>JALIRH010000198.1:0-106793 GCA_023055505.1 Callipepla californica brunnescens
AAAAACTTGAAAAGAGTACCTGGAAACCAATCCAAATGCAGTATAATCTGTCATATTAGCCAGGGTGTTTAGGCAGGAGGGGGGTAACCCCATCAGCACACTAAAGCAGCTGTATACATACATGACTCCAGTGCTGAACATGAGGAGCTTAAAAAGACGCCAACATGCTCTAAGGTACATGAAAACTCTTAGTCCACTTAGCACCAGTTTTACAGTGGAGTACAGATACTGCATTGCCCGCATTCTCCACCAATAATGTGTCACGGTGTTATCCATGACAGTAACCCAAGGGGGAACCGAGAAGGGAAAAAAAAACTGTCCCGTCAGAGGCCGCGCGGCCGCCTCAGCAGAGCCGCACGCTCCGGGGGGGGAGGGGAAAACAGAGCGAATAGAGGGTCTGTAAAGAAAAACACAACGACACGATCTGAGAAGGAACGGTAACTTTACTAAATCTAATAGAATTGAACAATTGAGAGAGAGAGACAAAATTTCCAAACCAGAAAACTGGGAGCTTACTTTACACGTGCTGAACTCCGGCAGCCCCGACCGCGCGCCACAAAAAGCGCGGGCTTCGCGTCTGGTGCCGAGCTCCGCCCCTCCCCTGCTCCCACAGCATTAACTCCTTAACGGCCTGCATGATGTTCTGATGTGGAATACCGGCATCAAAACCACAAAACCACAACATTCCACCCCTTATTCCACATCATCACATCATGCTTAACATGTATCTATATAGAACCAAGAACAGCAATAACACAGATTACATACAAATAGATCTATACATATACATATACACATGGAATCACAGACTGCACTCCCCCAGCATCAGATTCCCCTGTGGTACACACTGGACATCCCCATTTTTATCCATTACCCACCAGGTGCACCCAGGTCCCTGTGCAAAAACTGTTCCACGGAGGGGTCTGCCCTTTCCAGAGGCTGGAAGGACCCACACTGCTTTTCCCAACATGCTCTTCACATGTACTACAGGGACCTTATCTCCCTCTATGGTCTGTAGGGAGCTGGACTGTGTAGCACCATCTCGGTTTACTGATCCCCTAGTGTTGACCAACCAGGTGGCTTCTGACAGATTTTTCTCCCAGTGCTTAAATGTCCCGCCACCCAGTGCTTTCAGTGTGGTTTTTAACAACCCGTTATAGCGCTCGATCTTACCAGCAGCTGGTGCATGGTAGGGAATATGATAGACCCATTCAATGCCATGTTCCTTGGCCCAAGTATCCACAAGTGAATTTTTGAAATGAGTCCCATTATCGGACTCAATTCTTTCTGGGGTTCCATGTCGCCATAGGATTTGCTTCTCTAAGCCTAAGATGGTGTTACGGGCAGTAGCATGGGGTACTGCATATGTTTCAAGCCACCCAGTGGTCGCCTCCACCATGGTGAGCACATAATGCTTACCATTGCGAGATCGCGGCAAGGTGATGTAATCAACCTGCCACGCCTCCCCATATTTATACTTCTGCCATCGCCCTTCCTGCCAGAGAGGTTTCATCCTCTTGGCCTGTTTAATTATGGCACATGTATCACAGTCATGGATCACCTGTGCGATGGCATCCATAGTTAAGTCCACCCCTCGGTCTCTAGCCCACTTATAGGTTGCATCCCTTCCTTGATGGCCTGAGGTCTCATGGGCCCACCGAGCTAAGAATAACTCTCCTTTGTTCTGCCAATCCAAGTCTATTTGAGACACCTCAATTTTGGCAGCTTGATCTACCTGATGGTTATTTTTCTGTTCCTCAGTAGCTCGATTCTTGGGCACATGAGCATCTACGTGACGCACCTTTACACCCAACCTTTTTGTTCGGACAGCAATGTCTTTCCACAGTTCCGCAGCCCAGATAGGTTTACCCTTTCTTTGCCAGTTGTTTTGTTCCCACTGCTGCAACCACCCCCATAAAGCGTTTGCCACCATCCAAGAGTCAGTATAGAGATACAGCATTGGCCACCTCTCCCGTTCAGCCACATCTAAGGCCAGCTGGACAGCCTTTACCTCTGCAAATTGGCTTGACTCTCCTTCTCCTTCGGTGGCCTCTGCTACTCGTCGTGTGGGGCTCCACACAGCAGCCTTCCATCTGCGATGTTTCCCAACAATACGACACGATCCGTCAGTGAAGAGGGCATATGTCTTTTCATTTTCTGATAGTTCATTATATGGTGGGGCCTCTTTTGCGCGTGGTACCTCCTCTGCTGGTGTTGTTCCAAATTTCTTGCCTTCAGGCCAGTCCATGATCACCTCTAACATCCCTGGACGGCTGAGGTTTCCCATCCGAGCTCGCTGTGTAATCAGTGCAATCCACTTACTCCAGGTGGCATCGGTAGCATGATGGGTGGAGGGAACCTTTCCTCTGAACATCCAGTTCAGCACTGGCAATCGAGGTGCCAGGAGCAGCTGCGTCTCAGTGCCAATTACTTCAGAGGCAGCCCGAACTCCCTCGTATGCAGCTAAGATCTCCTTCTCAGTTGGAGTGTAGCACTCCTCCGAACCCCTGTACGCTCTGCTCCAAAATCCCAGAGGTCGGCCTCGGGTCTCCCCAGGGGCTCTTTGCCACAGACTCCAAGTGGGACCTTTCTCTCCAGCAGCAGTGTATAGGATGTTCTTTACGTCCCGTCCCATCCGTACTGGCCCCAGGGCAACAGCACGGGCTATCTCCTGTTTAATCTGCTCAAAGGCCTGTTGCTGCTCAGGACCCCATGCAAAATTATTCTTCTTTCGGGTCACCTGATAGAGGGGGCTTACTATGAGACTGTAATTTGGGACATGCATCCTCCAAAAGCCTACTACACCGAGAAAAGACTGTGTCTCCTTTTTGCTAGTGGGTGGTGACATGCTGGTGATTTTGTCAACCACATCTCCTGGGATGTGACGACGCCCATCTTGCCATTTTACTCCTAGAAACTGAATTTCTTGGGCAGGTCCCTTCACTTTGTTTCGTTTGATAGCAAAACCAGCACTCAGAAGAATTTGGATTATTCGCTCTCCTTTTTTAAAAACTTCTTCTGCTGTATCACCCCACACAACAATGTCATCAATGTACTGGAGGTGCTCAGGTGCCCCACCCTGTTCCAGTGTGGTCTGAATCAACCCATGGCAAATGGTTGGGCTGTGTTTCCACCCCTGGGGCAAACGGTTCCAAGTGTACTGAATGCCCCTCCACGTGAAAGCGAACTGTGGTCTGCACTCTGTGGCCAAAGGAATAGAGAAGAACGCATTGGCAAAGTCAATGGTAGCGTACCACTTGGCTGCTTTTGACTCCAGTTCATATTGCAGCTCCAACATATCTGGCACAGCAGCGCTCAGTGGGGGTGTGACTTCATTCAGACCACGGTAATCTACCGTCAGCCTCCATTCTCCATTGGATTTACGCACTGGCCATATGGGGCTGTTAAACGGCGAGTGAGTTTTGCTGATCACTCCCTGGCCCTCTAACTGACGGATCAAATTATGAATGGGGAGCAAGGAATCCCTGTTGGTACGGTATTGCCGTCTGTGTACTGTTTTTGTCGCAATTGGTACCTGCTGCTCTTTTACTTTCAGTACCCCCACAACAAACGGATCTTCTGACAGGCCAGGTAAAACAGACAGCTGCTGAATGTTGTCAGCATCTACAGCAGCTATTCCAAAAGCCCATCGGTATCCCTTGGGATCCTTGAAATGTCCCCTTCTAAGATAATCAATACCGAGTATGCATGGAGCCCCCTGTCCAGTCACTATACAATGTTTCTGCCAGTCTTTACCAGTGAGGCTTATTTCTGCCTCCAACACAGACAATTCCTGAGAGCCCCCAGTCACTCCAGAAATATAAATCAATTCTGTCCCTTTATAACTCGAAGGCATTAGAGTGCACTGTGCACCAGTGTCCACCAGTGCCTTATATTTTTGTGGCTCTGATGTGCCAGGCCATCGAATCCACACAGTCCAATACACTCTATTATCCCTTTCCCTCCCCTGGCTGAGGGCAGGGCCCCTCTATTGGTTACCTGTGGTGACCGGAGCAATTTCATTGGTGGCTGATCTCTGCTGTAATTCTCTCACACGTGCTCGTAGTGCAGGGGTGGGTTTTTTATGCCACTTCTTCATGTCCTCTCCATTTTCTCGTAAGAAGCTCCACATGGACACACGCGACATGAAGTTACTGCTGTCATCTGCTCGAGCAGAGAGGCGGTTGCCTTTGATGGCTGAGACTTTTATCAGTTTGATCAGTTTCTCCATCAGATTCTTTGGATCATCCCCGTCTTCATCCGGTGTTTCTGATACTGACACAGGTCCATCCCGGTTCATCAGTAAGGACAATTCCTCCAGTATCATTTTCACTATCTTCTTTATGTCACTGACTTCTCCTGCTACCGATGATACAGCTGCAATGGAAACGTGTGATGGTGGAAGTTGTTGTTCAAAATTTTGAAGTGTAGTAACCACTTCATGAAATGGGAGTCTTCTGTTTCGGCCCTCGAGTATATTGAATGTTGCTACCAGTGTACTTGCGTACCTTTCTGGTGCTGTTTTTGAGAGCTTCCGATATACATCAGCTTTACACCATGCTTTCTCAGGATCGCGGTCCTGGTGTGGATTGTTAGGGACGAAAGTAGGATCGTACAGCATTTCTACTACAGCCATTTCTCTCAAAAATTGGACGCCCTTCTCCACAGTATTCCATCTTTCCACCTTAGGCTCCAGATCGTCTTTGTAAGGAAATCTCTCCTTTACAGCCACTAGTACTCGTTCCCAGAGGGTAGCAACTCCACTCAGACATCTACTAATCCCTCTGTCAATAGCTGGGTCTCGAGCAATGCTTCCCAGTTGGCGGGCTTCGTTGCCATCAAGGGACACGCTGCTGGCACCGTTGTCCCAACACCGCAGCAACCAGGTGACAATAGGTTCATCTGAGCGCCGTACAAACTCCTTTCTTGAACCCTGGATTTCAGTCATCTTTAGGGGCCGACGAATAGTAGTAATGGTGATTTCTTCATTATCACTGTCCTCTCCATGCCTCACACTTTTCTTAGTGGCCTTTCTAGGTGGTGGTGGTGGTGGTGGTGCTGAGGAGGGCCCCTCACCTGGATCTTCCTCTTCTCTCTCATCTCTGTCGTCTCCACGTTTCTCACCTTCCTTAGTGGCCTTTTTAGGTGGTGGTGGTGATGGAGTTGGTGCTGAAGAGGGCCCCTCACCTGGATCTTCCTTTTTTTTCTCTGCTTCTTCTTCTTTCCGTTCTAGCCGAGAGGACACAAGTTTCCATTTCTGGCTTTCCACAGGGGCAACCGACATGGATGCCAGTGCTTCCTGTGACTGGTCAGGTTTAACCTCAAGGTTTTCATTTTTGTTCTGAACCTCGGTTTGGAAACCATTTCTCTCAAGAATATCAATTATAGCTCGATAAGCACAAGCCAAGCCCCAGACAATCCGTTCCTTCTCAGATCTCCCTGAGTCACATGACTCCTGACCTAAACACTCACTGAATTTCTCAGGATCCCGCAGGTGCTCAAGATCAAAATCACATTGCACCGGGGGTCCCCACGCTTCTAATTTCTTTCCTAATTTTTCCCACCTTCCCTGCCATTCAACACTCTCTGGTTCTGAGGAAGGCTTCCTACACAGGATGTAAATTACTGTTACAGTGAGTACATTCAGAAAAATGGATAACACAGTCACCAGGCTGACATCTTGAACATAGGTAAAAACTTGAAAAGAGTACCTGGAAACCAATCCAAATGCAGTATAATCTGTCATATTAGCCAGGGTGTTTAGGCAGGAGGGGGGTAACCCCATCAGCACACTAAAGCAGCTGTATACATACATGACTCCAGTGCTGAACATGAGGAGCTTAAAAAGACGCCAACATGCTCTAAGGTACATGAAAACTCTTAGTCCACTTAGCACCAGTTTTACAGTGGAGTACAGATACTGCATTGCCCGCATTCTCCACCAATAATGTGTCACGGTGTTATCCATGACAGTAACCCAAGGGGGAACCGAGAAGGGAAAAAAAAACTGTCCCGTCAGAGGCCGCGCGGCCGCCTCAGCAGAGCCGCACGCTCCGGGGGGGGAGGGGAAAACAGAGCGAATAGAGGGTCTGTAAAGAAAAACACAACGACACGATCTGAGAAGGAACGGTAACTTTACTAAATCTAATAGAATTGAACAATTGAGAGAGAGAGACAAAATTTCCAAACCAGAAAACTGGGAGCTTACTTTACACGTGCTGAACTCCGGCAGCCCCGACCGCGCGCCACAAAAAGCGCGGGCTTCGCGTCTGGTGCCGAGCTCCGCCCCTCCCCTGCTCCCACAGCATTAACTCCTTAACGGCCTGCATGATGTTCTGATGTGGAATACCGGCATCAAAACCACAAAACCACAACATTCCACCCCTTATTCCACATCATCACATCATGCTTAACATGTATCTATATAGAACCAAGAACAGCAATAACACAGATTACATACAAATAGATCTATACATATACATATACACATGGAATCACAGACTGCACTCCCCCAGCATCAGATTCCCCTGTGGTACACACTGGACATCCCCATTTTTATCCATTACCCACCAGGTGCACCCAGGTCCCTGTGCAAAAACTGTTCCACGGAGGGGTCTGCCCTTTCCAGAGGCTGGAAGGACCCACACTGCTTTTCCCAACATGCTCTTCACATGTACTACAGGGACCTTATCTCCCTCTATGGTCTGTAGGGAGCTGGACTGTGTAGCACCATCTCGGTTTACTGATCCCCTAGTGTTGACCAACCAGGTGGCTTCTGACAGATTTTTCTCCCAGTGCTTAAATGTCCTGCCACCCAGTGCTTTCAGTGTGGTTTTTAACAACCCGTTATAGCGCTCGATCTTACCAGCAGCTGGTGCATGGTAGGGAATATGATAGACCCATTCAATGCCATGTTCCTTGGCCCAAGTATCCACAAGTGAATTTTTGAAATGAGTCCCATTATCGGACTCAATTCTTTCTGGGGTTCCATGTCGCCATAGGATTTGCTTCTCTAAGCCTAAGATGGTGTTACGGGCAGTAGCATGGGGTACTGCATATGTTTCAAGCCACCCAGTGGTCGCCTCCACCATGGTGAGCACATAACGCTTACCATTGCGAGATCGCGGCAAGGTGATGTAATCAACCTGCCACGCCTCCCCATATTTATACTTCTGCCATCGCCCTTCCTGCCAGAGAGGTTTCATCCTCTTGGCCTGTTTAATTATGGCACATGTATCACAGTCATGGATCACCTGTGCGATGGCATCCATAGTTAAGTCCACCCCTCGGTCTCTAGCCCACTTATAGGTTGCATCCCTTCCTTGATGGCCTGAGGTCTCATGGGCCCACCGAGCTAAGAATAACTCTCCTTTGTTCTGCCAATCCAAGTCTATTTGAGACACCTCAATTTTGGCAGCTTGATCTACCTGATGGTTATTTTTCTGTTCCTCAGTAGCTCGATTCTTGGGCACATGAGCATCTACGTGACGCACCTTTACACCCAACCTTTTTGTTCGGACAGCAATGTCTTTCCACAGTTCCGCAGCCCAGATAGGTTTACCCTTTCTTTGCCAGTTGTTTTGTTCCCACTGCTGCAACCACCCCCATAAAGCGTTTGCCACCATCCAAGAGTCAGTATAGAGATACAGCATTGGCCACCTCTCCCGTTCAGCCACATCTAAGGCCAGCTGGACAGCCTTTACCTCTGCAAATTGGCTTGACTCTCCTTCTCCTTCGGTGGCCTCTGCTACTCGTCGTGTGGGGCTCCACACAGCAGCCTTCCATCTGCGATGTTTCCCAACAATACGACACGATCCGTCAGTGAAGAGGGCATATGTCTTTTCATTTTCTGATAGTTCATTATATGGTGGGGCCTCTTTTGCGCGTGGTACCTCCTCTGCTGGTGTTGTTCCAAATTTCTTGCCTTCAGGCCAGTCCATGATCACCTCTAACATCCCTGGACGGCTGAGGTTTCCCATCCGAGCTCGCTGTGTAATCAGTGCAATCCACTTACTCCAGGTGGCATCGGTAGCATGATGGGTGGAGGGAACCTTTCCTCTGAACATCCAGTTCAGCACTGGCAATCGAGGTGCCAGGAGCAGCTGCGTCTCAGTGCCAATTACTTCAGAGGCAGCCCGAACTCCCTCGTATGCAGCTAAGATCTCCTTCTCAGTTGGAGTGTAGCACTCCTCCGAACCCCTGTACGCTCTGCTCCAAAATCCCAGAGGTCGGCCTCGGGTCTCCCCAGGGGCTCTTTGCCACAGACTCCAAGTGGGACCTTTCTCTCCAGCAGCAGTGTATAGGATGTTCTTTACGTCCCGTCCCATCCGTACTGGCCCCAGGGCAACAGCACGGGCTATCTCCTGTTTAATCTGCTCAAAGGCCTGTTGCTGCTCAGGACCCCATGCAAAATTATTCTTCTTTCGGGTCACCTGATAGAGGGGGCTTACTATGAGACTGTAATTTGGGACATGCATCCTCCAAAAGCCTACTACACCGAGAAAAGACTGTGTCTCCTTTTTGCTAGTGGGTGGTGACATGCTGGTGATTTTGTCAACCACATCTCCTGGGATGTGACGACGCCCATCTTGCCATTTTACTCCTAGAAACTGAATTTCTTGGGCAGGTCCCTTCACTTTGTTTCGTTTGATAGCAAAACCAGCACTCAGAAGAATTTGGATTATTCGCTCTCCTTTTTTAAAAACTTCTTCTGCTGTATCACCCCACACAACAATGTCATCAATGTACTGGAGGTGCTCAGGTGCCCCACCCTGTTCCAGTGTGGTCTGAATCAACCCATGGCAAATGGTTGGGCTGTGTTTCCACCCCTGGGGCAAACGGTTCCAAGTGTACTGAATGCCCCTCCACGTGAAAGCGAACTGTGGTCTGCACTCTGTGGCCAAAGGAATAGAGAAGAACGCATTGGCAAAGTCAATGGTAGCGTACCACTTGGCTGCTTTTGACTCCAGTTCATATTGCAGCTCCAACATATCTGGCACAGCAGCGCTCAGTGGGGGTGTGACTTCATTCAGACCACGGTAATCTACCGTCAGCCTCCATTCTCCATTGGATTTACGCACTGGCCATATGGGGCTGTTAAACGGCGAGTGAGTTTTGCTGATCACTCCCTGGCCCTCTAACTGACGGATCAAATTATGAATGGGGAGCAAGGAATCCCTGTTGGTACGGTATTGCCGTCTGTGTACTGTTTTTGTCGCAATTGGTACCTGCTGCTCTTTTACTTTCAGTACCCCCACAACAAACGGATCTTCTGACAGGCCAGGTAAAACAGACAGCTGCTGAATGTTGTCAGCATCTACAGCAGCTATTCCAAAAGCCCATCGGTATCCCTTGGGATCCTTGAAATGTCCCCTTCTAAGATAATCAATACCGAGTATGCATGGAGCCCCCTGTCCAGTCACTATACAATGTTTCTGCCAGTCTTTACCAGTGAGGCTTATTTCTGCCTCCAACACAGACAATTCCTGAGAGCCCCCAGTCACTCCAGAAATATAAATCAATTCTGTCCCTTTATAACTCGAAGGCATTAGAGTGCACTGTGCACCAGTGTCCACCAGTGCCTTATATTTTTGTGGCTCTGATGTGCCAGGCCATCGAATCCACACAGTCCAATACACTCTATTATCCCTTTCCCTCCCCTGGCTGAGGGCAGGGCCCCTCTATTGGTTACCTGTGGTGACCGGAGCAATTTCATTGGTGGCTGATCTCTGCTGTAATTCTCTCACACGTGCTCGTAGTGCAGGGGTGGGTTTTTTATGCCACTTCTTCATGTCCTCTCCATTTTCTCGTAAGAAGCTCCACATGGACACACGCGACATGAAGTTACTGCTGTCATCTGCTCGAGCAGAGAGGCGGTTGCCTTTGATGGCTGAGACTTTTATCAGTTTGATCAGTTTCTCCATCAGATTCTTTGGATCATCCCCGTCTTCATCCGGTGTTTCTGATACTGACACAGGTCCATCCCGGTTCATCAGTAAGGACAATTCCTCCAGTATCATTTTCACTATCTTCTTTATGTCACTGACTTCTCCTGCTACCGATGATACAGCTGCAATGGAAACGTGTGATGGTGGAAGTTGTTGTTCAAAATTTTGAAGTGTAGTAACCACTTCATGAAATGGGAGTCTTCTGTTTCGGCCCTCGAGTATATTGAATGTTGCTACCAGTGTACTTGCGTACCTTTCTGGTGCTGTTTTTGAGAGCTTCCGATATACATCAGCTTTACACCATGCTTTCTCAGGATCGCGGTCCTGGTGTGGATTGTTAGGGACGAAAGTAGGATCGTACAGCATTTCTACTACAGCCATTTCTCTCAAAAATTGGACGCCCTTCTCCACAGTATTCCATCTTTCCACCTTAGGCTCCAGATCGTCTTTGTAAGGAAATCTCTCCTTTACAGCCACTAGTACTCGTTCCCAGAGGGTAGCAACTCCACTCAGACATCTACTAATCCCTCTGTCAATAGCTGGGTCTCGAGCAATGCTTCCCAGTTGGCGGGCTTCGTTGCCATCAAGGGACACGCTGCTGGCACCGTTGTCCCAACACCGCAGCAACCAGGTGACAATAGGTTCATCTGAGCGCCGTACAAACTCCTTTCTTGAACCCTGGATTTCAGTCATCTTTAGGGGCCGACGAATAGTAGTAATGGTGATTTCTTCATTATCACTGTCCTCTCCATGCCTCACACTTTTCTTAGTGGCCTTTCTAGGTGGTGGTGGTGGTGGTGGTGCTGAGGAGGGCCCCTCACCTGGATCTTCCTCTTCTCTCTCATCTCTGTCGTCTCCACGTTTCTCACCTTCCTTAGTGGCCTTTTTAGGTGGTGGTGGTGATGGAGTTGGTGCTGAAGAGGGCCCCTCACCTGGATCTTCCTTTTTTTTCTCTGCTTCTTCTTCTTTCCGTTCTAGCCGAGAGGACACAAGTTTCCATTTCTGGCTTTCCACAGGGGCAACCGACATGGATGCCAGTGCTTCCTGTGACTGGTCAGGTTTAACCTCAAGGTTTTCATTTTTGTTCTGAACCTCGGTTTGGAAACCATTTCTCTCAAGAATATCAATTATAGCTCGATAAGCACAAGCCAAGCCCCAGACAATCCGTTCCTTCTCAGATCTCCCTGAGTCACATGACTCCTGACCTAAACACTCACTGAATTTCTCAGGATCCCGCAGGTGCTCAAGATCAAAATCACATTGCACCGGGGGTCCCCACGCTTCTAATTTCTTTCCTAATTTTTCCCACCTTCCCTGCCATTCAACACTCTCTGGTTCTGAGGAAGGCTTCCTACACAGGATGTAAATTACTGTTACAGTGAGTACATTCAGAAAAATGGATAACACAGTCACCAGGCTGACATCTTGAACATAGGTAAAAACTTGAAAAGAGTACCTGGAAACCAATCCAAATGCAGTATAATCTGTCATATTAGCCAGGGTGTTTAGGCAGGAGGGGGGTAACCCCATCAGCACACTAAAGCAGCTGTATACATACATGACTCCAGTGCTGAACATGAGGAGCTTAAAAAGACGCCAACATGCTCTAAGGTACATGAAAACTCTTAGTCCACTTAGCACCAGTTTTACAGTGGAGTACAGATACTGCATTGCCCGCATTCTCCACCAATAATGTGTCACGGTGTTATCCATGACAGTAACCCAAGGGGGAACCGAGAAGGGAAAAAAAAACTGTCCCGTCAGAGGCCGCGCGGCCGCCTCAGCAGAGCCGCACGCTCCGGGGGGGGAGGGGAAAACAGAGCGAATAGAGGGTCTGTAAAGAAAAACACAACGACACGATCTGAGAAGGAACGGTAACTTTACTAAATCTAATAGAATTGAACAATTGAGAGAGAGAGACAAAATTTCCAAACCAGAAAACTGGGAGCTTACTTTACACGTGCTGAACTCCGGCAGCCCCGACCGCGCGCCACAAAAAGCGCGGGCTTCGCGTCTGGTGCCGAGCTCCGCCCCTCCCCTGCTCCCACAGCATTAACTCCTTAACGGCCTGCATGATGTTCTGATGTGGAATACCGGCATCAAAACCACAAACCACAACAGTCAGTGAACAAGAAAGTGGGTCGCTGTAAAAAATGCTGGACTGTGTCTACTCATACATATTGAGTAACTGAGGATGTAGAGTGGCTACTCAAAACATGGTAATTTGCCTTTTATTTTCTGCTGTCATTAATGGTAGGATTCTCAAGCATTCTTCTGGTCAACATGGCCCTTGTATGAGGTCAATTAAAGACCACTCAGTTTTAAGCAGACAAGAGCTGTTGTCTAAGCCATAGAGTAATAATGGAGGACCATGTCATTCCCTTTGGAGCCACATGAGGGTAGAACTTTTCCTACTTCATAAAAATTATTTAACAGTACAAAACAAGCATATATTCACTTCTAAAAATTTGCCTCCAATCTGACAACAGATCCTTAGTTTTGCTCTCATTTTGCCAGTGTTTCGCAGTCTGGTGTAGGAGAGAAGGTCAAAAGAAGAATGGAAGCTCCTTACACAAGAACATACTGGCAAGTTTTGTGTTGGTTTTGGAAAGATGGATAAATTGTAGTCCAGAGCTCCCTCCAATCTCAACTGTTCTGTGTTGGTGTGATTCAGACATCTATTGTCTGCTCAATCTTCAAGGTCCTTCTAAATATCATGACATTTCACTCAACTTTTTTTGGAAAACTTTTTTTTTTTTTAATTTCTCATAAAAAGGGCTACTTTTATTTAACTGCACCCTTCTTTTGATGATATGCTTCTTTATGTTTATCTAAGACTAAAATTTGGAAGATAAAAGTCTTGAAGGATTTTCATTAAAGACAGTCTATATTCCAGAAGAATATAGTATTAATCCTTTTGTATGCAGAATAGATGTGTTTATGCCAAAACTTTCAAGTTCTGAAAACCAAATTTGCATGAGACTTAAGTGGGCAGCAGCACATGTGTTCATTTAGACAGAGAAAAATTACTCTTATAATTAGTATGAAAATGAATAAATAAGATTTTCCATAAAATTACTGATTTCTGTTGAACTCCAACTGCCAGGCAGAGAAGTAAACTCTGCTTCAGAGTCAAGTAACTTCATCTATCAGGTCCTGCATATGCTGTTTCAGTTTGTAATCAAGTCATATTTGACCTTCACTTATTTTAGCAACAACAGTTCAAAATCATCTTTTACTGGCCAAGAAAAATCACAGAAATTCAAATATTTTTTAAAGGAGAATAAATGTTCTTTTGAATCTTGTTTTCCAATTAATTAGTAAGCAATCCTCTTTCTCTCTCTCTCTCTCTTTTTTTTTTTTGTCTCCAAAACCCTCACATCTATAACTATCTTGCACTTTTAGCCCAGCTCTTCTTTACACGCAATAACATAATTTATACTGTTGTGAAAAACAGAAACTGCTTTCCTTTCTTTTGTCTCAAAGCTTGCTTTGTAAGGCCTTTTCTGGTGTCAAGACTCCGACTGATAACTGCCAGTTATCCAGAAGGGTGTTTTGGTGCCTCATTGTCTCTGCTTATGGTAGAAAAGATAAGCAGAAATAAGGGCAAATGGTCTTTTCCAGGAGTGTACAGCTCGGAGAAGCTGACCACCATAAAAAGACAATGCACCTGCATGGCAAGGAAGGCAGCATCCTCTGCTGGCTTATCTGTTGGGCCAGACATGTCACACAAACAAAGAGAAAAAACACCTGAGAAATGGGGATAAAAGGCCTTCACTGAACCAAGGATTTGAGAAGAGAAGAATTCCTGGAGGAGAACTCCCGAAGACGGACCCTGAGGCCTGCTTGCTGCCATCTCCCATCCCTAGCGGTGACCAGACGAGTTCCTGAGACTACAAACCTCGTTGGATCCACGGTGGTGATTATATCTCTTTTGCTTTCTGCCAAGACTCCTTACTTTTCATCTCTTTTCTATCACTCACCTTCCCTTCCTCATATCCCTAAGCAACTAGTATTTGTAATAAACTGGTTGGGCTAACATTTGACCCGTTGTGTCTTAATCTCACACCGGGTATACACATAATCAAAGAACCTCATCTCCCTCCTTTATATTGGAGCATGACAACTGTGTGCTTAAAATGTCTACTTAATGCTGTTGCCCAAATTACAGCACTGTGCTTGAAAAATGAACTAAACTTTTCTTTAATAATATCCAAATCTGTTTAAAGAAAACATACCGTACTTTAGAAAACAAAACAAACCAAGGAAAGCAAAACAAAGCAAAATAAAACAAAACAAAACAAATCATTATAAAGCTTTTTAGTAAGTTCAGCAGAGAAAAACATCTTCAGCAAAGAAACAGATCTCTTTAAGAGCTCAAATTCTTAATGTACTGCTGTTAGTGTTTGTAGATTTCTGTTTCTGATGTTTCCCCTTGTCTTTTAATTATCAAAGGTGTCTCCTTTAAGTGTTATTCCAAACTGAAAATCAAAAAGGGTTCGTTTCTTATGACTAATTAACTACAAAATAAAATAAAAAAACAACACACGAACAAAACTCCAAAAACTTATTACAATAATATCTAACCAAAGTGTTTCCAACTCGTTTTCACTTTTAACTCCTGCTTCAAACAAGGACTATGGAGGAAAGAATAAGTGGAACTCCTGTTAAGGTGCTGTTCTTCCCTTATCCCATAGTAACATGATCATGGTCTCTGTCATAGTTGTTGTCAGATGGAAGTGAATGTAATGATTAAGAAGGAACTGTGGGTTTAAAAGCCCTGGAGGAGTTACTAGAACACAAACAAAAGATGAATAGCATTGTTTTGGAAAACAGGGTTTTACACCCTTTCCAAAGGTGATCTTCTCATTTTGTGGAAATCACTGAAAGGCGTCCTCCTACAGAATCATTTCTATACTGTCAATACTGTATAGAATTGCTTGAGTGTCTGCGATAGCAAATTTTTCCTTTGCTCGCATATGAATATTTGCTTCACTTGATAAACTTTCTTAATTTCGAGTCAAGAGATTTCTTGGTTTTGATCTTCCAGTTCTCCCCCTCTGTAACCACTTTGAGGGTGGAGTGAGTACAGGTGGTAGGTGCTTCGTTGCTGGCTGGGGTCAACCCACCACGATATTAAGTGACAGTTCAACAAAACAGTTTAACCATTCTCTGTCACTGTGAATGGCCTTATCATCTCCTGTAAACCCACAGAAGAACTGAAATTCACTGATAACTCTGTTTTAATAGCATAAGGTCTGTCCTATAGAAATACTAAATCGTGGCCGTGCCAGAATTCTGTCACTTTCTGCATAGCTGTATAAACATAGCAAATAGGCCTGCACTGAGCACCAAGTGGGCATATCATGCCCATTATTATGCTGTTTTCAAAAAGCTTGCCGAATCTGCATAGCTGAAACATTAACTGGTTCAATCCATGACACAGTAGGCACAGATTTAACTTCCCTGGAATTAGAATGTGAACCTATATGGAGTATGCTATTGTGGGAAAGAGTGCGGTCTGCAGCAGTTACAACAAAATTTGTGTTGCCATAGTTACACAGGAAGGCTCATAGAAGAAGAAAAACACTGCAGAGTACAAAATAGCCCAATGGCAATTCCAGGAGAACCCCAGTGACACAGATATCAGAGAGGACCAAACACAAGGCTTTTTTAAGATATTTGCTATCCACTTGGACTGGCCTCGTGTCTTTTTGAAATCTGGTTTGCCCTTTGAGGCCTACAGAACACTTGCCAGTGGTAGATAGAAAGCTGAGAGCATGTCTTCTCATTGTAACAGAAGCAACATGGACCATGATGCCATTCCCTTCCCTTTGGTCATTTCTTTTACATTCTGTTCCCTCTTCGGCTCCTCTTGGTCACTGGAAAAGATGATACTACATACCATCATGCACTTGCTTTGCTGAAGTAGCACATTCCTGGTTTTGCTTTTTGCTTTGCCTGTTTCATTGGATTTACAGCTCTAGAATGTTATTTGAAGCCCTGCATCCTGTTGCTGGATGACTGCTACCACTGCTCTAATTCTCTTAAGGTAGCTCGGAAGACTGTTTGCGGTGCCTTCTGCCTCTGATACTCTCTCCAGTTCAGAAGATGCACTTGATATTTCCAAAGAAATGACTTAGTGTAAGTAATAGATGAGATTCTTCCCGTTCTATGGTTTATGCCTAGGAGATTTGCTCATCTGATGAGCACTATGTGAAAAAGTTGATTCTTTTCTAAGGAGCTGAACTATTCTGATATATAAAAGATAGGGGGAACGATGTGAGGACTGTCCAAGGCAGTCTGTTGTCATTACCTCTGCATTTATGCATTTTCTTTTCACGTTCTCCAGACCTAGAGAAAACAACATGTAGAAGGTTACCTTGACAATCTAGCAAGTAAGGTGAAATTTAACTTATCTGAGTGAAAAAAACTGTCACTGTCCTTACCAGACACAAATGTGAGCATTATGAGTTATCAAAGTCAGACTGAAGTTCTATTTTCTCTGCTATCTAACCTTCAAGTGAGACAGAGGGAAGAGCAAAGCCTTCCAACTGTAAAATGTGGATCAGCTTTTCAGAGTTGCACAGTCATGGCAGAGAGATGGCCAGCGTCTGAAACAAAACTTTGGGTTTCGTCACATTTTTTCAGGAGCAAGCTTTGGAACAGACACTTCTCATGGTTACAGCATAGTAACACATCGTACTGTCCTACAGATAATCTAAACCATGCTGTCTGCTTGTGAGCCAAAGATCTTAGTAAGCTCTATGAAAATGCTGTGGTAAATTCCTTGCAAAGCATTTCTTAATCATTCTCTACATAAATACACTTTGAACCTCCTGTGGACACATCCATGTGAGATGTCTAATATGTTGTTTTATGAGTCACCTGTGCCCTGGAAGGCATAGTGCATGAAGCAGTAAATAATCATTGGTCAATGGAAACTCTTAGAGAAGGAAATAATTAATACCTTGAATATTGATGGCAGGGCAAAGAAAAGTGGGCCAGAGAGTATTACTAACAGACATAAGTTGGCAGGAGGTTTTCCACTAATGATGGTGCATTAGCCTTTGTTTGTTTGTTCTTTTAACTTGCTGGTTTTTTCTCCTTTTTTTTTTTTTCTTTTTTTTTCTTCTTTTCAAATTAAATCTATAGGCATTTATTAATTAAATATGCCTATTCCTTTTTCTGTATCAAGTTGAAAAAGTCTTTGTCCTGTCTTGAATGTGAGACAGAAGTGAAGACAAGCAAAGCTTTCCTCATAAGAGGATACATGTGAATAGATACAAACAAAAAAATTAAATGCTGACATGATTGTCAAGCAAATTCTACTCCCACACAAACAAGCAAAGAATTTAGAACTAAACTGCACATCTAGAAAACACCTTTTCTAGAAAACATACAGGTACCATCACCCACATAACACAGATTCTGGAAAAACAAACCCTCGTAAGTCCTTCATTGAAATTAGGTGGGTGGATAATCAGTTGGAAAAAAATGACCTTAGAACAGCTTAAGCAAGCTCTAAGTGTCATTTTCATCCTTCCAAATTCAGCTCTTTCTCCTCCTTCCACTGAAGTAAAGACAAAACATCAAATACCACCTCCTCCTCCTAGGAGGTGGGAGGTGGACTTGAAATACTGAGGATGTACACAAGGCACAATTCAGTGAAGTCAGTGTTCTGAAAACTAAACACTACTCCCCACATCACCATTTTAAGCTAATTTTACTTCGTGAACTTGTAAATCATGAATGGAAAAAAGAAATTATTTTTGTAGAGAAAGAACATGTTACATTGAGACAAGGCTGGGGGAAAAAGAAGAGAGCTGCTGGTTTGACTGGCTGAGCTTGTTTTGGGATTGCACTCAGTGGTTCTTCATGAAACTGTTTATAGGTATAAATGCTCTGAGAAATCAGCAGGTCACAACTCTATCAAATACTATATTTGGCTGCCAGAATGGAAACAGGACCTGCCCTTTTGATCTGTTGTGGTTGTGATGGTGGGAGGGAAATCAATTTTAGAATATTATTATTCCTTCTCATACATAGCAACGTCTTCTAATTCAAACGCAGTCTTCACAGGAAGGACTGACAGGTAAAAATCCCATATGCATCCCATATGCACTCTTACAGCCATTCACCTTAGGGAACCTGTGCACCTTACTCGTGTTCTTAGGAAAAAACAAATACCCATATGCTTCCATTAACTAATTTCCGTGGCCTGGTTATATGAAAAACAACAGCGCAGAATGTTAATATCACTGTTTCTAATCCAGCTCTTCATTTCTATGCAGCTCTCTGCGTGAAAAGCATCAGATTGTACTTAGAAAGTATGTTTATTGGAACAGCAGTGCCTGGAAGGTAGACCACATTGTCATCACTGCTAATGTGACATAAAACATGATCATCAAGCCTGGAAAGAGGAGAGGAAGCTAATTCTTGTGGCTGAGATGTCATTGTATCATTGAATCATAGAATCCTTTGGGTTGGAAGGTACCTTTAAGAATTACTGCATCTCTTCCACCCAAACCCTGTTCATGGTGTGCTTTCTGTCACCCTTAACCTTCTTCTTAGGGTCCATCCAGGCCCCGGTTCCTTACTAAGAAATGTAGTGTGTTAAAAGGCTGCATGCCCCATCCTATTCTGGTTACTGAGACTGTGAAATGTCCTCCAACACCAGCACATGGAATGCTAACTGCAGAGACACAGAATAGTAGGACAGGAGTAAGAAGTGGTGCTGATGTGGCAAACACGGAAAAGAGGTTTGTCTGTTGACCACAATTTGGTGGCAGTGTTCTCAACTGAAGGAGAAAACAGAAGTGTAAGGCTCACGTAGTAGGAAATATTCTACAGTCTCCAGAAATGTAGAAAGAAATACTGTACAGCTTCACAAGAGTTGGAACATCATGAAAATAAATGTAGGTATTAGGCACTTACATTTTAATGTGTTATTATAAAACATGTATCTTTCTCCCACTAACTTCAATGAGCAAGGAAACAATTACGTGAGTTCTGTTCGCATATTTAACTCTACTGAGTTTTTGCAAGACTCATAAAAAAGCAAAGACAGAAGAAAATTTGCCTGCCTATATCTGTAGAGTCTAAGTGACTTCATAGAAGACCAGTGTAAATTGTATATAGTAAAGTGGCACACTGAACAAAATAAAATGAGATTCTGAGAGAAAGCCTGTTTCATCTGTGGAAAATTTAGTTATCTGGAGCAAAAAGCTATGCTGGATTGAAGATTTTTTTTTTTCCTGTTAGGAAGGATACATGTAAGAATAGGCATGAACTGAGCTTGATCTGGATAAATTAAAATTTACCATGACACAAAATGCATTCTATAAGTTCTGCTTAAATTATTATTAACTTCATTGATTTAGAAGAAGCGAGGAGAAAGTTTTTAAGCAGGCATTACAATTCTTTAATTAAAGAAGTATCGGTATTTATTATATTTATGTATATTTTGTAATAGGTATATCTAAACTTAATCGATTCTTTATTTTTTTTTTCCTTTTTATTTTTTGTTCTTCATCTTTAAAACATTCCCTCTGCTGAAAAGAGAATCTGTGAGCGAATCTCATACAGATCTTTAACACTGTACTTGCACCCTGCACTAATTCTATTCTTTCCAAGGTTTCACAGACTAACACTGAAAATCTACACTTGGTGCTTTAGAGTTGCAGCTGTCTTGATTTTTATTTATTTATTTTTTTTTTTTTCACACTGTGTACAAAGAAAGCATATACATTTTTTACTTAGGAATCTGGTTCGGAAAAGTGTTCCCAAGGATATCATTGTCATATCACAGAATATTCTGGGAAGATCATAAAGGATCCTACCAAAAGATTTTTTTGCTTGCCAAGTTCTAAAATTGTCACAAAAGCTACATGTTTCCCTTCATGTGTTTATCCGTGGAGAGAAACATGTGAACACTTACAGAAAGAACAATTCTAGTTAGTTTAATTGTATTATTTCTAATATTCCTTATCTTTATACATATATGTAAATAACAAAGGAATAAAATACAGTTCAAAATAGCTGCTTACCTGCAATTTTAACTTCACCAGAAAGTACTCAGCCAAATTTACAGCAGATTTCTTTATTTAGAAAATGTATAACTGATCTGTTTTTAATTTTGACTGACTTCAGATGCAGTTATGCATGGTATAAACCACATTCAGTTTAGCTGTTTCTTCATATTTGTTCACTAACTCCTCCTTTCGATAATTTCCTTTGGCCTTAGATAGACTTTGGTCAGTTGAAAGAACATAACATTTACATGTGGTCATTCCTAAGACTTATGTAAACTCAGGGTCTTACCTCTGGTAACAGAAGACAGTTAATATATGGTGAAAAGGTTTTAAAACGATGATCCCTCTTAAATGCTTTCTGTCAGACACCATTTGTTGTCTTTCTCAGCCAAACATATTGCTTTTGTACTTTATGGCTATCAGTGCATCTTTCTATGGAAAGAATTTTCTCTCTGTAGGAAATTATGCAAAGAGAAAGACAGTCTAAAGTTCATATTAAAGAATGGATTTAAAGAAAGTAGTTTTGTTTCTCAGAATTTATTGTCTTGGGGAGTATCGTTGCTAGGACTTTCATTGCTAAAAAATGAACTCAGTCTTTAGATAACCCTAGCACTCACCTAGACATGGCTTCACCTGTGCGCTGTGATTCTTGCTGGCTAGAAGAAAATTTACCAGAATTTTTCTCCAACTGAATTGCTCAAAACCACCTGGGTCCAGTCCAGACACCATATTATATAATTGATTTGTTCTATGGCTAATAGATCCTATCTGCAGGTTTGGTGGTAAAAGTTCTTGTCATAAGGTCGAAACATTCTCCAAACACTGGATGGAAACATCTCTCACAGAGAGGAGGAGCTGGTTATTCTAACCGTAAGCTACGAACACAGGACAGGGATATTTTTAAAGCCAGGAATTCCTGACAATCTATTAGTGATTCAGGTTCTGCAGTTTCTCTCAGCTTGTTTAATATATAAACTGTAGAGAAAACCCCAGTAGGCTACGTTTTCTTCAAAGATGTATGCCATCAAAGAGAGTACATAGTACTGCTAGGGTGTCACCTCCAACCCATCTAAAAGTAAGCAGGTATCCTCACCAGTTTTCCCTTTAAAAGCTAGAAGAAGCCCAGTAATAAATAACAACAGCAACAATAGTGATTGTAATAATGAAAGCAGAATTGAAGAGAACTCTTTCTCACTTATTGTGATTATCGGCTTCCCACTAAGAATTTTTCCCCCCTTCATTTTATTTGGTAGTTTTCAATCTGTGTTCTATTAAAAAAAAAAAAAGAGAGAGAGAGAGAAGGAAAATAGCTTTATCCATACATTCAGTGTTGACTGAAACATATTTTTGGAAAAGGCAATAGTTTCCAACCAACTTGAGGCTGACAATTAGCTCTGACTCCAGGAGTTAGTTCCACTTAGTGTGAACCTTAAAGAACATTATCTACTTCTATTACTATAAGAACTTGAATTGGGCACTTTCTACACCTAGTAAAAGTTCCATGCGTGACAGTGATGCAGTAGAGATTATGCAACTCCAAATTAATTTAAGGTACAGACTTGTGTCTGTTGCACAATACCTACTCATACCACAGAAATAAAACAAAAATACAGGTGTATTTGTGTTAAATTCAAGCATCACTGTGAGGCGATTGTTTAAAGCAGTACAGTTTAATTCACGTAGGAACAGCATGAAATACAGATCTCTTCTCAAAGGATCATTTCTTGAGGCAAGAAAGAAGTTTGAGAGGTATAGTTCTTTTTCTTTAACCAAAATAAAGTGAGTATTGCACTACTCAGTACAGTACAAAATCTTTCTCTCTGCCTTGACTCTGTTTTGGCCCAATCACTCTTAACAGCACCAGTTCGGTTGGAGGGGATTTTGTAATACTTGTTTCCCAGAGGAGATTTATGACCTCAAGTGAAGTGCATTAATGGAAATGGGCACGTGTGAACACTCCGACCTATACCAAATAAGCTTTCTAAGAAATTTACAGGACCTTGGGGCTGAACATACACAGAGTCAGTTAAGGGCTGTGCTAGAGACAGGAACCCCAGCTGGACCTCAGAAGTGTCAGTCTGGACTTTCTAATACACAAGGTGCATGAGAAGTATCTTTTCTCCCTTTTTGTCAGCGCTCAGGGTGGAGTCTTCCTTGAATGGGAGGCAGGGTGCTCCTGGCTCATCATGCATTTCAGAACACGCACTGTTATCACTCCACTTGATGAGGTATCCTGGGGTTTGACCCTGGTTGATCTGTCCATGTGTGGCTTCCTTCTGGACTGCATGCTCCTGAGCCTGCTCCACAAGGGAGTACTGGGATGGTTCTTCAGCGCTCTATGGACAACCTGTAGCTCCATGTGGAGCCAGCATGGTTCCAGCAAGGCTTATTAGTTCTGCTAAGTTCTTATTAGTTCCACTACATGTGAAAGCAGATGCAAAGTTTTAAAACCACAGATAACACTGAACAGAAGTGAGTAGCACTGCTGTGGTACTGAATATTCAGCAAATGGTGCTCGTGCTCCCAGCCTTCCTCTTTTTCTCTGACAGAAGTCCACAACTTCACATCAGTGATTGACACAGTAAAGAGTCAACTGAATGTTTCACACGATCTTTTTACATACTGCTGATTACAGTTACAGGAGAAAAGAAATTAAATTTCAGAAACCTCATCCAGAGTACAGAGTATCTCCAGTAACTGGATGAAACGCTCATCTGATATCTCCCTGCACCACTGTCTCAGCTGAGCAGAAAGTGGTGTGAGTTAAGCTGGCTTAGACTTCTGTCAAAGATGAGAGGGAGAGAGGCAGATTCTTTAACTCTGGCAAAGAGTACAGGAAGCGAACCGAGGTTTCCTGTAATGCATTGACTGCCCTATCCTAATAAATTGTTACCTTGGATAAACATAAAAGTAGTGAATTACCTTGCATTGCTTATTCCCTGGCTTGTTAGTTATGCTTTTTTAAAACTGCTTAAAAAGGAGATGTGGTGGAAGCTCAGCCTCAGGCAAACCCATGGTTCTACTAACATTTCTTTTTTCTTGGGCTGCATTACTATCAGGTATGTAAGCATATTTGAACATTGGTTGTTCTAGATGCATGCTTGTTATGTACTTACCTGACTCGTTTTTGCCACTGGGACTGGGAAAGTGACAATCTCATCTGACTCCCTTGTCTAAACTCAGATTATTTAGGGTTAATATGGTAAAATGATTAAATATGATTTTTCTTAGGGAGAAACACATTTTATTCCTTGGCAGTAATAAAAGATCTCTCTTCCCATGCTTATCCAAAATGGCTTGTTCATACAGAACAGTTTCTTGTACATTTCTGAAAAGAGTCTGGCCTCGCCACTTTGCCCCCCACACTTCTGATATTTATAAACCCGGATCAGGTCCCCTCTCAGTCTTCTTTTCTCAAGGCTAAAGAGACCCAGTTCACTCCGCCTTTCTTCATAGGGGAGATCCTCCAGGCCCTTCCCCATCTTTGTGGCCCTCCACTGGACTCTTTCCAAGAGATCCTTGTCTTTTTTGTACTGGGGAGCCCAGAACTGGACACAGTACTCCAGATGAGGCCTCACCAGGGCAGAGTAGAGGGGGAGGATCACCTCCCTTGACCTGCTGGCCACACTCTTCTTAATGCATCCCAGAATGCCATTGGCCATCTTGGCCACGAGAGCACACTGCTGGCTCATGGTCAACCTGCTGTCCACCAGGACACCCAGGACCCTCTCTGCAGAGCTCCTCTCCAGCAGGTCATCCCCCAGCCTGTACTGGTGCGTGCAATTATTCCTCCCTAAAGGTTTCAGGTACTGCTTACCAACAACATATCATAGGTCATATTGTAGGGTCAGCTTTAAGTAAATATCATTATTAATAGTTTTTCCTTAAAGTCTTAAGTATGTATTTCCCATCTCAAAAGGAACCAGATTAAAGAAAAAAATGTTTTGGAAAATAATATTCACCAAAACAGGACACCATCCATCCCTCTCAGAACAGTTCTCCTGCTGCCAGGGAAATAGCACTACAGCATCTGATAGTGAGGAATAACAGCTCATCAGAGAGGCAGCACACTCTTTTGGGAAGGCCCTGGGCAGGAAGAATTATTGCCTTCCAACCCCCTGCACTACTGCCCTCATGGCATCTTAATTGTCTTTGAAGCCTTCCTTGCAGAAGCAAAACATGAACCATCAGCCAGCTGGACTGCATTTCTGATGACAATACAGGACTATCTGGGACCATGTAGCTGAAGGGAACTATGAATTTTTCAGGTGAGGCAAATACACATTTGCACAGCTTCTCTGACCAGGAACACCTTTAGTGAGATAAGCCCTGCAAGGACTCTGAGTGGAGGAAGGAAGGTGATGATGCATGATTCTTCCTCTTGGAGTATGGACAGAGTTGCTCTCCAAGGATGTGTGGGTGCACACAGATGAGAAATGAGTTACTCTGGGCCTCACCCTGCTGGCACATGGCTGGGATGCTCATTTCCAGGCTGCCACAACACTCCTTGTCTGGACACAGCCCCATTATGCTCCAACACTGTGTGCTACAGCTCCTGTTTGCACAGGTTATTCCTTTCAGATCAAGAATGTACTGGAGCAAACTGACTATCCCACCAATGACTGAAGCTCTTAGTCACCACCTGAAACAAAAGGAAAGGCAGCAAACTGACACTTTAAGAGACAATAGATAATCTTTGGATCAGAGAGAAGGCTTTTCCTCCCTCCCTCCCTCCCTCCCTCCCTCCCTCCCTCCCTCCCTCCCTCCCTCCCTCCCTCCCTCCCTCCCTCCCTCCCTCCCTCCCTCCCTCCCTCCCTCCCTCCCTCCCTCCCTCCCTCCCTCCCTCCCTCCCTCCATCTCTCCTTCCCTCCCTCCCTCCCTCCGTCCCTCCCTTCCTCCTCCCTCCCTCCCTCCCTCCCTCCCTAGAGTCTGTCTGTCTTCCAAAAGCTGGGAGATATTGCCTTATACCTGTTGCATTCATAGGTATATAGCACAGTCTGTCTAACTGTACTTCTTTCTGTGCTGTGAAATGCCATGCAATAGGCATTTAACCCATTATGGATTAAATCTAGTCCTAGTAGGATCTGCCTTTAACTTACAGAAACAGACATTTTCAATTAGTAGAAATTAAAAAACAAAAAAGAACAAAACCTCAGAAGGCATTGTGTTAGCAGTATTCCTAGCACTTCAGTAAGCACATCTAGAGAGTGATGTTACATCAGACAGAGCTGAGGTGACGGCAAGGTGTCCTGCTCTGTATCCTCACTAATTCCTTCCAGGCTCTCTACAGATCATGAGTAGCTATTTGCCCACTTGCTGCAGTAACATAAATGTATCTTAAACTAACTTAGGCCATCAACAGGTATTGATTAGCAGAGTTCAGTGCCCTTGTTGCCCAAGCAACAAGGCTTGTGAAGGCCTTGGATAATATACCCTATGAAGAGATACCAAAGGAACTGGGGCTGTAAGGTCTGGGGAAGAGAAAGCTGAGGAAAGACCTTCTTGCTCTCTTCAAATACCTGAAAGGTGCTTACAGTGAGAGTGGGGTTGGTCTGTTCTCACTGTGACAGGTGACAGGATGAGGGGAAATGGCCTTAAGTTGTGCCAGGGTAAGTTTAGGTTGGATATCAGGAAACACTTCTTTTCAGAAAGGGTCGTTAAGCACTGGAATTCGCTCCCCAGGGAGGTGGATGAGTCACCATCCCTGGATGTGTTTACAGACAGTTTGCATGTGCTGCTCAGGGATTTAGTGGAGGGCTGTTAGAGATAAGGTAGTATGGTTTGGTTGTGGTGGGACTCCACGATCTTTAAGGTCTTTTTCAACCTGAGTGATTTAACAATTCGATGATTCAAGTGGATTCACTAGTCCTTTAAGTATGGCTTCTGGTAAATCTATTCGTAGTTCTCTCTTTTTTTTTTTGAAGTTGTCCCATGTTTTGCTCAAAAAGTCACATCCACGACCTCTATATTTTCTTCCTTCCTCACTTGATTATCATGCTCCATTCAGGCTACTGCACTAGAAGCATGTCTCTGCTTCTTCCCATGCAAGGTTCAAATCTCTCCTTTCCAACAGTGACTGCGCGCTGCCATCAGAATGCTCTGCTTCTTCCATGCTGACTTGCAGGTGACACTTACATGCACTCAGTTTTGGCTCAGTTCAGGCAGCAGGGTATCTCAGGAAGCCTTGCTGAATGTGAAATACAGGCTACGAGCTGAGAGCTGCCTATGTACAGATCAGTGGAAGGGTTCATTTATAAAACTGTCCCTCCAAGTTTTCATCTATGGGGGGAGTCTGGAGGCAGAATAAATCCTTAAACCAAGGAACAGATAAATCAGGCATTCACAGAAAGGCTTCAAAACAATCTGAGGTCCTCGGAGGTGGGGGAAGGGGGAGAGGTTGAGCAAGGAGGCTTAAGAAGAATTTAAAATGTAAACACGATCAAGAAAGGTAGCTGAGAAGAAGCTTTCACAAACTGAAGGCTCAAGTTTAACAAGTAGATGTCTCCCCAATGGAGAAATACACAGAAATGTCTCAAAGAGTCTTCAGCTATACTAAATGCAAACAGTCATGATCCGAACCCCCATAAAGAGTGTATACGGGAAGAGAGTACAGCAAAAATCACGTCACTATTATATTAGTTTATCCAAGTCTGTATTTGTTCTGTTGGTGAAAGCAATGCTCAGCTATATAAAACATCACTTAAAGCCACGTGTTTTGATGAATATTTTCTGAATTTCACCATAAATACACAGAGCCAAAGCTCTAAAATAAGGATATACATATGTTTCTTTATGAGACAGTCAGGAGCAATGACATTGTGTATCTCATGAAGAAGTTATAGAAACATGGCATTTAATAGAAAAAGTATAATGGATTGACAGAAAGGTGAGAAAAAATAAATGCAACTTAGGCCTTTTTAAACAATTTAAACAATTATTTTAAATCAGAAGGTAAAATGATGCAGCTGCACCATTTAGTAGTGCTAGAAGTACATTCTTTGATCCAGGGAAAATTTATTCCATGTAGTTGTGTTGCAAGCCATGAGTGCCATACAGCCCCTGTCCAAGCCGTGACTGCGACCCTGAAGCCAGACCTGAGCAGATCACCTATATTTCAGAGGGTCTCAGTGGAATCAGACACTGGTTGTTCAGAAGACTCCAGCAAAACCAGTGCATGCCTGCTGCAGGTGTAGGAGTCTGACTGCAGATAACAATGGCAGAAATAGTGCTGGGGATTATGACCGGAGAAAGATGTGCCAATCCTGTAATGTGTGCTGTCTGTTCACTACATCTTGCAAAAGGTTGTTACCCTGCCCTGCGCTGTTTTGAAAGGGTTTCTGCAGAAAGACAAATCACAAAGGCAGCACTCAAGCACCTTCTTCACCACGCTTTATTTGCTGCTTTGTAGCATCTGTTACTACATGCCTGTGCTTTCCATGAAAACAATATAACCAGTTATTCTGGAGATTGGGTTTTTACAGCTGAAATAAATCAACAAACCAATTCTTGGTTTTAGAAGCCACAATTTAATAACAAATTTAAGTCCTGAGAAAAAATAACACACAGCTAAACTGAGACTACAAGACTCTCACTGCTTCTGTACCAAGAATTTTTCACACTGAGAACTGCTTGGTCAGCACAGCAAGAGCAGGATTGTTTCCACTGCTAAATTCTCTAGAGCCTTAGTGTAGTCCATGACTGGCTACTGATCAATCCTTATGCCCCTCCCCATCCAAAAGAAGGAAATTCGATGCAGAAATTGTTAAAAATGCCAGGTCAAAGTACACTGAAGAAGGGTAAAAGTGGGGATAGGCATCTAGGGTGCTGGTTATGTGAACTCTGCACTATACCAAAGCTCTTGCCAGGAATAACTTTATATAGTATCTTTCCTGAATTATATCCCACAAGAGTACAACTGCCTCTGCTAGCACTACGAGGAGAGTACAACCCATCTCTCACAGAGTCCCCACAGAGACCTAAGCTGTAACTTTACCATTTTGTAGAAGTTGAAAGGTGTATTTGATGGACTGCAGTATGGCTTGGGTTCTGCTGCCTTTTAAGCTGCTGTGACTGTAACCCTGGAGGACTCATATCTCTTCTTCACCTCCCAGCTCATGCTTTTCAATCAGTCTAGTGTACAGGAAAAAATACAGAAGTCAGTTAATAACATAATGATAAAAACAAGCTTTAGGCTATGAACTCACTGCCCATCCTAAATTTCATGACATTTTATAATTTCTTACGTTTCCTAAATGCTCACGCAAGCAGAGAAAGCATGCACTGGATAAATCAGTGGACGAACTCTTCAACTTGCTTTCACTGAGATGCTCTGTAATAAACTTGCCCTTTAGATAGTTAAAACATCCATATGTCAGGAGTACCTTGCAGAAATGAGATCGGGAACTGTGGCTGTATGTTGGGAGGCAAAGTCACTGAAGAGCTCCAGGATGGGGAGCGCCCTCAGGCAATCATAGATCACATAAATAAGCATGTTTCTATTCTCCCTTCTCCTCCCGAAGCGAATCAAGCTCCTTAGAGTCTGATTCCACTCAGAACAGCTAATGAAAACTCAAAATTTAAGCTGCCATCTTGACCATACCATGGATTTTTTCGCTCTGATATGACTTCAAGCATGTCTTGTGTTTTCTTTTTTTTTCTCTTTTTAGTAGGTTTTCAGGACACATTCTTTCAAAGACATTGCATAACTTCTTCCTAATTTGGCCCTGATTTTAGCACAGGGACCAAGCTACACTGTCACAAAGATGATAACATTTTCTGCCTCAGTACAATTTCCTGCTTTCTTTCCTAAAAAATCACTCGGAAAAAACACAACCACCTGTTTAATCATAGGAGAACTCAGATGCTCAGAACAATTTATCTGCTTTGTCAGACAACAACTAATAACACTGCTGATAAACACGATTTGTTATTAGAAGAAGCTCTTCAGAATACGGAACACAGTTTTTAGCACCAGGACAATCACTTTATGGCCAGTAGAGGGCGTCTGACTTCAAGACTCAGGGTCGTGGATGCAGTCCCACATCTTGAATTAGAAAATAAAACCATTCTACATTCCTCAAAAATCATGTTGTTAACAGTTATTTGTGTACTGTAACAGATGTTTAAGCCTTTGAGTCAAAGTTCCCAGTGTAGTTAGTGAATGCTGAGAAAATGACGATGAAACAAAGAATTACTGATTTATCCTTTCCAGAATTGTCTGCTTCTTACATCCTAACGTCAAGATAAGAAGCAGCTTTACTTAACCAGCATTCAAGAAGAAGGACCAGGAAAAACCGAGCACCTATAGACTCTGAAGTTACAGGAAGGTTTTCATTATATGCATTTATTTGTTCATTCCTTTTTTATGTTCACAGATGTTTTTCAAAACTTGTCTTGGTGAATGTACAGGAGGTTATCCTATTTTCAAAGCTTGAAATGGGAGACATGAATAATATTGTACAGGGATATTATCACTCTAAATCATAATGGTAATTAATAACAAGCAGAAGAGCCCAAGTCTGTGAAAATTGTATTCTGTGGTGTTAACTGTATGGAGAATAAAAATACAGCCCGCAGAAAGTGTGAGCTATTGAGAGCTTAATTCAAAGCAACCAGGAGATACAGAGCAGATAGGAAATGTGGACTGTCAATGGCTTATGGGCTGGTTTGGCCCAGTTCCGTGATGTTTGGGGCGGGGGACCCACCAACCCACCCCCCTGGCAAGGGGAAGGGGGAAAGGGAAAAAGGAAAAGGGGTATGGGCATAAAAACACAACAACGACAACAATCTGAGGAGGAAAGCTAATTTACTAAATAAGATATTAGAAAGCAAAATAACACAATATAATACAATATAATTGGAATTGAAGTTAATAAATCAAATACAATGAGCAAGAAAGAGTGTCCGATAAACTGAAGGCCTTACGCTAAATGCTGAAGGCGATAGGGCAGCGAGCACCCACTGCTGGGTCGATCCCCAGAGGAAAATGTCTTGTGACAGCACAAACAGTTTTTATCTTTCCCTCTGAGCAGAGAACGGAAAAATGCAAGCAACACAAAGTCCTCTGGGGTACGTAGTTCTTCTTTTCTTTTGAGACAGGTATACCCGCAGCTACTGATGATCCACAGAGCTGGAGCATTAACTCTTTTACTCCCAATGCACTACGTGATGTTAAGATGTGGAATACCAGTAGCAAAAATCATAAAACCACAACAGTGGACAAATTACAGATTTGGTTGAAACAGCTAATGAACAGAAATGCTGGAGCTGCCAGAACTTCATGTTTCATGCCAACACCCTGACTTTCCTGGATATTTAACATGTTACTAGAAAACATCAAAACTCTCAGTGTTGATATTCTTATGGGAAAAAAATAAAAAAAGTTTTAAATGCCCATAGGTATGTGGATCTTCCTACAAATTTGGAACATCGGTTTGGGTCCCATTGAGTCTAAATATTTCTGATTGTCCCTGAAATTTCAACATACTCCTTTCCCATTTATGAACTGGAATTCTCCCAGGTAAAACTGTTAACAGTAAAGCAAAGAGGTCTGTTTACACTTCTCTTCATGACATATTCCTGAAATTTTTACAAACGTGTACATCTCATTTGTCACTGACCTCTAATTTTATACCATTCAAAGAAGAAATTGTGGCCTTGAATACAGCTAGAAGTGGCACAGACTCGCATGAGTAGAACAGATTCAGGTCCTCAGCAGCTCAAGCAGTGGAAATATTTTTACTTGTCATTGGCAGCTTAAACTAAGAAGAGACCCAAGGGAACAAGAGAGGGAATGGAAAGTTGTTTGTAACACAAGAGTGTAGTATTTGGTTTCTTGCCAAGGTTTGTTTTATAAATGTGTTTAAAGAAAGGTGGATCACTTTTGTAGGTGATATCTGAAAGAAAGCAGAGAAGGTATGATTTCAGCTCTTTGTACAAGTTGATACTTTTCTCTAGAGGCTCTCATATATGCACGTCTGCCCATGAATGACCACAGAAATTAGGAGTTAGACGCGTACTAGCACTGGAAGGTGGAATAACAATACAGTAGGCTACCAAAGAAATCAACACTGCGATTTAAGTGTGACACAGAGAAACCCTTAAAACTACAGGTTTAGTGCATCCAGCTGTGTTGGTAACCAGCAATTGCAACAGTTCAACATGCAATATTGCAAATAAAAGGAACCTTAGCTGCAGGAGTTCATGATGGCTGCATCCGCTAAGTTCTCCCTCACATAGTATTTTCAATTACATCAGGCGTGCCTTCCTGGGATGGAAGTTCTGGTTCAGTCAGCAATGGCCAGGGAATGAGGTGGAATGTCTCAAAAAAGCTTGAGTCTACAATTCGCCTTCTCCAAGTAGACAAAGCAGGGCCTGCTCCTGGCACTGATGCTATTACAGCACACTCCCTCCCAAGAGCTTCATGGTATGAAAACGTTTGGCCTACAAACTAATGGTGTATCATTGAATAACAGGGAAGTATACTTGTAAGCAGATAAAAATGGAGTGTAACTTGCTGAGTTAGTGAGATTTGTGAAGCACTTATTAAATAATTATGTATTACTACTAATTTCCATGGATGCTGGGCAAACCATAATAAACAGATTCCTTTTAAAGTACCACAGCACTGCCTCACCCCTTGGCCATCACTTTCATTAACATATGCAGTATGTGGGAATCCCCTGAAATTGTGGCTAAATTACATTCAGGCTGAGGAGGGCGATGAAAATCTTTAGTCACCCATCTTGCTTCTTTTAATGTATGGGTGTGCTATGGAAAACCTACCACAAAACACTACCAGGAGTATTGGCTGCATCTTTGCTTGCCTTAGTGGTTTTAGTATCACAGCAGGGCATCAGTGCAACACTATGATGCACCTGTATGACGGTAAATGCCTGAAATCCTAAAGTCCAAGATTTACAGCACTGCAGATAGTAACTGTACAAAGGAGTCCCTGCTCTAAAATGGCCATTATGCAGATAAAGCACAACACAGAAGAACTAGAAATTACACAGAAATAAAGTCTAATAAAAACATTGAAATAGCTGTCACAAAAATAAAAAGGACAACATACCACAGCACAGATTTCTTACTGAAAAGGAGATAAATGAGAGTAGATAGGATAAAGGCGTGGAAATCATGAGTGTTATGGAGAAAGATCTCATCATACAGGGGCAGAATTTTTTCACACTTATCTTAGGGAAACCCAAAGTTAGAAAAGTTTCTCAGTACTTTCCAAATATCATCTGGCTAGACCTGCAAGTCTCATTTTCATTTGATTTGACAATGGACAAAATCTCTTAAACAAACAAGCAAACAAACAAAAAAACACCACGTGACTTTTGTGTGATGTTACAAAGTTTATGTCCATCTTCCTCAAAATACCCATTCAGTTCTGGAGGAGATGTACTCACTCTTCCTCTGGATAAACACCTGAAGTGCTGGAATTCTGTGCCACTAAAATAGCAGTGAAAAGTGTAAATACCGGTGATGCTATAACAAGTAGACCATGTAGAAAAAATGGCATCCACTGACATTCATTCATACTTGCTGAATGTTTATGGAGATTAAACAATGGATTTGAGCCCAGTGAGATAGTGGGTGGTGCTTTTCAGCAGTGCATAGCTAATGGCAGCATCTAGGTTGAAATAGAGTGTTCTGAGAATTTGTTCTCTTCGTAGTTGTTGCAGTTTCAATGTAAATAAACAGGAGGCGTTATTTTCGGAGCATCCTCCATTTGTTTTCAGTGTTCAAAGCTGGCAGAAGCAGAAGCAGCTTCACAAAAGCCCCACAAGATTCAGTTATCTCCTCAGTCACAAAGCCTCCTTCTTACTCCGTGGGTCAATGCACTTCACCTGGTACTACCTGTCCAGCTGCCAGTGAAGCAGTACTGAAGTATTTTGGTGGAATCAGTGAAAATCCAAGCTGCAGTGAAGTTCAGGAAGAACTTAACGTGTTAGCAAGCGCATCCCAAATCTCTTCATCTAGGAAAATTATTATTAAATATGCTACATGGTACAATCAGCTGACTAGGAAGACTGGATGTTGCACAGCAGTTTTGGAAGAGAAATGCTGCACTCTCTCTTCCCAGTGGGGACTGCAATGTCTCCCTCAGCCAAGGGACAGAGGCGTGTGGTGGAACACTCTTCAAGGGAGGAGGGACTGTGAGGCAAGTGAATTAAAGTTTCCCAAATACACTGAGTGGTTGGTATACCCATCTCCAAATACTTGCAATTATGGTCATTCAATTCTACTACTCTTTAAAGGAGAAAAGCAAAGCACCGATCACATCCAGGCCTATCGTTTATACTTTGACTGCAATCAGGACACTTTTCAGAGCTGTTCCAGACCTGCTTGTGGTGGAGGTAAACAGGCACGTACGTACTTCTGTGAGTAATTTCAGTGACATTGGGAGTGCTGTAAATGTGAAAGGATAGGGAGCATTTTTAAAGCCTAGTTTTCCACTTCCAGGGCAAAGTGCAATTTTCAGCTTTGCTTAATATATTTGATTCAATTGATTTCTCTTGTTATTCCCTCCTAATAATTCAACTACACGTTACAGAATATTCGTGTATGTATGCAATGATTTTTAATATTTCATTAGAATTCCCAAGAGCTCTGACTCAGTCAAGGGTTACCTTGAACTGTAACCCATTTAACATGCAGAGGATACACAGTTCTTTTAAAAAACTGTATTGATGATCAATCCAGCATTCTGTTTTCTGCTGCTATTCCACAGCTTCTGAAACATGACATTCTTGATGCTCATGACTCAGAATTTTGTCTGGGCAATAAATTGTAAGGCTTATGTTAGGCTGCATACTTGCTGCTGTACAGACAGGTTGTAGAGTCATGAGTATACTCCATACCAAATAAGAAACATATCAAATGAATGAAGTTGCACACTACTTGGCAGGCACTTTAGATGCTGATGAGGGGAAAGGCTTCAGCAGATTTTTCTCAGAATCCTTCATGAGAAGGAGAGGCAGAGTAGAAACCTCATCTGGACCCTCTCCAACAGCTCCACATCTTTCCTATACCAGGGGCCCCAAACCTGGACACAGTACTCCAGATGGGGCCTCTCAAGGGCAGAGTAGAGGGGGACAATCACAGAATCACACAGAATTGTAGGGGTTTGAATGGATCTCTAGAGATTGTCAATTCCAACCCCCCTGCCAAAGCAGCTCCCCAGCCCAGGTTGCACAGATAGGCGTCCAGGCGGGTCTTGGATGTCTCCAGAGAAGGAGACTCCACCACCTCTCTGTGCAGCCTGTGCCAGTGCTCCATCACTGCACTGTGAAGAAGTTCCCATGCACATTTGTGTGGAACTTCCTGTGCTTCAGTTTGTGGCCATTTCCCCTCATCCTATTACCACACACTGCTGAGAAAAGTTCAGCCTCATCCCTTTGCCTCCCGCTCCTTAGATATCTGCAGACATGGCTCAGATGTATCCCCAGGTACTCGTCCACAGAGCTACTCTCAAGGAGATTTTCTCCCAGTCTCCATACATATATGGGATTACTCTGACCCAAGATCAAAACCTTTGGTTCACTTGGGCCTACGTTTTGTATTTGTTGAGGTCCCTCTGCATGGCACCACTTCCTTCCAACACATTAACCATACCACTCAGCTTGGCGTCAGTGGCAAACCTGAGGAGGGTGCACTTGAGCCTGTCATCGATGTCACTGAACCTGAAAAGTTCTCAGGTATCCTTCACAATGTACTCTTAATTGAAAAATGAGTTTTGCTACATCCCCTATGTATCTGCAGTTGGATCTCTAGGAAACCGCCCACAGAAATTTAAGACATTGATGATTTACCCCAGCCAAAATTCTGGCTTGCTATGCCTTTCTATGTTCCCAAACCATTTGTTAACTTTGCAAACATGTAAAAGAATAGTTCAAACCATGGCACAGCCAGCATTTGTGAATAATGTGAAACCTATTTTATTTGACACTGCTGGAATTTCAGAAAAATCTACTCACCACTTTTCTCCTTGCAGTCTCTCCAGGAATTAATGCATGTAGAGTAATTTAAAAATTGTAACACATTTTTAAAAATTATCCTGTTATATAATTTGACTTAGCATCAGAAGTATTTTTAATCTCATAGAATCTGCCTTGGACATTTGTAGTCAAAGACACAGTTTTCTTTTTTTTGAACTTAATCTTAACTGCCAGACTTCTGCTGTCATCCTCTTCCAAGCAATACAGAGGCTTCTCTACCACATACTATATTTTAAATATAGGACTGAAGGACTGAAAAAACCAGCATGTCTGAAAGAACATTGTAGACTAGTTGCTCACCACATTAACAGAGATGTTGAAGTTTAATTCTTATATTCAGTAGGCATGTGTCAGATGAATGAACACAGGGAAAAAAAAAAAAGAATAAAATAAACAAATCAAACAATCAAAAGGACAGAAACACATTACAATCAGTAATAATTTCCTTTAGCACAAATTTAAATTCTCACCTAAAAACTTCAGACTTGACTCATGTCAAAGTTGTTTAGACACGCGCTCCTCAGGGACACAGAACTGTTGGGCAGATAGGTGACATGAAGAATAATAGTAAAAATAGCAAGAAATCAAGAATCAATCCCACCTCACTATTTGCCATGGCAGTGCTGGAGAGGGGAAGAATCCATGCTTGGTTTAACTGAGCTGATGTGAGCAGTATTGCTCATAGGGACATCTGTTGCAATTCTTCTTTCATGGCTTTTTTTTGTTTTGTTTTGGTTTGGTTTGGTTTTTCCAAGGTAAGGAAGTGCCATTTCTCCAGCTAAAATATTGTGATAGAGAGGAGACAAAAACTACCCAGGGAGCAGTTTTTCTATTAGTTAACATTTCCCAGTGCTTTCCTGTTCACTACATTTCCGCATCCATTTTCCAGCAGAGAACACCTGTACAGGAAAACAAACACCTGTCATCTCAATTATCAGTATTAAAAACACCCTGAGTTACATATTTTAATGCTGAAACACATAAAACTCCAACACATTCCACTCTCATTGTGCATTAACAAAAAATATTCTCTAGCTCTTTTTATACCTTCACTATTTTATTCTGTGGGAAGTCATACTCAATCTTTGCAATTTTGCTTTCTAAATCTGGTCTAGACTTCAGTAAGAACAGCACCAGTACTTGCTGAAATTGAGCACATGCTTAAATGTCCAGAATCACCGCGGCATTTTTTTTTTTTTTTTTTTTTTTTTGGTGAAAAAAAAAAAAAATTCTCTACCTAAGAATGTTTATTTCTTGTGAAACAGCCAGTAGTGAAGATGAAGATAAGTGAATGTACAGTCAATAGAGAAATGATGTTCAAAAGAGCACTAATTTACACAGCAGAGGAAAATAGTGTTTACTGATGTATACTGTATACACACACTGTGATGATGGCAAAGCTGCAAGAAAACAGTTACTAACCACCAACAATCTTGTGGTGAATTGATTATTTTTCAGCAAATAAGAAAGAAACAAAGCCTGAATCCCCAGTCAACCAACACTAAGAAACGAACATTTTGGTAGTGTTGTTTCTCCTGGGCTTTGAGCACATCCTTGAGACTGATGAGTGCGAATTAACAGTGAAAAACTTCATTGGGATTGCCATCAATATGGAAACATGCTTGCTACTCAAAATTTAATGTGAATTATTGTTGGCTACTCCAGATGTTCATCCAGTCTTTTGGAAATGAATAACAGGATATCAAACTTTGTGCTTTGCTCGCCAAATCAGCCCTTGCTTTAACTGTGCAGTTTCCAGCAGCCACGATCAGCATTATACATGTTTCCTGCAAGATGGCAATAGGAGGATTACTGCTCCTTCTTTTTTATATCTACAGTGTTTTGAGAACACATTTTGGCAGAAAGGTATAGGTTAGAATGAGAAAACTGTGATCCCGCACGGATGTCTGTTCACTGCAGGTACAGAATGTGCAGGGAGTGCTCTTGCGCTTTGGCAGCTACATCTATTTTTAATGAAATCAGAATGTAAATTATAAGGCCAGTAAGCTGAGTGTGAAAGAAAAATTCATCTAATTATAAATTTATAATTTCCATAAACTACTTTTTAGACTGGTATGTTGAGACCATGGTTTTGTTTACTTTCACTCTTTCTTCAAACAGGCAGACACAGCAGACTTGTTCATGTTTGCATTAATTATCTTCTATGCTGTATTTACTTGTTCAGTTGAAATCACAAGAGCCAGAATTGTTCTCCTACATTCAAACAGAAAGAACATCATCAGTGGAATTAAGAAGGACAATCAAAGGCAGGTTGATTAAAGTCCCCCAAAATTTTATGAAACTAGGGCTTTGCAGAATAAATACAACAATTCTTTAGTTTCGTGGATAAACACTAAAGTCAAGACTTTACTTCCATGCCTTGGATGGAAACCCTTATGACTCTCATCTGTCCAAGTGCACTGCCTGAGGCCCTGTGCTGCAGGAGCATCAGACACCAGTCTCCTGCTAGAGACTCACACAGAACTGTAGGGGTTGGAAGGGACCTCTAGAGATCGCTGAGTCCAAACTCCCTGCCAAAGCAGCTCCCCAGCCCAGGTTGCACAGGTAGGTGTCCAGGTGTCTTGAACATCTCCAGAGAAGGAGACCCCATCGCCTCTCTGTGCAGCCTGTGCCAGTGCTCTGTCACTGCACTGTGAAGAAATTCCCATGTACATTTGTGCAGAGCTGCCTGTGCTATCTCTCTTTCCAGGAGATCCCTGTCTTTTTTGTAGCGGGGAGCCCAGAACTGGACACAATATTCCAGGTGAGGCCTCACCAGGGCAGAGGAGAAACTCCTGCAAGCAGAAGCTGGAAAGACCCTGAAGCACTGGAAGTGAGTTTCTGCGTTCTGACGATAAGCCCTGTGGCTGCCTGAGGGGTGAGACACTAGGAGTTGCTTGCCCTTACCAGACTTTTCCCTGCCATAGCTACAGCACAGCATCAAGAGCATGGAGTTCATCTGGTGCCAGGTTCTGGGAGAAAGCCCTTTCCTGCCTCATCACAGCTTTGACACTCAACGGGGAGAACAGGCAGGTGCTGAGCACCCAGTACTGCCTGCAAGCCCCTGAGCACTGTACTGTCCTTCCCTGTGACAGTGCAGTTGCTGCTGGGGTGCAGAGACAGAATTTAGAGTGTCAGAGGAGGAGACTTCCAAACTCGGGCTGCAGTGGTTAACAGTGCCTGTCTTTTGCTCTGGAGCTGCCTGAAGAATTTCTGAGCACCTACCTCTTAATCTTTGTAACAGAAGCTTGCAGTGCAAGAACTGAGTTCTTCCTGTAGCAAAGCAGTGAAATTACAAGGTTCGTATCACATTTGAAGCTATGGTAACTTACTCATGTTTGGACAGTACTTCTCACACGTTAGTTGTAGTATACATGTTAACTGACAGAACACAATGTAAGGCAGATAACAACTTCAATGAACAGATGCAGAAATACTGGCTCAATATGACTGAATAATTTTATAAAGTCTCCCAGCACCACAGTGCCACAGAAATCGAATACCACAAAGCCCCTTCTCTACTTACGCAATCAATTCTACGATAATGTGCTGCTATTGAATTGCAGGGATTGCAGAACTAGAGTTGATTAAACTAGAAAAATGAATTTATTCAATTTTTCTTATTTCCTCCCCCCCCCAAAGCAAACAAACAAACAAACAAACCAAAAAAAAAACAACAAAAAAACGGTTTTATCATTTTCATTGTACTGAAAATTCTTCCTTGGGAAAAACAAGTATGGCCAAAGCTCTGCTCTTGTTGTGAAATATCTAGATTGCAGACAGTCCAGTTGATTAAGAAAAGGAACCAAAAAGAAAACTGGCAGTAAAAACAGAAGTCAGTGACTTCTAAATTTTTCCCAGTTAAAGTGGTAAGAAAATTGAAAGAGAGAAGCACAAGAAAGCATTGGCTTGATATCTTAGTAACTTGTCCCGTATTTTGAACCTCACTACTATTTTCATGACTATGTCTCAGGCTGTCTTTGTCTTGGTTCCTGAAATTAGTGCATGACAGTATTTTATTTTATTTTTTACCTTTCCATGGTGAAATTTCTCACAAAACTCATAAAATCCTCCCTGTCAGTTCAAAGGTAAGAAGAAGAAAAAAGAAGAAGAATTCAGATAACCCTTTATGGACCAGCTGTAGAAAGGAATATCTTATGATCCTGCATTCAATATAATCGTAAATGTACTAATACAAAATCTGGGTCCTAATTTTAAGGGTCTCACAGACGACTGTAGAAGGCATTAGAGTAATTGCAGTGGAAAATTTTGTCATGGAAGACTCGTGGTAGCTTCTCAGAATTATTTTGGTAGAAGACAAGCCACTTGGATGCTCATGGTATTTGAGTTTCCCTGACTTCTGCCAAAGATTTTCATCTTTCTTGTCTCTAGTGCTTCTAAGTTATTGTATTGTATTGTATAACCCCAGAAGAATTACAACGAGGTCAGATGATCTGACTCTTAAGGTCTAAATTTAAAGTCCTACAGGGACATATGAACTTAAATCTCGTCAGAAGATATTTCCAATTTAGCTTCCAAGTCACTTCCATATTTAAAAACTGCCTTACGTAAGAATTTTCCCATCTCTGTAGAAAAATAAAGAAGATTAATTCACCTTTTAACACAACAGTAAGTGTAATTTAGTTTAGGAGTCTAATGTATAATCTAGCACCTCACTCCTACAAAGTCTTTGCACATCACCTTTGCTTATTAGAGATTACTACCTATGTTCCAACTCCAGTTGCTCTGTAGCTGATGCTGCTTGCTGCAACAGAGGATCCTCCTGTTTTCAGAATCATTTATTTCATTTCACAGTTAATGGTTATTATTACGTCAGAAGAGGTGCCTTAATTTCACTGTGTAAAAACTGCCCCTGGATTAACTAATTTTCCATAACATAATTGCAACACAATTTTCAGCATCAACTAGTGATCAACTTTCCATAGGTACAAAGCAGTACAGATCACTAGATGGTGCTGTTTCTGGGTCAGAATTACACTGCTTCAGACTGGTCGAACTACAGCAAACTTGCTCCAAGTGTTTAACTGCAACCTCAGGATAAATACAAGAAAAAATATAAAGCTTCTATAAACATATTCATTTTTGTGTAGACGGCTTTCATGTAGCAGCACTCTTGTTAATAAACAATTTGCATGATCTGTAAATTCCCCACCTGTAGCCAGAGCCACTTAGATCTGCATTCCTAACTAATCATGAGTTCTTTGTGACTTTCTTCCATTAATCCTTCATTTAATGTAAATATACATACTAGGAGCTCAGGAAGGTGGATGCATACTGATACTTATAACTAAGGCCACACAGAGCTAACAGCGTGAAAACTCTCATCTAGGGAGAACAAGCTTTAACTAAATCTTCAGTTTCCGCCCAAATCTAACATAAAGTTTCATATTTGGTATATACCAGGGACTATATCTACCTATCCTCTTCAGAAACCCTGACATTTCTAATGGGAAAGAGGTATGGGTGTTTCTGAATAGGGAGCTGTGCCACTATGAGTACACTGTGTGGCACAGAAGCACAGAATCCGGAGCTGGGAATAGGGGAGGTGAAAATTTGGCATCCCTCACAAGCAGATCCATCATGGCCACATTCTGATTTGAAAGGTGCCTGGACACATGGCTTTAGAAAAAACACCAGTGAGTCAACAACTAGAGAGAATAGGATTTACGGACTTTGGGATGTCATCCTGCAGCATACTGGATTCCAGTATCACCATGGTAGAATAAACTCAAGTCTCTTCTCCCTACCGAATATAAGTCTCCTTTAAGCTGCTCAGCTGGACTCTGCTCCTCTCAGTCCCAATTAGCAAAGTTTCATCCTTCCATACTTCTTTGTGCTTTCTACAAACATGCAGCCTCCAAAAACATCATATTTCTTACTCTTCACAAAGTTTCACCAAAGTCATAGGAGATCAGCACCACCAAAAGCAAATGTAAAGCAGTCATTTTTCCCAAGATTGGCTCTGACACCTACAGCCTAATATAGAATGGTGTGGGTTGGAAGGGACCTTAAAGATCATCTAGTTCCAACCCCTGTGCCATGGGCAGGGTTGCCTACCACTGGATCACACTGCTCGGGAATCCATCAAGCCTGGCCTTGAACATCTCCAGGGATGGGGCATCCACAACTTTTCCTGGGTAGCCTGTTCTAGAATATGCATGACAAAATGCAGGTACAGATGAATTAAAGCCAAAGCACAATTAACCTGTGGCTTGATGGCCAATGTAAGCTGGAGCAATGCTATTCAGTACATCCATGCAGGTATTCTTTCAGAGGTAGTAGTTGATATTGTTTCAGGAAGAGCAAAATATAATCAATGGACATCTTACAGCAATAATGTACAGCTTAAGTTCTCCAGCACAGCTTCCACTGTGTCTGTCACTCTCTTACAGGCAGGGACATTCCCTGTGTGAAGAATGTTGTACATCAGAGCCCCTGTTGGAGGTGAACACAAATGTGTTTGCTAGCTTAAGAAGTCTATGTTTTCAGTGTCTTTAATTCTCAACATGAAAGAAAGGACTAAAGATAAAAGAATTTACTTGAAACTTGTTTCAAAACCCAATTCTATGCTAACAAAAAAAGCATGTAAGTTGTCATGAATGGATGAAGTCTGCATCAAAACATCTGAAAGATCCCAGATATGGATGATAAGTTTATTTCCTATGATACTACTAGATTCTAGGATAAAATATAGGCTTGCCCGTTTTTGCTACTTCCCCAGCCAGGATGCTTGGTCACAGAAAATTAAGTGAAACATATTCTCTGCATCAGCTAACATATCCTACTTTTCCTCAGGGAAGGCCTGGCTTAGGCAGCTCTAGCACCTTTCTCTTGTATAATTTGCTTCACCAAGGGCTGGATCAAGGCACAAGGACAACAGTAATCACTGATCAGCTCCTGGAGCCATTTGACCATTTTCCAACTTGAAATTTCTGTAAACAAAACGTCCTGCCTACACTGGCAAGCAAAAAGGTTTGGAAAGGAATATGAGGTAAGAATGTAATGAATCCAACCTGAAACTTCATCATTAAATTCATAATCCATCTCATTACACAATCTATGCTCCACATCCCGTATGAAGCACGGTCAGGGTGTTAGGACAGTGGCTGGCACTATGCATCAATTTACTTTGTTTTTGGTCCCTCTGATTTTCTTCTCCAGATTGCCTACCCATACATACCTTTCCATCACTTCAATGTTTCCTTGATTTTCTGTATTCTTCCTATATTTTGAGAAGGAGTGAGAAGTTTAACTAACAATGATATTTAACCAGAAAAAGAATAACTGAATCCCTAGAGAGAGATCAGCTGGTAGAAATCAGTCTAATTGCACTAATTTAACCTCTACAGAGCATCTGCACAATGGATTTAAACCAAGAGCATTGAGATACTGGCTTACCCCGACACTGATTTTGTGAAACTGACAATAGAGACAGAACCGCTTTTGTTGGACCATTTGTAAATTACCCACTCTGGATCCTCCTGTTCTCCACATTAAGTGATTTGCTTGGCTTCTTACCAAATCAGTGTTTATTTGCAGTATTCTAATATAATGTTAATTGCTTATTCATTGAAATCTAGTTGGCATTTTCCCCCCTGTAGGGATTTGGCAAGGCAGCACCCTCACATCACTCCATTTTCAGTCGTCTGTTTTTAATATGCCAGCTGCTTTCCTATCAGCCAATTCCCGCCCACTCTGCATTCGTGCTTTTCTTTGCTCTCCCCATCTTTTTTTTTTTTTTTTAATGTATTATTTTTAATTTAGAGATAATTGTGTAGTTGGGTAAGCTAAGAGGGCAACATATTGCTACATACAAGGCAACAACAGTGGTTGTTTTCATTTATTACCTATTCTGGAAGTGGCACAGAGTAGCACACTACATAAAACTAGCATGTGGGAGAGGGAAGAAAGAATTACATGGCAAAATATTCCATTATTTGAACAAAGTATTTTGCAAGAGAAGAATAGTGGAAGTACCTGAGTGCTACAGCTGTTTATATAAAATGAGAGGATCTCCGTTTATCCAAGTTGCCTTAGATACAGTTGGGCATCTTATCCTATCAAGTGTTGAAAAACTTCATTTCTGAACACTTTGATTTCTTCAGATGCAAAGGAATTGATATAAATATTACTATTAAGAACAATTTGCTTAACACTTTATAAAACTGTGGAGCAAGTACTAGGATAAAGCCCAGACCTGGTAGAACTTGATGAGCAGTGGTATGGAGCAGTAAGAGGCTCCATCCTGAAGACTGTCAGGCCCCAATTGTAGTCCCTCAAAAACTGGAGTTCAGATGGAAAGATGTGTTGCCTTGCTTTTTACTGATCTTTTTAAGCTCTTGAAAACGAGCTGAGATTTGAGTAAAGGAAATTGATCTGAAAATATTTCTTACTGCTTTCAAATTAGTCCATTGATTTATGAAGCAGAACAATCTAAATGAGGTGAGATGAAAATTCCTTGGGAGAAAGTTCACAAAACTAGTACTTGCAGGTGAGGTTCCAAAAAATGGTGATAGTTGAAGTCTGAAGGTAGAGTTTGCTCGTATGGAATTCAGCACCAACCTCTTAAAAATCATGCCCTGAACTAGTCAAAATTCATTAACTACTTCTAAAGATGTTGCCTTTTCTGAATTACGGTATATTTAAATATCCTTGAGTTAATTTTGTCATCTAATTGAGACAAGATTTTCTCCATTAAGAAGTTTACAATAACAATTTAGGAGAATGCAAAACACTAGACAGAAACACCTTGCTCACATCTCCCTTCTGTTTGAGCACTGACAATGACCGTTACATTTAATTTCACAACTGAGAACAGAAACTTTTGAATCTGTAAAATTTGTTTGGAAAATCTCAGAAAAATCGCAGATTAAAAACATAAAAATATAAATTGATTTTAGAAGGGAATTTTTAAAATGGAAGAGAGGTGATAATTCCACCATATTTAGCACTGGTACAGGCTCGCCTGGATTCTCATGTATTAGTTCTGGGTTCCACAATCTGGAAGGAATGTAAAGACACTTGGATGTGTGCAGAGAGCAACAAAGCTGGTAAAAGGGCTGGAAGGCACGTACTGTGAGAAGTAGCTGAGGGCACTGGGTCTGTTCAGCCTGAGGATAAGGAGATTGAGAGGAAAACTCATTGCTCTCTGCAACTGCCTGAGGAAGATAAGCGAAGAGGCAGATACCAATCTTTTCTCCCTGGTATCTAGTATCCAGTGACATGTGACAACATTTTAAGGCTGCGTCAGTGGAGGTTCAGAGTAGCCATTAGAACAAGAATTTCTTACCAATGGGTTGGACCCCTGAACAGGCTTCCAAGAGGGGTGGTTGATGCCCTGTGCCTCTCCTTAATTAAGAGTCATTTATTTGTGTCATGCTTTTAATAATATACTTTTCCTTTGGGTCACCTGCAAAGTAGTTTGATAGTTGGACTCAGTAATGTTTCTAGGTCCCTCCCATGAAAAACTGTTGTGTTTTAGCTATTTACTCTGGCAGTCCTTCCGTCTTTCCACAAACTTACAACACTGCTCACTTCTTATTCCACTGGAAGAGAAATGGGACAGAAAGGAGAAAATTCAGCTCTCTCTAACTTCAGTTACAGCTTCTGGCCAATTCAGAAACCATGTCACTCATCCAGACAGACATTTCACAAGGATTACTTCCTGATGAATTCTAAGGTACTGTGATCTGAAAGAATCTCGGAGGTTCACATCTATGTCAAACCCCAGCGAAGTAGTACTACTGAGGACACAGTTAAGATTCTTCGCGCTTCAGGTTTGTTTGTTTTTACATCTGTCCTAACTGTTCAGGTTTTCCTGCTTAGCTCTCCAACGTTTCTTTGAAACAGTAGTAAGAATTAATCATTTTAACCCATTTTTGTTACTAATTTCGAAGTCAGGTCAAGTGGGAGTAAGCCTATCCTTTTGCATCTGTACAACATCAAGCACAGTGGGACTCACAAGTATAACTATTTGAAAGGTATCTGTAAGTGGCCATGAATGCTTTCAGAGCAGGCTCACTTTTCAGACTGGATGTTCTCATGCAACTTACTTATTCTGTATTTTTCCATTACTTTACTTAGTATGCTGCAATTTAGCAATAAGTTTATAGCAGTTTATCTTTGTTCTCAGAAAGAAACTATTCTCTTCAAAGTGTTCTTCTTGCCTGTGGCATGTGACAACAAAAAAACAGTACAAGTAATAACCCTCTGGTAAACATCTTTTTCGTGATAATTCCAAGATTACCTTGAAAAAAAAAGGAGAAGATAAATTAACATTAATATTGCACCTTCAAACATCTGAACTGATTAAATTCAGAACGATTTTTATTTTAAATGTTAATTTAGACAGAGAGACTTGGATAAGTGAATCTTTTCCAGCCTTCTGAACTCCTAACATTGCTTCATCTCATGCAATTTTAACACAGCAGAGATCTCTTTTCCTATCAGTTTAATATGAAGGGACAGTGCATAAAATGTCCCAGGTTGGGCTAGCTTAAAGGAGAACATAAAACTGCATCCCACAATGCAATGGGTTGGATTGTAGGTTCAAAGAGAGAATGCTTCCCCTGAAGGGGTAGAGCAAAACTGTAGTTGGGTGAGGCTCAAAGGAATTGAAAGCTCACAAGCTGTTGCTTATGTTTGGATTTGGAATTGAAATTGGCTCCAGTGGCTCAGATCCTCACCACAGACTGTGAATGACACAAGCTACAGAAAGAATAGGCTTGAAGACAAGAAGCCTAAAACATGGAATTAAATTTTTGCAGAAATTAATGTGTGCAGTAATATTTACATTTAATTTCTTATATATTTTTCTAATTTAATAAAATCTCTTCCTTGACTTTTCATTTGTCATTTCTTCATTCATCAGTTTCAGCTATTAGCTTCTTCTCATCATTCCCACACATCCCATTTCCTTTTTAAAATTTCACTTTAAACCAATTCCTACTTGTGAGGTCTCAGATCTCTAAAAGAATGGAGGGCTGCCGCAAGTCTTGAGTACTCCTTCTCTTCCAGGAATAGAATAGAGAGAGCAAAAGTTAAAAAACGTGTTTTCCAATGTTGTTACGCGGTCCCCTGAAGACATAACACAAACAGTGTGAGGCAGAAACAACAGGGGACAAGCTGTCGTCTGGCAAAAAAATCTGTCTCACTTATCTGACCCAATCTGGACATTTTTGATGTACAGTAATGCACAGAGGATGTTCAGATTACAAGTGGTTTGTAAGCTCAGGCCCTGCTCACCTGTCTGGGCTACTCTAAAAGTTGGTTATTAATTACCTCCCCCTTCTGCTCCACACCTCTCCAAAATGTGAAGGGTCTCAAAGAGTATTCCATTTTCCCAAATGGAAAATTTTCTCCATTTTTAACCTGAAATAATCTGTTCACTCTATGAAATGTTAGAAATATTGTTCTTTCACTACTGACTGAAGAGTAACTGAAACCACATCTATTTATTTTAGAAGCTGGATTAAACCTCACAAACATCTTCAAGAAAACTAGTAGTACAAATAAACTTAACTGGGAGAGCATCCCATGACTCTTATAAGATCATTTGTTCATTAACTCTTCTAAAATTCAAGCATCTCTTTGGAACAGTGGCAGCCGTGGCAAGGCAAACAAGAACAGAATCTTTGAAAGGTTAACACAGCATTAGTTGAATCCAAGCATTGGATGTATTCAGAGCTTACAAGTCTGTGAGTGCAACAGCTGCAATGAGTGGATATTTGTCCTAAACCCAAATAAAAGATTAGCAGTGAACACAGCAAAGCATTTATGTTTGATCATGGAGTCAGTGAACAGGAACTGTAGAACTTCATACACATGAATACAACAAACTGTAAATGAATAAACTCTGTAAGAACAACTTGTTTACATGGCATATAAACTAAAAGAAATGTTTTCAAGCTCAGCCTGTTGCCAGTCTTATTGCTTCTTTCACGTTCAATAGCCAACAAACACACATTGCAAAGCAGAGATGAACAACACAGTAACATCCTTCACTTAGGAATATTATTAATACCTCCTGTGTGAGCCCTCTGTCCACTTCAGTGCAGGCAAACTGATGAATCATAGAATTACCAACGCTGGAAAAGATCTGCAAGATCATCCAGTCCAACCATCCATCTATCACCAATCCTTCTCTCTAAACCACTCCCCTCAATACAACATCTAAATGTTCCTTGGTCGGTGGCTCCACGCAGCCCATTCCAGCACATGACCACTCTTTTGCAGAAGAAGTATTTCCTAACATCCAGTCTGAATTTTGCCTGGCACAACTTGCTATTCCCTCTGGTCCTATCGTTGATTACAAGAATGAAGAAGCTAACCCCCTGGTCACTACAATTTCAACTAGTTATAGAGAGCAATAAGGTCTCCCCTGGGCCTTCTCTTCTCCAGACTGAACAAACCCAGCTCCGTCAGCCACTCCTTGCGCTCGAGACCCCTCACAGCTTCGTTACCCTTCTCTGTACATGCTCCATGGCCTCGATGCCTTTCTTGCAGTGAAGGGCCCAAAACTGAACACAGTATTTGAGGTGCAGCCTCACCAGTACTGAGTACAGGGGGTCAAGTACTTCCCTGCTCCTGCTGGCAACACTATTTCTGATACAAGCCAGGATGCCACTGGCCTTCTAGGCCACCTGGGCACACTGCTGGCTCATGCTCAGCTGAGTACTGACTGTATGGGAACTGTTGAATCATGGCCTGAACCACTGATTGATCACCTGAGGCAAGCCCTGAGTCAGCTGCAGGGGCACAAGTGAGTGTGATTGGAAGGGGTGGAGTTTGACTCCACCTCTCCCAAGACCCCATTTAAGGGCTGACCACCAGTGGGGAAGGATCTCTTGTTGGAGATCCCTCCCTGGTGGGGTTATCGGCGAGCCCCAACCATCATCAAGGTGAGCCAATCTCTTTTGCTATTTATTTGTATACCATCTACTTAAAGTCTACCAAAAATATACCATCCTTTCGCACTAACTTCCTTGAAGTGCTTTCCTTGGGGTTATTTGCCCTACAACTGACCAATGTCCCCAGGTCCGCTTCCTCTACTTAGTCTTCCATCCACTCAGCCCCAAGCCTGTAGCATCGCCTGGGATTGTTGTGGCCACAGGATCCGGCACTTGGTCTTGCTGAATATCATCCTAGTGGCTTCAGCCCAGCAATCCAGCCTGTCCAGATCCCTTTGTAGGGCCTCACTACGCACAGGAAGACTGACACTTCCAGCCAACTTGGTGCTATCTGCAGATTGACTGAGGGTGCACTCAGTGTCCTTGCCCAGGTCGTCAATAAAGATACAGAAGAGGACAGGCCCCAGTACAAACCCCTGGGGAACACCGCTCTTGACTAGTTGCCAGCTGGATTTAACTCCATTCACAACCACTCTCTGGGCCTGGTCCTCCAGCCAGCTCCTTACCCAGACAAGAGTGTACCTGTCCAAGCCATGGGCTGCCAGCTACTGCAAGGAGAATACTGTGGGAGACTGTATCAAAGGTTTTGCTGAAGTCTAGGTAGATCACATCAGCAGCCTTTTCCTCATCCACCAGGTGGGTCACTCAATCATAGAAGATCAGGTTGGTCAATCAGGACCTGCCCTTCACAAACCTGTGCTGGCTGGGCCTGATCCCCCAGTTGTCCCCCAGCACACATGCTGTGTGATCTCCCTCAGTACAATCTGCTCCATAACCTTTCCTGGCACTGAGATCAAGCTTACAGAACAGAAGTTCCCCAGACCCACCTGATGACACTTCTGGCATGAAAAGCACTGTATGTATGTATATATATACATATGTACACATATATACAGCATACATGTAACGTGTGTTTCATGTCAGTGTAGAAGTATTTCATGTACACATGAAAGCACTATGTAACCACACAGTCAAGGCTTTGGTCCTGGGGAGATAAAGCCTCTAGCGCTCAAGTGGTTACATGCATTACTACAACCTTCCCCAAAGTTAACTTCACGTCTGTGCCTGGGAAAATAATAGAGGAGATCCACCACATCCTCACAGAATCCTGTTGGTGAATAAACTCCTCCTGTGTCAGGTAAACTAGTTCAGGAATACATTGCTTTCTCAGCCTGTGTGGGCAGAAAAGAGAGGAACCAGGAAACAGAGAGAGATGTTGGATACACTTCTGTGCAGATCTCTGGCTGCTGATGTCCTCTGGTGCTTTCTTTTCCAGCATCTTTAGGATTTGTGCTTGTCAATATTTTACGGGGAGCTGGACCCACACACCCACGCCCTGGGAAAGGGGAAGGGGGAAAGGGAAAAAGGAAAAGGGATATGGGCATAAAAACAAAACAGCAGCGACGACTTGAGGAGGAAGGCTGACTAAATAAAACATCGGAACGCAAATTAACGCAAATTAACACAATATAATTGGAATTGACGCTTATAAATCAAATAAAATGAGCAAGAAAGAGTGTCCGATAAACTGAAGGCCTTACGCTAAATGCTGAAGGCGATACGGCAGCGAGCACCCACTGCTGGGTCGATCCCCAGAGGAAAATGTCTTGTGACAACGCAAACAGTTTTTATGTTTCCCTCTGAGCAGAGAACTGAAAAATACAAAGCAACACAAAGTCCTCTGGGGTATGTAGTTCTTCTTCTCTTTTGATACAGGTATACCCGCAGCAATTGATGATCCACGGATCCTCAAACCTATTCTACAGAGGCACCTGGGGAGCTGAGGAAGGTCGGGATGGGAGATGCCCACTTTGCCAAGTCGGTATCCGTTTCCACTCGTCTGTCTCTCTCAAATTATCTTGCTCTGCTCCGCAAGGACAGGGCAGGGGCTCCACCACTGTGTGCTGGATATCACCTTGCCTTTTTTGTTCAAACTTGTAACTATTTAACATGTTACTAAATGGTCAAAACCGTAAGAGCTTCTTCCTTCTTTAATTTCATCCGCTTCTGGTGAAGGGCAGGGAAACGCCATATTGGCGTGTTACCAATTATCTGACAGCATATGGTCAGCTAATGGGAAATAAGGGTGCGGGATTGCATCTCCTGTGCGAAACGCATCCTTTACATCTTTATGATTCAGAACCGAATGCCTTGGAGCTCACAGGCCTGTGAGCAAGACAGCTGCTGAGCTGACAGCCAGCGCTCGTCTGCCTTCTCTGTCCTGCTGCTGCCGTCTCCGGCCTCACAGCACATGCACAGCAGTATGGCCGCTCTCGGGCCCACGTGCAAAGCCCTCTGGGTAAGCAGGCGCACACATCCCTCTCGCTGTGGAACTTTGGTCTGAGCCATTTCAACCTGGGGCCCGGAACCAGCCCCGCCCGGGCGGGGCAGCGTGTCACAGCGGGGCCCTTTGTGACCCAATCCTGTGACACCCAGGGATAGCTGGTGCTGACACGGAGGCCCCGCAGTGTCCGTCAGGACAGCGAGGAGACAGGGCAGGAGTGTGCGGGTCTGGCGAGGAGCCCCCGAGCACAGCCCAAGTTCTTTTCCTCTACCCCCGGCAGCCCCGCGGCTGCCCCTTCCTAACTTCAATCCTCATCCCGCGGGATGGAGGAGAGACCCCCACGACGCCCCAGGGAGGCCTGGGAGGAGAGTGGGGCTCCCCGGGAGGGAACACCTCCACCGGAGCCCTACGAGGTGACCGAGGTGCAGCTGCTGCATGCCGGTGAGTGAGGGTCCGCAGCATGGTAGGCAGGACTGGGGCACTGAGAGCCCCCTGCTTGACACCAGGGCCCCTTGTCCTGACAGCCACGGGCACACTGTGCCAGGGGAGCGGGCACAGGGCTGCAGAGGGCACAGCTCCTTCCTCTACTCGTGCCTGCCTTTGGCCCCTCTACAGCACTGTTCACTCTAATCCTTGGTTAGATGCTGGCTGCCTGCCTCCCCATGGAGAAGAGGACGAAGATGAGGAGCGGAAGAACGAGGAGGCCATAAATACCATCGAATGCTTCCTCAGGAGTACAGGAGAGGTAACATCTCGGCTGTGCCTGCATCACCGCACAGCCTCTCCGATTCTGCCTTCAGGCTGTTGGAGGGCTGCTGGCTGGACAGAGCTGCTGCCCTCCAGGCATGCCGCGCTGCTCACGCAGCCTGCGATGCTCTGGGCCTGCGGGACTCGGCTCTCCCAGCTAACGCTCCCACCTTGTCTCTCTGTGGTGGCCAGGACCAGATGCTAAATATGATGTTCCTGGAGAGCATCTGCACCATCTGCAGGATCGGCATAAAGAGGGGCTGGTGTGGGAGAGTGGCTACTTTCTGCCACGAAAAGAACTTGGCAGAGAAAGTCATGGTGAGGGGACCATACAAGGGGTTATGGGAGGGGGCAGAGGTGCCCAGGGACCGGCACCCTGAGGGGCAGGGGTGGGTGCGGCGACTACGAGCACCGCCAAGATCTCAGCAGTGGGACGCAGGGTGCTTCTGTGTTCCGGTGCTGGGCTGGGGGCACAGGGGCTGCTCTGGCCCTGCTGACCAGTGCCAGGTCTGCTGGTGCTGGGTTCTGGGGACTGACAGGTCCCATCCTGGTCGTGGTCTACAGGAGCTGCTGGAAAATGGGCCCATGGACTGCCTTTCCACGGCAATGCGGCAACAAGCCGCGGCTGCCATCGCCGCCTTGAGGTACATGCCCAGCCCCTGCTTTTGCCCACACACCCCCAGAAAAACCCCACGGAGGAGGTGCCTCCCAGCAGGGCTGCACATCCCTCCCAAGGAGCCTTGTCCAGGGGAGAACCTGTTCCACCCCCACCTCAGCATCGAGCCACTGCTCCCAACAGCAAGGTCTCTCTAATTTGCAGTGAAGTGAGGGCTGTTACAGAGGACGAAATAATTCCTCTTTCAAATGTGTGCTGCAAAATCATCTTCACCCTTGCCTCAGATGAGGAACTGAACGCTGGCCATTATGATCACGTACGTACTGGATGAACTATCGGAGATCCCATGCCGCTCGCAGCCTGCACACAGCAGCTTTGCTGCCATGGGGCCTCTCCTGGGCTCTGTAGATCTGTTTAGTCCTTCCCTGGTAGTCACAGGGCTTCACAGCAGTTTCCTCGGGGTGAGAGGGCCCTCTGAAAGACTTCCACAATCTCTTGCTCTCTTTACAGACACTGAATGCTATGGACAACATGCTGCAGATGTTGATGTTGAACAGTTACACCTCTGGCCAACAGACGCTGGAGAATATCCTGGAGGTCAGTCTCCTTGGTCGAATTTGAGCCCCCTCCATAGGAACAGCATTGCCAGCAGCAGGAGCCCACAAGGGACATCAGTGGCAGCCGCCCTGCGCAGGGTTTGGCTCCAGCTCGGGGGGAAGCCTGGATAAATGCTGCGATTCCAGCTGGGAGCTCAGGAGAGCTGCTTCTGCTGCAGTGGGCATCAGCGGCTCCCAGGCAAACCAGCTGTTCCTCTCCTCACAGGTGCTGCTGCCCTTCACCACCTCCCCAAGCAAAATTGTGCGTGAAAAAACCATGGAGAGGATCTGGAAGCTTTATGGTTCCACGGACAGCAGTTTAAGTCGGGTAAAGAGCCAGGAACTTTACAGACAGGCTATCTCCCTTCTCTGGATCCCAGAGCAGCCTACAGCTCAGGGGTGCCTGTGAGACAAGCTTGGGCACAGCTGGGAGCCCTCAGCACATTTCTGCCCCGAAGCAAGGAACTTCATCCTTCCTTTTCCTCTGGTTGTCCTCCTCCAGACGACGCTCTCTCTCTCTGTTTGACACGTCTTCCCTCCCTTTCTCCTTCCTATCTTAGCATTTTGGAAGATTCCTCCTACGTTCTCAGAGGACAGACTTCATCCGCATGACCCTTGAGAAGGCTGCTGGAAGCCGTAGGACTGAGGACTATGAGCGGGCCCAAATTATTCTGGATAGGATCCTGAAAGAGCCTAGCACCTGGCTGAAGCATGTAAGCAGTCTCAGGCTGGATTGCCCTGCCCTGCCCTGCCCTCTTCAGCTCTTGGTCATCTGAAGCTAATTCAAGCCAGCAAAGATCAGTGGCAAGGGCAGTAATTTAATTGGCAGCAGGGCAAATGGCTGCTTTGTGCGGGCAGTAGCAGACTCCCGTCCCTTTGTTCTTCCAGCAGGTGCCAGAGATTATGATCCACATCCGTAGACACCTAAAAACCAACAAAACGCCAGATGAACGGGCAGTTTCCTCCGTGCTTGAAATGCTGGCATTCACATTTCCCGGAGAAGTGCTGACGAGTGTGTTTATTCACCTTCCACAGTGTGACAGGTACCAGCCCTGACAGCCCCGTGGGATTGATCCATGCAAAGAGTGGGGCTCGGAGACTGCCAGAGCCGAGGAAAGCTGCAGGACAGCCCAGAGGAGCAGGCCCTCCACGGCACTGTGCTTTCCAGCGCTGGTGGGCCGCTCAGGGCTGCAGCAGCCAACGCCGACCAAGGCAGCTCCGAGCCCCCGTCGGGCTCCTGCCCTGGCCCTCGGGGAAGCCTGTCTCAGCCCCCCCGCTCGCCCTGGCCGGGCTCCCAGGCCTCCCCAAGGATGCGTGGTGGCAGGGCCAGGGCTGCAGCACAGCCTGTGTCTGCGGGGCCTGCCGGAGACATGGCGCTGGGGCTGAGGCAGTCCTGCTGACACACCACTGCTCTCTGTTTGCAGCACTACTCTGGACATCTGGAGGAGTGTTCTTTCCCTCCCATGGCCAGCAGAAAAGGTCTTCCTAGCCCTGACCAATGTTCTCAATGAAGAAAATCTGTGCGGGATCCCCACAGAGGAATTGGTCCTCCTTCGGCAGAGTGTGAGTCAGCAGACAATGCACCTTGCTCCCCTTCAGGGCTCTTTCTCCCCAACTCCCTGACTCCACCTCCTTGCACCCCGGACTGGAAAACTGAGGCAGGCTAGGGGCAGACTCGAGGCCATGGCTGGGTCCAGGGAGAGCTGTGGCCTCCATGCAGCCCGAGCAGGCTGCAGGGCCAGAGAGGATCAGCCTGTGGCCACGCACGTCTGGCACCAGTGTGGTGCCAGCTCCTACAGGGCAATTGCTTGCCAAAGGTGTGAGAGCTAGAGGCCGTGTCTGGCCATAGGGCAGGAGGAGCAGGCCTTGTCCCTGGCAGCTTGGTCGTCATTCGTGATGGGTCACCCCTGTGCTGGGGACCTGCTCATCCTCTGTACAACAGAGCATCAGCTGCCCAGCATTACGTTCAGAGCCTCCACTGCTCCCTTTGCTGCCAGTTCCAGACATTCTCCCCAGGTGCTAAAGCCGGGACGTGGAGGCTAAGCAGGCAGAGTGTGCCCCGCAGGCACTGCCGAGGGCCAGCCCTGCCTCCTCCTTAACCTGGTGCCCGGGGAGCTCTGCTCTGACCTCGTGGGGTGTCTGCAGAAGCACTCCATGGCTCAGGCACCCTGTGATTGAAACCCCTTGCATGGCTTTGCACAAACACACAGCACCTTTGTGCACAATGTGAGACTGAAGCACGACCCTTAGCGCCAGCCATACTAATGATAAGGCCTGCTCTCCTCAGCTCGTGGGCATCTGACACCATTTTAAGCCTGCACAGAGCATGCGAAAGGCAGTGATATCACTGGCAGCAGGGCAAATGGCAGCAGTACAGTGGGAACAATATTCTTCCTGTGTCCTCTCAACAGGTGCCTGAGATTCTTTGGTCCATCAATGAAAACCTGAAAATGACGGACACATCAATTCATGAGATGTTCTTCTCAGCTCTTGAAATGCTGGCATATACATTTCCCAGAGAAGTGCTGACGAGTGTGTTGATCCACCTTCCAGAGAGCGACAGGTACCAGCCCTGACAGCCCCGTGGGATTGATCCATGCAAAGAGTGGGGCTCGGAGACTGCCAGAGCCGAGGAAAGCTGCAGGACAGCCCAGAGGAGCAGGCCCTCCACGGCACTGTGCTTTCCAGCGCTGGTGGGCCGCTCAGGGCTGCAGCAGCCAACGCCGACCAAGGCAGCTCCGAGCCCCCGTCGGGCTCCTGCCCTGGCCCTCGGGGAAGCCTGTCTCAGCCCCCCCGCTCGCCCTGGCCGGGCTCCCAGGCCTCCCCAAGGATGCGTGGTGGCAGGGCCAGGGCTGCAGCACAGCCTGTGTCTGCGGGGCCTGCCGGAGACATGGCGCTGGGGCTGAGGCAGTCCTGCTGACACACCACTGCTCTCTGTTTGCAGCACTACTCTGGACATCTGGAGGAGTGTTCTTTCCCTCCCATGGCCAGCAGAAAATGTCTTCCTAGCCCTGACCGATGTGCTCAAGGAAGAAAAACTGTGCGGGATCCCCACAGAGGAACTGGTCCTCCTTCGGCAGAGTGTGAGTCAGCAGACAATGCACCTTGCTCCCCTTCAGGGCTCTTTCTCCCCAACTCCCTGCCTCCACCTCCTTGCACCCCGGACTGGAAAACTGAGGCAGGCTAGGGGCAGACTCGAGGCCATGGCTGGGTCCAGGGAGTTCTGTGGCCTCCATGCAGCCCGAGCAGGCTGTAGGGCTGGAGAGAGGATCAGCCTGTGGCCACGCACGTCTGGTGCCAATGTGGTGCCAGCTCCTACAGGGCAATTGCTTGCCAAAGGTGTGAGAGCTAGAGGCCGTGTCTGGCCAGAGGGCAGGAGAAGCAGGCCTTGCCCCTGGCAGCTTGGTCGTCCTTAGTGATGTGACACCCCTGTGCTGGGGACCTGCTCAGCCTCTGTACAACAGAGCATCAGCTGCCCAGCATTACGTTCAGAGCCTCCACTGCTCCCTTTGCTGCCAGCTCCAGACATTCTCCCCAGGTGCTAAAGCAGGGACGTGGAGGCTAAGCAGGCAGAGTGTGCCCCGCAGGCACTGCCGAGGGCCAGCCCTGCCTCCTCCTTAACCTGGTGCCTGGGGAGCTCTGCTCTGACCTCGTGGGGTGTCTGCAGAAGCACTCCATGGCTCAGGCACCCTGTGATTGAAACCTCTTGCATGGCTTTGCACAAACACACAGCACCTTTGTGCACAATGTGATACTGAAGCACGACCCTTAGCGCCAGCCATACTAATGATAAGGCCTGCTCTCCTCAGCTCGTGGGCATCTGACACCATTTTAAGCCTGCACAGAGCATGCGAAAGGCAGTAATATCACTAGCAGCAGGGCAAATGGCTGCAGTACAGTGGCAACAATATTCTTCCTGTGTCCTCTCAACAGGTGCCTGAGATTCTATGCTCCATCAATGACAACCTGGAAACAATTGACGAATCACTTCATGAGACGTTCTTCTCAGCTGCTGAAATACTGGCATACACATTTCCCAGAGAAGTGCTGAAGAGTGCGTTGATCCACCTTCCGCAGTGTGACAGGTACCAGCCCTGACAGCCCCGTGGGATTGATCCATGCGAAGAGTGGGGCTCGGAGACTGCCAGAGCCGAGGAAAGCTGCAGGACAGCCCAGAGGAGCAGGCCCTCCACGGCACTGTGCTTTCCAGCGCTGGTGGGCCGCTCAGGGCTGCAGCAGCCAACGCCGACCAAGGCAGCTCCGAGCCCCCGTCGGGCTCCTGCCCTGGCCCTCGGGGAAGCCTGTCTCAGCCCCCCCGCTCGCCCTGGCCGGGCTCCCAGGCCTCCCCAAGGATGCGTGGTGGCAGGGCCAGGGCTGCAGCACAGCCTGTGTCTGCGGGGCCTGCCGGAGACATGGCGCCGGGGCTGAGGCAGTCCTGCTGACACACCACTGCTCTCTGTTTGCAGCACTACTCTGGACATCTGGAGGAGACTGTTTCCCTCAAACTCAACTTCAAGGAAGGTGGTCTTGGAAGAAGAACTGTGCAAAGTTCTTCAGGACCATGAACTGTGCACGACTTTTAACATCACCACAATGGATTCTGGCTTCCTTTGCATGATTGTGAGTTACCTGATAAAGCACCTCGCTCTACTTCAGGGCTCGTTTTCCTCCACCTGCCTTGCCCCCCAGACTGGACACCTGAGGCAGGCTGCAGGGCGAAGTCAAGGCCATGGTTGTGTCCAGGGAGAGCTGTGTCCTCTGCACAGCCTGAGCACGCTGAAGTGCCACCCATGTCTGGTGCCGTTTTTGTTCCAGCTCCCGCTGCCCAATCGCACCTCAGAGCATGAGAGCAAGAGGCTGCGGCTGGTCAGAGGGCAGGAGTCAAAATATCATCTTGTGTAGTGCTAGGCTTGGGCACAGAGAGACACAGGTGGGGCCCTCCAAAGGCACCGCTGCCAAAGGCCGGGCTGTGTGGCCCCAGTGTCCTTCCCTGGGCTGCCAGAGCAGCCGGGAGCTGCACGGTGCAGGGAGTCCTGATGCCTCTATCTGCCTCTCACTGCTGGATTTGTTTCAGGTATCATGCCCCACTGAAGAGAGCCTTCAAGTGTTACGTCGTAACACAGACCTCTTGCCGACGTTTCTGAAGATTAAAAGCTTTCCCATTCTCTGGCTGGTGCTCAGAGGGTTCGTCCATCTGTCAGAGAGACCTGAGACGGTGAGCAAGAACAATGAGGTCAAATGAGAGCCCTGTGGGCAGCCAGACACCAGGGCATTGGGCAGTGCTGTGTCTTGAATGATGGCCACGGTGTGGCCTGGTGACTGCCTGGGGAGCTTTCCACTCCAGGAGCTCTCCAGATGGGCTAATTTGGGGGGGGTGTTGGAAAAGGGGGTGGCTGAGCAGAAAAGACGGAGTCCTTGCTCTCCAGCTCTCCTTCTGCTATCTCCCATGGCCACCACCTGCCCGGAGTCTGCTGCTGCCATTCCGTGGCGGCTGTTAGGATGCAAGGCGTGTGGCTGGTGCTCTGTTATCAGAACCTTTGGGCCAGGGTGGCCATTGCCCTCTTCATGAAAAGGAAACTGTGTGCTTTGCGCAGGCAAGACGAATACGGACCCTGCTGCCAGACATCCTGCAGGCCCTGCAATTTGACAATGTGGAGGTCATTCTTAAGGCGCTGAATATCTTCAGAAACGTGGTGAATCATGTGGGGAAGATGGAGGCATGTCCCGTTGCTCTGGAGCTGGCTGACCGACTCCTGCATCTTTTTAACCATGTAAGTCTGCTGTGGGAGGCTGAGCTCTGCAGATGGGTGCTCGGCACTCTGAGGCACAGGCACCGCGTGCTGGAAAGCTGTTGCACTGATGTGCAGGAATTCACAGCACCTTTATGCAGAAAGGGACTCCGAAGCGTCTCTCTTTGCTTTGGCCGCACCTACTCTCCTGCTTCCCATGGGCACCAAGAATGTGTTGTCGAAGTCCTCCTGTTCTCTTCCACCAGGAGGCAAGTGAAATACGAGAGTGTTCCATCCGGCTCTTCAGAGATGTGATAGAGGCTGTGGCATGGTGGCAAAAGGGAAAAATGAAGAAGAGAGTGCTCAGGAGCCTGGTCCCTCTGCTCCTTCGGAAGAAAGATGAGACCTTGAGTGTTGCACAGGTATGAATTTCAGACCTGTCCGGTGTGCGGGCAAGGGTGTGCTGAGCTCAGGGGGGTGGTCTGGGAACCAAGGGCGAGGGCAGCAAGCATTCCAGCACTTGGGATCTGTGTCTGCGCTGCCATCTCCCTGTATCTGTGGCTCTGCAGGCCTCTGGAGAAGCCTTCATCGCTTGTGCAAAGTTCCTGAAGTGGAACAAGTTGGAGCGCCAGGCCCAGAAGGACAAGGACCCTTTCACGATGATGGAGTGCTTGGTAAGGACAACTCTGCAGCCCCCGCCCCTTTGCTGAGGAAGGAGATGTTGGCAGGGCTGGAGTGGGGTTGGGGGGGGGGGCACATCTGCAGCTGGGAAGGGTCTGCAAGCCCCATGCCTTTGTGTTCTTCTCCAGCTGCAGCAGGACAGAAGGAGGGCGAATGAATACCTGCTGCAGAGTTTGACATACCTGGGGGATTCCCAGTCTTCTGTGAAAAAAGAGGCTCTCTTTTTCATTGGTGAGTCCAACCCCTGGGTCCCTCTCTGGGCCCTGCCCTGGCAGCAAGGCACAGTGCTGCAGCCCCCAGATGCTACACCCTGCCCACGCCACTAGCCCCAGTGGATGCCTCGCTGAAGTGCCCCCTCAGGCACAGTCCCTGCCTGGGTGTGCAGCAGCGGAAGCAGCTGGGCTGCAGCCTGTGCTCCTGGGAGCGTGCTGGGGAGCGGTGATCTGATGGGATCTCTTTACCTAGGGGTGGATTTGTGGCACTGCCAGGACCAAAGTAAGGAAGAGCAGAACATGATCTACGATGGTGAGTGAGGACAGTGCGGGGCTGGGGACGGGGGAGTCCAGAGTCACTCCAGAGATATGAATCAGTTCTGCCCCTTTATTGACTCGAAGGCATTAGAGTCCACTGTGCACCAGTAAACACCAGTGCCTTCTGTTTTCCTGGTTCTGATGTGCCAGGCCACCGAATCCACACAGTCCAATGCGCTCTATTATCCCTCTCCCTCCTCTGGCTGAGGGCAGGACCCCTCTAGTGGTTACCTGCAGTGACAGGAACAATGTCATTGGTAGTTGGTCTGCGTTGTAACTCTCTCACCCGTGCTCGCAGTGCAGGGGTGGGTTTTTTATGCCATCCCTTCATATCTTCTCCACTTGCATTTAAGTAACTCCACAGAGCAGCGCGCGACATGAAGTTAGTGAAGTTAGCGCTGTCATTTGCTCGAGCAGGAAGGCGCTTGCTTCTCATAGCTGCCACAGGTTCATCCCTATTGATCAGTCGGGATAGAGCCCAAGCAGTGTGCACCCGTGCCGTACCCTGCTCCGAGGAAACGCTGCAGGGGCACAGGAACATTCTTGGGGCAGATGGAGCAATCTGGGCTGTGGCTTCTAGCTGATCCCTTGGACTTACATGCTCCTCGTGGCCTGGAAAACTAGTGGGTTGGGGCTGCCGTGGTGTGGAGGGGATGCCAGTAGGTCTCTGCAGGTTTATGGATTTCATCTCTGCTCTGTTTCCTTCTGTGGCAGCCCTCCATCCTTTGGAAGAAGACAACGAGTGGGCAGTCTGCTCCCTGGCAACGGTAGCAATCCAGATACTGAGACATACAAGGCAGCAGGCAAAACCAGCACGGGGCAGGCTTGCCAAACTGTGTTGCTGGCCCTGACTGGCAAAAACTTGAATCTCAAAGCTGTTCCCTTGGTGCCCTCCGTGCTGAGCTGGCAACAAGGCATCTGTAGTAATGGGCTGCAGGGGCAGCCAGCGTGGGGAGAGCCTGCAAGAAGAGCCTCCCCCAGCCAGCTCTGAATGGGAGCTACCCCTGGAGGAGCCCACGCACGAGCCGCTGGACCGGAGCTGACGGAGGCTGCAGCCCAGGAGGAGAACCACGCAGCTCACGGTGTCAAGAATGCACAGGAATGAGAGGATGGGTCTGGGTGCAGGAGTGCAGACTCAGCACATTTGCTGACAGTACTCAATGGGGAGGTGCCACTGATTCTCCTGAGGGGTGACACGTCTCGCATGGGGATGCGGATCCTTCGGAGGACCGGGCAGTCAGCAACAGCACGCAGCCCCAGTGAAGAAAATAAGAAAGTCTTTAAACTGGCATACAACATTGCTAAGGACCCAATGGCTCTTCTTCCAAGTCTGTCAAGGCCACTACCCCCTCTGCGTACAAAGAGAGACTAACTTCGTGGCAGATACATATGCTGCTTTGAGCAACGTATCCGCTCATTTTGCTGGGCTTTTGACAGACACGAAGCAAGAGAGTAATTGCTCTTCTAACTTCTTGCAGAGCTGACGTGCAGGTAAGCAAAGCTCCTGTTTGCTCAGCAGTGCTGTGTGCCTGGGCGTGAGTGTCACGTGGAATAAGACAAACAGGTTTTTATTGCGAGGGAAAACAAAAATACCTTCTCCTATTGAATAGCACATTTTCTTTTCTTCTTACAGAAACACAAGGCTGGGAGAGCCTACAAGATCAGCCAGTCCAACCGTCCACCTATCTCCAGTAGTTCTCTCTTAACACAACGCATAAACCTCCCTCGAACGCCTCCTGAGTCGCTGACTCCACCACCTCCCTGGGCAGCCCATTCCAGCACCTGATCGCTCTTTCGGAGAAGAAGCATTTCCTAAACTCCACTCTGAATCTCTCCCGGTGCAACTTGAAGCCATTCCCTCTCGTCCTATCACCAGTTACACGAGAGAGAAGAGGCCGGCCCCCAGCTCACTACAACCTCCCTTCAGGTAGTTACAGAGAGCAATAAGCCTGCGTCACAAAGACTGTTTCCTAGAGCCAAATGTCTAAGCAGTTCCTAACGGACAGCAGGTTTAAAAAAAATAGACGTCAATCTGTCAGCACAACACGTGACTAACTTACAGAGCACCTCCTGCTCTCCCGCCTTTCAATCAATCTCTTTTTCTTTTGTGGCCTCCTTTTCTTTCCTTTGTCCGCTCTTCACTTTGGTTGGGGAAGGAGACAGTGACTCTAACTCACTCTTGCGCAAACGGCAGATGAAAGTTCTGACACAGGCACCTTTATCCAGGCTGAGAAACGGGCATTTCTAAGCGACGTGTATGTAAATTTCATGTTTATTTTACAGAGATGTCTCGCATTCACACCAGCCATTTGAAGTTACTTAGTCACTCACCCAAAGCGTAGCAGCTTCAGCAGCGCTGTGTGCCCGATCCACCGCGCCAGGGCTCTGCTTCAGTCCTGACTCAGAAGGAAGAGAGCCACCTCCCTGACGCCACCTTCAACTATTATTTTCCTTTGAGGTCCCCAGAGAGGAAGTGCTACATGGGTGCCTATTTGTCTCCCGGGAAAATGGATCTCGGACCTCAACATGAATGGCAAAGATACTTAGTGGGAGGATGGTTTCCTCAAGGAACCTTACTCAGTGAATTATTCTCTTTTGGCAGGTGGCTCTTGTAAAACATCATAAAAGATCTTCCTGTTACGTAGATTAAATGATTCTGCCGTTGTATTAGAGGAGTAGTTTAGTCTCAGGCAAATTTAGAACGAAGAATTGTTTTCATCCAAGAAAAAACTTGACAAGCGCAGCAAAGAGAAAGAACAAGGACAAGCAAAGACCGGTACTGCAGTCTGTGAGAACTGTGAGAATACAAGTGATATTGCCATCCGTCTGGAGTCATTTCTCTGGGATCTCATTTAATAAGATTGCTCATGTAGCACTGAGATTCATTAGAAACAGATCTACTGGAGACGACTTTCCTGCAGTAATTAACAATTAGTTGTTTCTTTGTAAATACCTATGTATAAAATATTTAACAAAATCTGTTAATTTCAAAGGAAAATAGTCAGATATTAATAATAAAATGTAACTTGAAGTTCCTGAGCTCATTTCTATGGTTGTGGCAAAGGAAGAATGTGTAGTAGGTTGATGTCATGGATTTGTAGGATATTAAAAATAAAAAATTAAAAAAAAATTAAAAAAAGTAAAAGCATTCTTTTTTGAAATAGATCTTAAAAGGACTGCGTTTCATCGTTTTTTCCCTCTCAATGCTCAAAACATACCAGGAATTACAGTTTGCCAGTCTGATCCACGGAGCTGGGCATCTATGTGATAAACTAAAAGCACTGATGGAAATGCCCCCACCTGACTTTCTGTTGCGGTTTTGGGGTTTTAATGCCAGTATTCCACATCGGAACATCATGCAGGCAGTTATGAAGTTAATGCTGTTGGGGAGCGGCAGAGGGTTGGAGCTCCGCACCGGACGCCAGGCCCGCTCCAGTCTCAACAAGATACTCTCCAGCCCAACATGGACAGCCTCCAGTCTGAGCGAGATGCCCTCCAGCCACAATAGCCCCTGCCCCCAGCCAGCTGGGCTGTAAGGCAAATAACCCCAAGAAAAGCATTCAAAGGAAATAGTGCGAAAGGTGGTATATTTTTGGTAGGCTTAAGTAGATGGTATACAAGCAAATAGTAAAAGAGAGTGGCTCACCTTGATGATGGTCGAGGCTCGCTAATAACTCCACCAGGGACAGATCTCCAACAAGAGAACCTTCCCTGCTGGTGGTCAGCCCTTAAATGGGGTCTTGGAGGAGGTGGAGTCAAACTCCACCCCTTCCAATCACACTCACTTGTGCCCCTGCCGCTGACTCAGGGCTTGCCTCAGGTGATCAATCAGTGGTTCAGGCCGTGATTCAACAGTTCCCATCATAACACCCCAGAGAAGAAAGAAAGATGGAGCAGGGCTGGTTCAGCCTGGAGAAGAGAAGGCTCCAGGGAGACCTCACTGTGGCCTTCCACTACTTGAAGGGAGCTTGTAAACACGGGGGGCAACTGAGATTTTACATGGGCAGAGAGTGACATGACCAGGGGGACTGGCTTTAAACTAAAAGCAGTGAGACTGGGGTTTGATGTCAGGGGGAAATTCTTTACTCAGATGGTGGTAAGGCGGTGCCCAGAGAAGCTGTGGGTGCCCCATCCCTGGAGGTGCTCAAGGCCAGGTTGGATGGGGCCCGGACAGCCTCAGACGGTGTGGGGCAGCCCTGTCCACAGCAGGGAACTGAAACTAAGCGGGCTTGAAGGTTCCTTCCAACCCAATCCATTCTGCGGTTCCATGACTCTATCCAAAGAACACCTATATAAATGAAAATAAAACCTGAGGACTAGAAGCTCTAACTTGTGGTGCTGCTCACCAAACAGGTGTCAGATAGTTGGGATCTCCGTTTTTTTTCATGCAAGGTGCAAGGTAATACCACTCTTCACTGCTGGACAGGGCACCTCTGTTTACTCTTGCAGCCCATTGTGACCCAATCCTGTGACACCCAGGGACAGCTGGCACTGACGCCGAGGTCCCACAGAGTCCGGCAGGACAGTGAGGGGACGGCAAGAATGTGCGGGTCTGGTGAGGAGCCTCCTTCAAAGCCATCTTCGACCTTGTCCCAGAAGAGGACTTGAACATCGGCCTTTACAAACAACACATCCTGAACCTGGCCAACAGAGACATAATTCAAGTTTTGATCAAGTTTCTCCTGTTCATGAAGCTTTTCTGCATGCCAGAATTCTTAGCTGCAGGGTCTACCACTGACTTTTTATGGTCCTTAGTGCGCTTGAACAAAACCCAAGATGCAAAATTAGTTCCTGGTCTGCATGAACAAATTACTTAGCTTTTTCTAAAGGTCAACAGCAGCCTACTGTTGACAAAATACAAAAATGTCACAAAAGAGAAGGGAATGTCTGAACTCCTTCAATAAATGTTTGAGAGAGAGAGAGAGAGAGAATCAGGTTGGTCCTCATTTATGTGGGGGGCTAGCAATAAATGTTGTATACCTTGACTTCTGCAAGGAGTTTGACACCATCTGCCATTACATCCTTGTGATGAAACAGTGTGGGACAGTTGAACGAATGATGAAGTGAATGGAGAACTGGCTGACTGACAGAGCTCAGAGGGTTGTTATCAGTGGCACAGAGTCCATTTGTAGGCCTGTAGCTAGTGGTGTTCCCCACGGGTCAGTACTGGGTCCGGTCTTGTTCAACACCTTCATCAATGACCTTGATGAGGGGAGAGAGTCCACCCTTGGCAAGTTTGCTGATGTACAAAGCTCAACGGAGTGGCTGGCACATTGGAAGGCCATGCTGCCATTCAGGAAGACTGGAGATTTGGGCAGGGAGGAATCTGATGAGGTTTAACAAGAGCAAGTGTACAGTCTTGCACCTGGAGAGGATTTACCCCATGTTTCAGAACAGGGGGGTCACGCAGCCGTGGTTCATCCTTGTGGGGTCACCGCAACAAATGTGTCCAGCTCCTGGGCCTTCTGGTTCCAAAAGCATAGGGATCTCCCTGAAGGAGTCCAGTATAACGCCAAAAAGATGAAGAGAAGCCTTAAGCATCTCCTGTATGTGGGAAGGCTGAATAACATGGGTCTGTTCAGCCTGGGGAAAAGAAGACCAAGAGGGGATCTGAAAAATGTTTACAGGTATCTGAAGAGAGGAGAGAGGCAAATGGACGAGGCCAGGATGTTCTCAATGGTTTGCAGTGATAGGGCAAGGAATAGTGTCTAAAACCTGAACACAGGAAGTTCCATACAAACATACAGAAGAACTTTTTTATTCAAAAGCTCCAGATATACCGAACTGAAAAAAGCTTGTTATTGTATATTAATATATCCTTGTGCATGAATAAACAAATAATCATCATCTAATTTTGAAGCAGATCATCTGAAAATTCCAAAATCTGTCCCAATTCAGGCACATTAAAAGCCAAAGAATGTCACGGTGTTATCCATGACAGGAACACAAGGGGAACAGAGAAGGGAGAGAGAGCGAGAAAAAAACTGCATCGTTGGTGGCCACACGGCCACCCAAGCAGAGCTGTACGCTCAGGGCAGGATTTGAGAAGGAATGGTAACTTTACTAAATCTAATAAAAATGAACAATTGAGAGAGACGAAGTTTCCAAACCAAATCTGAGAGCTTACGTTGGGAAGAACTGCAGGGGAAGCACATGTGCTGAATCTCCGTGGCAGCTGAGAGAGCGCACCAAGAGAGAGCAGGCCTGGTGTCCAGTGTGGAGCTCCAACCCTCTGCTGATCCACAACAGAATTAAGTCCTTAACTGCCTACGTGATGTTCTGATGTGGAATACCGGCATCAACACCACAAAACCACAACAAAGAACCAGAGATTATATACGTTCCGTAAATTGACCAGGTCATTACAGTTGAAGTCTTTCCTGATTCTCTTCTACTCATTTTACAGATTTAGGAGGCTTCTTGTGGGTATCAGTATTAACACTTCACAGAATCACAGAATCACAGAACTGTAGGGGTTGGAAGGGATTTCTAGAGACCATCACGTTCAACTTCCTGCCATAGCAGGTTCCCTACACCAGGTCACGCAGGTAGGCATCCAGGCAGGTCTCCAATATCTCCAGAGAAGGAGATTCCACAACCTCCTTGGGCAGCCTGTGCCAGAGCTCCGTCACCCTCACCGTAAAGAAGTTCTTGCGCACATTCATGCAGAACCTCCTGTGCTGCAGTTTCTGTCCGTTCCCCTTGTCCTGCTGAAAAGAGTCTGGCCTCGTCACGTTGTCCCCCACACCTCAGATATTTATAAACCTGGATCGGGTCCCCTCTCAGTCTTCTTTTCTCAAGGCTAAACAGACTCAGGTCACTCCACCTGTCTTCATAGGGGAGATCCTCCAGGCCCTTCACCATCTTTGTGGCCCTGCACTGGACTCCTTCCTGTGTCTTTTTTGTACTGGGGAGCCCAGAACTGGACACAGTACTCCAGATGAGGCCTCACCAGGGCAGAGTAGAGGGGGAGGATCACCTCCCATGACCTGATGGCCACGCTCTTTTTAATGCATCCCAGAATATCATTGGCCCTCTTGGCCACAAGAGCACACTGCTGGCTCATGGTCAACCTGTCGTTCACCAGGACACCCAGGTCCCTCTCCTCAGAGCTCCTCTCCAGCAGGTCGTCCCCCAGCCTGTAGTGGTGCATGCAATTATTCCTCCCTAGGTGCAAGACTCCACACTTGCTTCTGTTAAATTTCAATCAGTTTCTTAATGCCAGACCTCCATCCTGTCCAACTCTTGCTGAATGGCAGCGCAGACTTCAGGCGTGTCCGTCAATCCTGCCAACTTTGTATCATCAGCAAACTTGCTGAGGGTGGCCACTAACCCCTCATCAAGGTTGTCACAGTGTTGTTTGTGACAGTAACCCAAGGGAAACCGAGATGGGAGAGAGAAAGGGAAGAAAAAAAAACCACAAAACTGCACCGTCAGTGGCCACGCGGCCGTCCCAGCAAAGCCGCGCACTCTGGGGGGAGGGGCAAACAGGGAATAGATTGGTCTGCAAAAGAACAACGGCATGATCCGAGAAGGAATGGTAACTTTACTAAATCTAATAAAATTGAACAATTGAGAGAGAGAGAGAGAGACAGTTTCCAAACCAGAAACTGGGAGCTCATGTTAGGGAGGAACTTCAGGGGAAATACACATGTTGAATTTCCACAGCAGCCGAGAGCGCGTGCCGAGAGCCGAGCGGGGCCTGGCGTCCGGTGTGAAGCTCCAACCCTCTGCTGCTCCCCACAGCATTCACTCCTTAACTGCCTGCTTGATGTTCTGATGTGGAATTCCAGCATCAAAACCGCAAAACCACAACAAAGGTCATTGATAAAGATGCTGAACAAGACCGGACCCAGCACGGACCCCTGGGGGTCACCGATGGTTACAGGTCTCCAATCAGACTCTGCTCCGCCAACGACAACCCTCTGCACTCTGCCAGTCAGACAGTTCTTAACCCACGTCACTGTCCACTCACCTATCTCACACTTCCTCAGCTTTGTTATAAGGATGTCACGTCGGACAGTATCAAATGACTTGCTGAAATCAAGGTAGACTACATCCACCGCCCTCCCCTCATTCACCCAGCAGGTGACAACATCATAGAAGGCCACCAGGTTGGTCGAGCATGACTTCCCTTTGGTGAACCCATGCTGGCTACTCCTGATAACCTCCTTTTCTTCCAATTGTCTGCAGATGGCAACCAGCACAGGCTGTTCCATCACCTTTCCAGGGACACAGGTGAGGCTGACTGGCCTATACTTACCAGGATCCTCCTTCTTGCCCTTTCTGAAGACCAGAGTGACACTGGCTATCCTCCAGTCTTCAGGCACATCTCCCATTCTCCAAGACCTCTCAAAGATGATGGAGAGCGGTTCAGCAATCACCTCCACCAGCTCCCTCAGCACCCGTGGCTGCACCCCATCAGGTCCGATGGATTTATGGACATTAGCGTTGCCTAGGCACTCACAGAGCACATCTTCCCTGACTAAAGGAAAGTCTCCCATTCCCCAGACCCTCTCACTAACCTCCAGGGTCTGGGATTCCTGAGGGAGAGCTTTTTCACTGAAGACAGAAGCAAAGAAGGCATTCAGTATCTCCACCATCTCAGCATCCCCCGTTACCAGAACACCCCTCTCACTTAGTAGGGGGCCCACATTCTCCCTAGCCTTCCTTTTACTGTTAACATACTTAAAAAAGCCTTTTTTAATATCCTTTACCACTTCTGCCAGTTTCAATTCCAGGTGGGCTTTAGCCTTCCTCATCGCATCCCTGCAGGCCCTGACAACATTTTTATATTCTTCCCAAGTGGTCAGACATTTCCGCATTTCATGGACCATCTACTTCCCTTTGACTTTGCACATGAGCTCCTTGCTCATCCACGCAGGTTTCCTGCCACCCTTTCCCGATTTCTTGTTCACAGGGACGCACTGATCCTGAGCTTGGAAAAAGAGCTGTTTAAATGCTGATCAGCTCTCACAGGCCCCCTTGCCTTCTAACACCCTAGCCCACAGGACTGCTCCAAGTAGGTCCCAAATTGCAGAAAGTTCACTATCCTCTTCTTCTCAGGATGATGGATAGTAAATGTAATATACTGATTGTAAAGCAAGCAAAGGCGGTGACAGGGCTTTTATTTGAGGTAGAGGCGCTACAGAAAGAGATGTCAGAGATAAAGGGGAATGAACTCACTCCTCTCGGCGACCGTTTAGTCTGAGGAATGCAGCCGCCTCTCCTTCGGACGCTGGCACGCCGGAAGGAGGAGAGCCGGGGTGGGGGGGGGGGGGGCGACCCGCTCCCGGAAGCACCACCGGAAGCACCGCGGAGAGGGAGAGAGCGAGAGGTCGGGTGGGCCTGGGCTCCTTCGCTCCGCTCACTCAGATGCTCATTCACTGGTTCAGGCTGTGACCAGGCAATCCCACTACACTGATGTATATAAATGTTTTCCTATATCTTCCAGGTGGTAACTATTAAAAAAAACTGGAGACATCTGATGGTCTTCATTCTTTTACTCAAATCAAAATTCCCCCTAGCATATAATCTAGGTTACTGTAGTATGTTATTTTTTTCCCTAGTAAAAATCAATAAATTAAAAATCTTGTTCTGAAATGTGCTTGTGAAAACTTTCCTCAGAATTAAACTTCTGACATGCTCATTTTTCAATTCAGTCTAGATGCCATTCTTAGGCCACAACATCCAGCAAACACCACTTTGTTATTTTTTCAGAAGAAGTAAAGGAACATACTACTGCTCCTATGTGGATGTCATGGGACCATCTTTTATTCTTAAAGCACTGGATTTTCTTGAAGAAAATTTTATTACTTCTGTGTAAAGTAATCATGTTGTCTGGGGAGCAGAAATTAAATTTGAAGGTCAAATTTTCTCCTCAGATACTTTCCATCAATATTTTTCTGTCAATCCTCATAAAAGCTAAAGATACTAGCATATCATAGTTGTTGTAATGTTCTTAGAAGAAATTTATTCAGAGTGGAAAACCATGGAAAAACTGAAAGGGTGGATAATGGCAATATATGGCACAGAACTGGTGGCAGAGATGGCAGACTGAAAAATGGACTAATTGCATCAATAGCTTGATTCTATGACTACTGACTCTGTGCCTGATCCTCCAATAGTAAGGTAGGATAAAAATACTGAAATTGTCACTTCAATGACTTATGATATGCCTTTCCACTCAGCTTTGTGTAAAGCATGTCATAAGCTCCCTGAATCCACTGCTGTCATTCACTCTCTATTGTTGCACAGATTATATTTGTCACTGCTCCCCTCTTAAGGCATATTGCAGCCTCAGACAGGCGCCCTGACTTTGACTGGGCCCTTTGTTCCTATTACACCAAAGGTCGATTAAAGAAGGAAAAGGAGAATGAAGAAGAGATGAAGAAAGACAGTGAGCAAGCAAATGGGAAAAAAATTAAAATTAAGGGAAAAAAAAAAAAAAAGCACAAGAAAGCAAGCAAGATAGAAAAGGAAGAAAAGGAAAGAACTAGCTATAGAGGACTAAATTAGTCTCTTGTGCTTTGCCTTCAATAGAATTTCTCCATAAAGTCATTTAGCCCAAAGGGCAGTTGCAGTAGATTCCCACAATGTCTTGACAGATCGGTGTGAATGATTCATATCTTGAATTTTTCCTGTATGTTTCGTAAGATTTACACTGGACAACCCCATGATTAACTCTGAAATGGACCCTAGTTTTCACAACCTCTGAATTGGCTTCTGGCAGTGATACACTGGCAAGTGCAGTTTTGTTTTTACATTTTTCAGCAATACAAAACTGGAATCTTTATGCTTTGTAATTAGTCATCAGCTACTTAGGTTTTGTTTGAATTGTATGTAAACTGTTCCATCCACCAAACACTGCTTTGTACTTCTGCTAAGAACTTGGTCTCAAGTTCTTAGCAGAAGACATAGTCTCAAGTTAAAAAAAAAAAATATTATTGTGTAATGTCTGCCCATCAGAGAATGAGTTTGAAGATCTATGCTCACCAGCTCCAAAAGCATGAATTGCAGTGTTGAGCTGAATTTATGACAGAAAATGTCTGTCTGTGTGTTGCAGTAAGCTCTCATGCTCTAAGGATGGTGCACAAATGGAAGAACTATGGCACACACTCTTTTTAAGTTACATTTCATAGAGTCATCCAGTCATTAAGGTTGGCAAAGATCTCTAAGGTCATCTAGTCCAACCAACAGCCTATCACTACCATTTGACACAGGAGAGTGATTTTATTATTGAGATTTGGGTCCATGTTAGCCCTACTAGTGATTGTTGTCTGAAGCAACCCAGAGGACAGTTTGGCCGTGATCACTGAATGACCACTGCTTTCTTATCTGTGTGTTTCTCACTATAAGGTATAGGAGAGTTGACTGTGCCACTCAGAGCTAGAACCTAGGGTCTGCTCTGGCAGTGAATCAAATCAAATCCACCTTGTGGCATTTGGCTCTGCCTATGTTTTAATCTTCCATAGCTTGTGCTTTTTTTGCATGGTGCAAATAGTGCATTGCAGTCCCAGCATCTCACATTAGAAGGTTTGGTTGCATGCCTCACTTCTGGAAGCTTGATCTAATCCTTCCATGGCAAGCAGAATTTGAATATCCATTGACTCTACTAACATGCAACCTGCCATTCCAAGTCAGTTACAGAGTGACTGTAAAACTAAAAAAAAAGGCTGCTTCTTGATGACACATCCCTGATTCAGTTAGTCTTGAAAAAGCAAGAGTTTTCCTTGCCTAAACCTGCCGGTGGAAATCTGTCACTGTTTGGTGGTTAGCAATGGAATGCTTTATTACACTTCAGTCATTCTTTGAAACTGAATGGTTTCGATTGCCACACAAAATGAAATTGCAGTCATTTGCTCAGTGGTAGGATGCTGGCTATACAATTCATTGAAAAGTACATTGTAGCAATAGTAAACCACAGCATTGTATTTCTAACCAGTCCTATGGCAGCAGCCTGATTTCCACCTTAAACAAGTGCTTACTTGTCCTGCTGTTTCTTGCATTCAACCAGAACATAATAGTTCCAAAATAGTACAGTGAGTTAAATCTATTGGCTTGCCTAACAGAAAAATATAGGGATCATGTAGGGAAGTGATTTCTTTTGCCTGCCCATCTCTCCCCACATTTTCTGGTGAAGGATGGGAAGAATCTTCTTTGATAACACATTAACATTCCTTTGGAAAAGTATATTGAAAAGGGCAAACCATTCTTTCCCTTGTGAAAACATTTTATCTATTGCCTGCAAACAAGGACTCTTCAGGATGAAGACAGCTGGAAACCACATTCACTGAAAACATCTATCAGTGAGTCAAAGCATTATTAAATACAATTATATTGTAAGTGTATCTGAGGGGTCATCAAACAGAAAGCATCAAAAATGGTAGGTGACTAAAATAAATATCAGTTTTGAAGGAGATGGAACATAGTCAGGAATTTCAGAGCTGTGTCTGGTTATGAAATTGTTAATGCTATTTGTGCAATGAATATGTTGCATCCAAATGCCTTGGCAGATTTCTGAATTTTCTGAAGTCCTAGTATAAAAGAATGTAGAACATCTGGGCGGGAAAAATAAGTAAGACCCAATTGTGATCACATGATACCAACATATCCTGAAACATACAGTAACTTTGCTGAGGCTGGTGTGCATTTTTGTGTACTCAGGACTGCCTGGCAAAATCATACAATCATCAAGGTCGAAAAGATCCAGTCCAACAGCTTGATCTTGCCTATACCATTCAAAGGTTGCTACAAGGAGGGGTGAATACGACATGAGCTTCCTTCTAGGAGGCCCTTGAGACAGAGCAGAGTTCTACAGACAGTCACTGCTCTGTGTCTTTGTTTTGACACTGATTACAGCTTTCTGCCCTATTTTCTGCATCATTGACAGTTTTTTAACTATGATGTTGTCTTGTGCTTTATCTTTCCACTACTCAGTTTCTTTATTAATCTCTTGAATGGAAGAGTGCTGAGGGCTGGCTTAATTTTGATGATGCTGAGTCCTCCTTTCAGAACATGAAAGGCATTCTGATTTGTTCCTTCCATACTGTAGTCATAAGAATGTGAATAAGGAAATCCCAAAGTCAGAGTATTTGGGGATAAATCTACTAAAGTAAATGAACAAAAGACATTATTTGCTGTGAGAAAACAAAACTAAAATGCAATTGTCCACAATACTGCATTATCTTTGTCATGACATTGGCAGTTGATATACTGAAGTCTCACAAGTTTTATTCTGAAATTACCCTGTAAATATATATATATTTCTTGTGTGGGGGTTGTTCATTGTTTGTTTGCTTGTTTGTTTGTTTTGCAGATTTTCAACGAGGCAGAGAACAGTCTTATCAAATGTTTTTTAGAAGTCTTTGCCAGAAGAGAGCAAAAGAATATTTCTGCATTATGGGATATCTCTAAAACTGACCTAGCAACATTCCAGGAAGGAAACAACAACAAAATAAATTGTTACGTGGAGATTGCTTTCATAATTTTTTCCACTCAGAAGCCTTCTAGTACTAAACGTTCTTTACTGAAATTACTTCAGCAAACACCAGAACTCACCTAAAATCAACATTCCAAGCTCATCAGTGTACTTTCACTCCATGCCTTCAAGAAAAGTTTAATTGTTGTACAGATTGGACTGCAGATTAATGATTTCAGAAAGAAAAAAATATATATATTTCAGGAGGCAAGATCACTCTGGACTGTGAACTGCTGCATTCCCTGCATTCTCAGATCTCAAAGTAGATCTGCCAGGAAACCTTGTTCAGTCACATTGGAGCCATCTCTTGGATTTGGTGGAGACATTTCAAGTCCAGATATTTTCTGTGAAACCCTTTGGGCTCAGAAACCTGCCTTCTACAATGAAATGTTGTTTTGTCAGTTCAATTCCAACCTGCTGTAATATAAAGCATGATCAGATTTAGGGAGAGATAGGAGCACTGTGAGGGAACAAAAGGCCTACTCTGTATTTTTAAAGTAGCTACATGAACATGAAATGCTAATGGAGTATTTTTAGAAGGGCATATTTTTCTGATAGACACAAAATTCTGCCTGTAACTAAAGCAGGATCATTGGATGAAAAGGTTTCATTCTCTGTGTTTGACAGGGTGTGTGCTGATGTCTATAATTTGTCATCCTGGAGCCAAATAAAGGCAACTCATCATGATACATCTGCTGAGTTTTGAATATGCATAGGGTAAGCATGTGTGCTTTCCTAAAAGCTTTTCCTAGAAGCAAAATTATTTCAAAGATTTATAGATCTATTGTGTCATCTTTTGATTTGACTGATGAAAATCAAGGCATAATCCCATGCAGGAGTTTTGGTTGAGAGATACGTATGGGTATAAGAAAATGGAAAACGTTGAAAAGAGTGATCATTAACCAATACCTGGCAGATGTTAATTTCCAGTCCCAAAACAGTATCTATTTTAAAAATGGCTTGAGAATGTTTTTTTGTTTGATTAATTTTTCTTCAAGTAATTACACTCTAATTATAAAAGCAATAATGAAAATAATGGATGACTGCAGTTCTGAGTTCTTGAATCTTCCCATCTGAAACCACAGTGCAAATATTTTAGTATTTCCATGTACTTTCTGTTGTTGTTTGTTTACTTGATTTTTAAGGGATTGATAGTATTTAAGAGTCCAAGAAAGTATCCACAGAAAAGCTGTATCATGTTCAGCCTTCCATCACCTGCTGATTGCCTTTTATACTGAACAAGGAAACTCAGAGAGCAGCCACATGCTCTCTTAGAAGGGTTTAGGAGCAGTAATTGGTCCTGGACACGCATTTTTAGTATTGTTTTCAACCTTCACGAAATTAAAGAGAGTTTATAAACAGGAGGGAGACAAGTTCTTATGTGGGCAGGTTATGAGAAGACAAGGTGGGATGGGTTTAAAAATAAAAGGTGTGAGATTTTGGTTTGATACCAGGGGAAAATTCTTTACTTTACTTTATCCCTGGAGGTGCTCAAGGCCAGGTTGTAGGAGGACATGGGCAGCCTCAGCTTGGCGGGGACAACCAGCCCATAGCACAAGGTTGGGACTGGGTGGGCTTTGAGGCCTCCTCCAACCAAACTCATTATGTCATTTTATATTTCTATGGAAGAACTGGGTATTTGAAAATACAGAATCAGAAAAAAATATAAATAAAAACTTTTCAAAAAAAAAAAGGTTTTTTTTTTTTTTTTTTTTCCACAAGAATGAAATCATGGCTTTTATAGAAGTGAAATAATCCTTCGTGCTGATAGAGTAAGGTTTTAAACCTGCTGAATACCTAATTGCTTGCAAGATAATACTGCAGTATGGATTGTGACTTTCTGAGCTTCGTTGTGCACTTGGAAACTGGCTTTGCCTTTGACGGAAGACACACTCCTAGGCGTTGGACAACCACATGACTGGAAAACCAACAACATCAAATGCCAGTCATCTTTGTGAAAGGGGAAAAGGGACAGGATAAGGGATTTAACTACCAGCAAAAAGTGGTCAGTTTGGGAAATCTATGGTATCCTCATATCCACCACATAGCACTAAGAGCATCACTCTTCTAATGCTTTCCACAGCACACTTCTGTGGCTATAACCATAAGAATTAAAGCAGTTTGTCTTTCATATTCCCCTGGATGAAGAACAGTCAAAGCTTTGATGGCAGAGGGATTCCTTAAGCAGCTGTGTTAGGGCTTTTCCCTTCTTCATCTGTGTGTACTAACCACAGTAGAGCCACCTTGCTGACTGCTAACTTTTTCAGCGCTAAATGTAAACCACCATCTAGTCAGTCTCAAAGAGAGCTCTGAATGCTAGAGATTCCCAATGCAAGTGGAGAAATCTCCAGAGATAAAAACTGTCCTGAGACTTACTTCTTTTTCCCTTCATAGTGCTTCCTAAATAACAATCTGACTGAAAAGTATTTATATGAGAGTATAAACTTCTGTTGCCGAGAGCAGCTAGTGTTACTTTTCCCACCACCAGTTTGATGACTTCAGCCAGTTTCTCCAGCCAAAACATAATGACAAAATGAATGTACAGATATTTCTATAAACAAATACACACACATAGCAATACGTTTCTCTCTCAACTAGCCTTTAAACATGCTGCAGATGAAGTGATGGATTTCTCAGTATTCTGTTGAGCATGCTTTTGTGCTGACTGTTCCCCTTGCTCTGGAATGTCTCCAGAGTAAATACTGCCAGCCAAGAGGTTGCTTTGCATCTGCATCCTCGAGAAAAGAAAAGAAAAAAGAAAAAAAAGAGTGGAGGGGAGGTATCTGTTACTTGTTAAAGAGCAAACCACCAGAAACAACTATTTCTGTTTTCTTTTTTCCCTTCCCATCTCTTAGGCTGCCCAGAGAAGCTGTGGGTGCCCATCCCTCGAGGTGCTCAGGACCAGGCTGGATGGGACCCTGGGCAGCCTCAGCTGGTTGGGGGCAGTCCACCCACAGCACGGGTTTGGGCTTGAGTGGGCTTCGAGAGCCCTTCACAATTCTGTGATTCTGTGATTCTCTAACTGAGGAAATTTGCCTTCGTGAAGCATTCAGTGTTTCTGCCTCCGTATTGCACTGGGTCGTACCACATTAACCAAAAGGCTTTATTAGGGTTTGCTTCAGTGATGGGTAGTGGCTTCTGTCCATTTGGATGATTTGTAATTTTTTGCCTTTTCACATTTTTATTACATTGTGTGTTTCTTTGTTTCTGAAGGAAAGACGAGGCCCAAGGTTAGGCAAAAGACAGAACAGATTTCATGTTCAGCAACTCCCCAGAACTATCGTACTTGCAAAAGGTATTTTGTCTTCATGCTGCTGCGCAGTGAAGGGCCAGAGGAAAGCTACATTTGTTCAGACCTTTGGAAGCTCAGCATCTACTGTTCAGCCATTCCTGTTTTCTTATCAGTCAGCCTTACTGAACAGGTATATTGTTGTGCCTAACTGACCACTATGCTCAAATGACTAAGTAGTTCAGCCTCTGGAAAGTGGAAACGATTTAGATACATTAGCACATTGCTTTGCCCTGTGTAATTAACTCTGTCACACTGACATGAGGAATCACTAATTTGCAAAGGAAGTCTACACTACTCTTTGCAGACAACTCATTTCTTTCTGACTTGAAACTGAGTATTTCACATAGATGTTCTTCTATACTGAGTACTTCTTCAGAAGAAAGGCAAGTTTTAATATAGTGGTGATCTTATCTCCCAGTTGCAGGTTTTCTGTGGTGCTCTACAGCATTTTGTAAACCATTGAATGTTACCAGTTTGAGTACTGTACTGTAATGAAAAGCTTTTACTAGCACAGAATATGACCAGTTTGCCATCAAACCGCAGAATGCAGATGCTACAGATTTCATAGAATGATAGAATCACGGAATGGCCTGGCTTGAAAAGGACCTCAAAGATCATCTAGTTTCAACCCCCCTGCCACGGCAGAGTCACCAACCACTAGAGAAGGCTGCCCAGAGCCACAACCAGCCTTGGCTTTAATGCCTCCAGAGATGGGGCATCCACAACCTCTCTGGGCAACCTGTTCCAGTGCATCACCACCCTCTGAGTGAAGAACTTCCTCCAAACATCTAACCTAAATCTCCTCTGTCTTAGTTTATAACCATTCCCCCTTGTCCTATCACTGTCAACACGTGTGCAGGATTTCCCCGGTGTTATCTCCTCGCTGCTGCAAAGTAAGTTTGGAACAGACTGAATTTGCAAAATGTTCTGATGCTGGCAGCAGAAATTTTGCTTCCCAAGAAATTGCCCTTAAAAAAAAAAAAAAAAAAAAAAAAAAAAAAAAAGTCTTGGTTCAATTGCTCAAGCAGTACTGCCATCTCGTGGTCCCTCCCTGCTACAGCATGTGGGGATGAGAAATGCCAGAGGGAGCATTCTTCAATAACAGCGATTTTTTTTATCTTCACCTGGAAAAATAAACAGCAATTAAAGATGAGTGGTTGGATTATGAAGGGGGCAATACTGATGTTCCAAACTAAATAAAGAACTGAGGAAATAAGCCTTTGGCAATTAGCATGAAGTGGCTGAGTTTTTTAGTGTAATATTTGCCTGTTTGCCAAAAGAAATACAGCTGTAAATGTGCACTTCTCCACGACTAAATGTTAATTATTTTAAAAAACATAAAATCCTCAAAGCAAGATATTAGAGAATGTAATGGAATTTAAACTGTGAGGAATCATTCTTGGGCTAGGAAAAAAAAAAAAAGATAACAGAGAAAGACCAAGGTGGTGATTCAGTAGATTTATGAATCACCTATTGAAATCAATGGGACAACACACTTGCTCAAGATTACACATGTGCTTACGTACCTTTCTGAGTCAAAGGTATGCAGTAAGGAATAAATTACCCACCAAAACAGTTGATGCATCATGAAAAGCGCATGTATAAGATTGAGACATCTTGATTGCTTTGTATCAAGATACTGGAGATGCTGTTGAATAATACACAAACAAACCGTTGAAAGTCTTCTCCTTTTCCAGTCTAGTTTTCCATTTGTTTATGTAAGACTGTTGCTGTGCAAATGTCATTGAAGACGTGGTATATTTTAAGAGATGGTGTGTATGATCATGTGCCTTTGCCTAAGTGGTGACCCCAAGGAACATTCTACAACAGCTGAATGAAAAATCTTTGTGAATAGTTTGCAGTGCTTCCTCTGGAACTAAAATGATTTTTTTTATTCTGCATTTGCATTCCAATGATGAAACGGGTGACTTTATTAGTGACTAATATCATGAGTAACACACAACAATTTTTTTTTTCCATCTATGATGATTTTTAAAAATAAAATCTTTCTGGCTTCTGCTTTCACTTTCAATAGGTTGAGATAGCTTTGAAAGTTAATGGCAATTCAGGGGCACCAAAGTGCCTGAAATTGAGTTTGAGATGTGGGTTTTGTTTGTTTGTTTGTTTGTTTAATTAATCAACTGATTGACAGTAGAGTTCATTTACTGTACTTCAGTTAGTAAAATTTCCTTCTGAACCTGCTAGCCACTTTTTTCTCTGTGTAGGAAATCAAACGTAAGAATGAAGTTATTTGAATCTTATAGCAAATGCAGTGAGTTTTCCACCCATTCTATTTTTACAGCTTTTTCAGTTTCCTTACAAACATTTAACTGACAATGTGTACATTATGATTGATCTTTCCTCAGACTGTGGAGAAGAGAAAACTTAGTGAAGAAGAGAAATCTGGGGTTTGTTGTCGGTTGCAATGCTATGTGTCAGGCTTTGGCCTGGAGAAGAACAGTTTCAGGGGAGATCTCATCAATGTTAATAAATACCTGAAGGGAGGGTGCAAAGAGGACAGAGCGAGGCTCCTTCTAGTGATGACCTGTAACAAGAAAAGAGGCAATGGGCACCAAATGGAACTCAGAATTTTCTCTGGAAATCTGAAGAACATCTGAGCTGTGCAGGTGCCAGACCACTGGCAAAGGTTGCAAAGAGGCTGTGGAGACTCCTCCTTGGAGACCTTCAGAAGCCATGAGGATGTGGTTCTGAGCACCCTATTGTGTGTGTCCCTCCTGGAGCAGGGGTTTGACCGGTTGACCACGAGAGGTCCACTCCAATTTCAGCCATTCTGTGGCTGCTCTAAAGCAGACATTTGTCTATTTTCTGTCCTAACATACTTTATTCACTTCGCATTGTTCCCTTTTTGGAAAGGTGTGTGTGAACTTCCAAGCTCCATGGAAGTGAACTATAATTCATTTTGAAACAGAGCATTCACTTAAAATGCCTGCAGATGTTATGGAACATCTTCTCCATCCATGTCAGATTCAATGAGTAGGAAATATTCATCCAGAGGACAGTAAGAGTGCAGCATCAGATAATTATTTCTTAGGTTGTCCTCATTGAGAAGGTCTAGAGGTTTCAACCAAGTACTATATCCACATAGACTGAGCTCGAAAAGACTACCAAAGCAGTGGTCATTACCTAAAGAAGTGTCTGAGAAAGCAAAGGCTTGGGAAACAAAAATTTCACAGAAATGTGATGTGTTGCACCTCATGGCTGCTTCTGCGACAACTTCAACCCTGCAAAAACTGCAGCCTTAGAAATCTGTTTAAGTTATGTTCCTCAGAACACATCTTCGAGATTTTTGGTGTAGATGTTTTCCAGCAGTAAACAGTGACCTTATATAGTATTTAAGTGGAGCACAGACACCCTGAGTTTGTATGAACACTATTCTTCAGAGCCTCTGGATGGATGTTTTGAAAATATTTTAGTTTGACAAAGTTGTTGCATCAGAACTCAAGTTGGGGAAGCCTTGTGCCTGCACGTGGCATTTTCTTCTTGAAGCTGTTAATCACATTGGTCTCTTCTCTTGCCAGGCAGGTGATGCCACATTGTTACAGAGGTGTACTCCTTCAGATTGCAAAAGAGCCCACTGGTATAAAAACACACCCAGGGAGTGGCTGAAGAATAAGTGAAATGAATCATGGACCACAATAAAGTTCTTCCTGTCATTCAGGGCTCACTTGCTAAATGCAAGAGATAAAAAATAGAGAAGGAGACATGGAAAAATCGTAAGGAAGAAACACACTGATCACTGAAAGTGATCTTGTTTAGAGTTGTGCAAATAAGGGTTAATTCCTGTGAGAATGATGACTGAAATGTAGATTGACTACTGCATTTGAACATACTTGAACAAAATGAATAGCAGTAGTCATTTTCTATGTGATATGTTGAAAAAGAATGCTTTGTTCTCACCTAATTTTGTACGTTCTGTAGATCTTGCTTTATGCTTTGCTGGGGGAGATGAAGGGATTGATTTACAAGACACTACTTGCCAACATTTACAGAGACAAAAGAAACTTAGCTAATTATAAGAACTTTGAAGAGAATTCAAATAAATCATGAGACCATATGCTGGGATACTGGTGCATAATGGCAAGCTGGAAATATCCAGCAAAATCCTGGCGCTGATGGAAATTTGATAGCACAATCTAAATTCTGCCCATGGTCTCAGCTGAGGCTAATTGTGAATATCAGATTTCACTAGGCCTCACATAAGAGGAAATTGAGAATTAAGAATGGAAATGGAAATCCAACTGTAATGTTTTAACTCCAACTGCAATCCAACCTTTCTTTTGAGCGCTGCTGCAATTCTGCTTTTTTCAGCTCCAGCAAATGTTATCGTTATGCAATGGATTTATCTAATTAAACCTGTTGAACCTGTGCTTCTAACGTACTTAGGTAGGAAGGTGCCAGATGATCTCACTGTATTCCACGTATTTTGGGATTAAACACCCTGATTCACATCTCCTCAGTGACATTTTTCCTAGGTTCACTCTAGCAGTAGTTATAACTTCTGGGCTAGGTTTACCCAATATTCATCAAGAATAGCTACATAAAGTGGAACTGTCTTAGTGGAAGCAGTGTGTCTTCAGAGGATGTTGCCTAACTCCAGACTAGATTAAAGTTAGTGGGAGAAACGTGCTCTATTTTTCTGAAGCAGAGTGGACCCATATTTTCAGAGCAGAATAGGAAATGTTGGTCTAGTCAGTTAAAATTGACACGGAAGGAAACCTACAGGATATGCATGAAAAGATTGACTTGCGTCAATCTTGTGTCCATTTATTAATGTTTAATTTATATTAATTCAAACAAATGTAGGAATACCAGTAGTAACGTTCAGTTAGTAAAGCTTCTGTTTGTAAATTAGACAATATTTTTTTTCATCTTTCTGAATATTCTGTGGTGCTAGTTTTACACAGTTTTAAGAATCACAGAATCATAAAGTGGCTGAGTTTGGGAGGGTCCTCTGGAGAACATTTGGTCCAACTCCTGTTCAGACAGTGACACACAAAGCAGGTTGCCCATGACTAAATCCAGACACTTCTGAAGAGCTTCCAGAAGGATACTCCACCACCTCTCTGAGCAGCCTGTGCAAATACTCAGTCCCTCAGTTAGAGGTAACCTCCAGTGCTTCAGATGGTGCCCATTGCCTTTTGTTGTATCATCAATGAAAAGAGCTTGGCTCTGTCTTTACACTTTCCCTTCAGGTGTTTCTATACACTGATGAGATCCCCACTGAGCCTTCCGTTTTCTACACTGAAGACTCCTAACACTCACTTTTTGCTCATAGGAGACATACTACAGTTCCATTACCATCTTCAACACCCTACCTTGGACTCCCTTCATTATGTCTATGTCCCCCTTGTACTGGGGAGCCCAGAATTGGACACAGAACACCAAGTGTGGCTTTGGCATTGCTGATGAGAGGAGAGGGATCACCTCCTGTGACCTGTTGGCAATATGAGTGTATTATTCTTCTCTGTGGCATGGCTCTTACTCAGCTTGGTGTCCATCAGGATTCCTACATCCTTCTTTTAAACCCTGTCTTCCATCTGGGGAGCTCCCAGCATGAGCTAGTTCATGGAATTGTTCATCCCCTTGTACCCAACTTCTTGTTGAACTTCATGAGGTTTCTGACAGTACATTTCTCCAGCTTCTTGTCTCTCTGTGTAGCAGCATGACCCCTTTTGTGTATCAGCCACTCAACTCTATTTTATGATGTCATCAGTAGATCTGTTGAGGGTGCACTCTCTATTCTATTATATGGATCATTAATGAAGATGTTACAGATTGGATACAGTATTGACCCCTGTGGCATGACACTCATTATTGCTTTCAGTAAGATTTTGCACTACTGACCACTGCCCTCCAAGCAACTTCATTACACTATTTTCTGTGCAATTTCATGGCACGTCATCAGAGATGAAACAGCAAGTCCAATCAAATGTTTAAGACTAGTATGTTTCATACATGTTTACATTCCTGTATTTATGCACAGAGGCATATAACATGAACAAACACACACACATATGTCCATTAGTTGTAACATTTTCCAAGAAAAGGGAGTACAGTTGATGTGCTTTTGCACAAGCATTCTTCAAGAGAGGCCCCACATGCTACCTTTTGTTTATTCAGAGCGGAGTTACAATGGACTCCCAGGTTTGTACTAGGAAAGAGTGAAACATTAAACCAATTACATTAGTCATATATTGAAATAGTATTAGGACACATTGCTCAGTGCTGCTCAAGGAAAGAGGAGGAAGAAAGGAAGAATTTCTCTAGAGCCAAGGAAACCAGGAATGTGCTTTCAGTAAAAAAAAAGCTCTTAGTAGATCATTTCCTCTACCATTTCTATGCTTGCTCCTGGAACCTGCCTCCTGAACATGCTTCTTTGCTTGGACATTTGTGTTTTCAAAAGTACAGCTCTACACCTACTTGATATCATATATATATGTGCACTACAGGACTCCAGGGTAGGTGACACTTTATCTATTGTAAAAGTGCTGGCATAACATCACGGATTTTTGGGAAGTTCTGACTCACTCTGCAAAGGATAATGAGTGAGACTTTGGATGAGGTCAGGAGCCTTTCACTGGAAAGTTTCCACTCAGTCTGCAGTGTGGGACGGTCTGCAGCAGATCCTCGGGATGTTGTTATGTGAAGTGACCCAAGCCTCATTGATCTGCCCCTGGCTTTCTCGCACTTCCACTTTATTCTTAAATGAGACCAAATCTAGGCTGATCACAAGAAATAATTACTTCAAAAAATAGTGCATTTTTACTGTTGAGTTCAATGGTCTTGAAAGTAACATAGTGTTCCAAAACTGTATTCAATAAGATTTTCCTCCCTTTGTATGTTGCTTCCCTTCTCAACCAGAAATTGCTTCCTGAATTAACTTCTCATTTCTAGTGCCTCTTCACCACAGGCATCATCCTGGAGCAACACAATTTCAGTGATCTCTTTCAGTTTGAGTAAAAGTGACTGACAGTTTAAATAAGCTCAACAGCCAGGGGTACACTGAGTCTAGCTGAAATTTTGTTAATTAAAACATTAGGTCTAAATAGCTCCAAGCAAAATCACAAAGAAGATTCTATCTCTCTACCTCTGGTCCATCACCACAGTATCTGTTTGGAAACCACTTCGAGACAAGGAGTCTAATAGAAATTTGCTTCATCCACTGCTAATGTTGTTGCCAATCAGTGCTGTATAATCAGCTGTTGCTGGGCGTAAAACAGCTACCAGCTCCAACCTGTTTTGCAAAGTTGTCTCCCCACTTTGCAGTTGTCAAGGTGTGCTTTCTCCTTCCTTGCAGCTACAATTGACTGACTCTCCTCCTCGGTTTTCCCTACTTTCTGAAAGTCACGAAGGTTCCTAGGCTTTTCATGTTTTATAAAACATGGGTCTTTTGCAAAGTACTCTGTCATCTGTCAGTGTAGCCATACCTCCACTTGCTGTTTCATGCTGAAGTGTAAGTTCCTCATGGGGATACAGTCATGTGGATGTGACAGCGCTACATTGGGAACTGTTTATAAGAGCAATAAATATCGGGAGTGTTATACTTTGCAAAAATGATTTAAGCCAAATGACTAGCCTCACCCAGCCAGAAAAATAAACTGTTAGCATGGCAGGCTGTAGGCAAAATGGAAATCAAAACTGCTGCAAGCAGCGTATCCTAGGCAGGAGAAGTTTTGATTGATTATATGTGAAGGAAAGGGAATAAGAACACACATTTTGACTTCATGATCTAAAAAATGAAAAAATGAAAAATGCTTATAGATCATTTCAATACGAATGTCTGGGAGACACTGAGTAAGGAAGAGTAAAAGAAGGAAAATTTTAAACTGGTAATGAGATGTAGTTCCAACCTCTGGAGGGAAAATGAGCATTTTTATCATAGTAAGAAAAAAAAAAGCAACCTAACTGTTTCTTGAATGTTAAAATTAGTTAGTATTGTACTAGGACAATCACAGGTAGTTGAGTTAACATGGTTAAGGAAACTGCTGTCCTTGATCTGTATGCTGTCACCTCTGAGACAGAGCAAACTCATTATCTCCTGTGTGAAAACTGTCGTATGAAATTAATTTTATTCTTCTGTGGATTCAGTGATGCTTCAAACAGAAAGTCTTCAGTTTTGTGTTTGAAAAGTACAAGTTCTGGAGCATTTTTTTCCTAGAAAATCTATAACAATTGGGGAAAAAAAAGAAAAGCAAACAAATGAAATCTGACATATTATGCAATGCAGGCTCCCTTGGGTGTCAATAAACATGGCAGAGGGAGGGATGGTTTAATGGATTAGAAGTCAAAAGAACAAAGAAGAACATTGCATCTTTACAAAAAAAAGCCTCAATGAAGAAACTGAATTAAATGAGATGTTTCCTCCAGTGAGCCCCAGTAACCAAAGCAAACAGAAGAATAATAACAAGCCTTACAATATTACCCATGAAAGAGGATCAGGTAGCTTCTTTGATGAAAAGTGAAAATCACCCCAAATCAAACAAGCCTCTGCACATCATCACGCTTTGCTCTCACATTCTTGGCTGCAGGCACATTTCAAACGTAGCCTGGTTTGACAAGTTGTACTGGAAGAATGCCAGGACAAGAAAATCTACCTCTTTCAAAATGCATAACTACAGTAAATATAAACTTTTGGTATTGATTTATTAATAGTTTTTCTTTTGATATACTGAATGCAGAGATCCTTTCAACCATGTCTGAACAACATTCCCCAAATCTGTTTGTCCTAGAAGTTAACAGAGAATGATGAACAACAAAGTATAAGAAAAGACTTGATCAAGGCATCAGACTGTGAAACCTACTTTGAAGGCCATGTTTGAGTAGAGAGCTGTCAGAATGAATTCTGTCTTTACAGTGCTTTGTGCAACCAGGTGAATTCAACAGAATTGTACAGGACATGTATAACACAGCCTGGCCCATTAACCTGTACTGTTATCTAACTTACTTTACTTTGGAATGTGATCAGATTAGAGTGGAATAATTCCTCTGCAAAAAGATCCACAGAGTCACAGAATTCCTCAGGACAACTGCTATATTCCCTGCTCCAGCTACACAATAACCCATGCAGTGAAGGATAACTCTGCAACCTCCTGGTAGAGGTTTTCCAGGAGGCTCCAGTTAATGGAGCAAAAAAAGAAATGTCGCTAAATACTGATCTGTTTCTTTTTATACATACAGTCAAAAGAAAAAAAGAAAAAAAAAAAGATGATCAGAGTATTAGAGACTTTCCGAATATAGCTACGTTACTTTCACTGCAATCTCTGTGTATGTGAGTGGGAGGACCACATGGATATGGGGTGGAGTATAAGATAACACTTTCATCTTATTTTATGCTTGTTTTGATTACCCTTGAAATTACTGGGAAACTTCCTGATGAAATCATCACACTGTACATCAGGTCAGTAACCTCTCTTTAAGGTTATCCAAGAAGCATGTGCACATCAGAAAAGTGGATGCACTACACCAATGAGATTTCAGGCTGTAGTTCTGCCAGAACAGCACTGTGTGTAAACCAGGAGGAGGAATGTGTCATGGTTTCATCTGTCTCCTAGCATCAAGGTGAGAAGGAGGGTTGTGGTAAATGATCAGCAGTTTTCAGATCTGCTACTCATTGAAAGGGATATACACTTTGTGTAGCAGTGTTTATTGCTTGAACTGACACAGTGCATCTGTGTAATATTTTGCAGAGTAGACATATAAGGAAGCATTCATGTTTAACAGTCTGCTTCTTAGCATCTTCACATCTGCTAGTGAAAGTCTTGAGATCAGGATTATGTCTGACACAGACATGCACTATTGCATTCTGAAATTACTACGCAAGAGCTCCCCCACACTCCGGGAACACAACCTCCTTAACGCTGAGTTTTGGAAGAGTGTCTTGCTTTCTTCATCAGCCTGATGCTGTCTTGGTTGTCTTGGTTTTTGTATATTAAGCGTCTGTTTCATTAAAGCCTCAAAACAGACCACAGATGTATTCCGATTGCCTGAAAGATCCATTTTAGGACACAGTGGTCAGAATGGCTATTGGACATAGCTTCTGGGAGAAAGGTCCAAAGGCTTCTCTCCCAGTCTCCCTGTTGCTGAAGTTAGCTCTAACTTTAGACTATAAAATTATATCCTCTCCAGTGTATGTTCTTTTCTCAGTATATTCTTTTCTCTCTGATGGACTACATTTGAAGTCATTAACTCCTCACAAAAGTTTTATAGAAACACCAAACATCTCACAGAACACTGAAGAAAATTCCTGTCTTGAAGAAAATGCACTAAAGATGAGGTACTTTTGTACTGAAATTTTGGATCATTAAATCTTTTAGATGAAATATATTTAACTACATTCTATGTACATATGGCTGTGTATAAAGTTGTGTGCCTACTAGCCACATCTGTATGAAAAAAATATTGTTCTGCACAAGTTACTTGAAGAGCTGAGCAGGAAAACAATTAAAACACTGATATTTGATTTATGTGTGCAAAGTCAGAGTTCTTGAGACTCTTAACTGAAGTCAAATCATGGCTAATTTCACCACAATTGCCCAAATTTCTTCATTCCTAAGTAATTTATTTTCAGTGAATGTGAAACATATGTGAGATTCTGCTTACACTCTCTAGGAACAGACATCATAAGGAGAAAACCTTTTATCTGCTGAAGTAGAATAAATGAACAATTTACCCAGAAGTCTTTGGGAAAATACTGTGCTTGGAAGAAATCATCTTGAAAGGGAGTGTTCAGAAAAGACTGGACATTATTCAGCAACATCCTCTCTATTACTTGTTGTTGTCTTTTTCCATAATTCTGCTCACTGTAGAATGTGCTATAGTAAAAATGGGTTTCTTGGAGAAATATACAGTAGTGTTTAGATTAGCAGCAAAACTGAAGTGGAAAAGAAGAAAGAAAAAAATCTATTTTGGCCTCAGATGTTTTGTGAAACATACATTTCTGTAAATTTGGCAAGACTAGCGGGTGCCAGATGATAATTGTAAGGGGCCCTACAGGCACAAGCTCAAGCCAGGACTTACTCTTATTAATCACAGAAGATGTAAGAGGACAAATGTAGTTTACAATTAAGGCAGGCTATTGCAGAAGAGGAAACAGATCATACAATTAGGAAGATATTCCCTCTCCATCCCTACCTCTTGGCGGGACATGACTCCACAGTAAGCAATAGTGAAAGATGCTGAAGAAGCTACTGTGTCAAATAAACATATGTTCACCTGGGATTAAATAAAATAGATGCCAGAGTGACAGGGGAAAAATACATCACACTGAATAATAACCACATGACTGCTAGTATTGAAAAAGTTTTGGGAGTTTCAAATTAGTGATTCAGGTTGGGAGAACAAAACTCTATGAAGTTTGAAGCATTCGTAAGTCTTTATAAATCGTAGGGAAATCTAAGGAAATCGTGAAACAAAAGGATTAAAAATATGTATATTTAATGGAATGTCATTGTTAGACTTCCGTGATTTTCAGAAGGTTAACCTGTTTTCACTGAAGGCTTGAATTTAAAGCATCAAGTGTTGTAAATCCTTCTAAAGCACTTTCAGTTGTAAAAACAGATGTATTGAACATTCTCTTCAGAAAGAAGATCTAGCCTTGAACATAGAATAATTCCATCTTTGAAACAGATAATTAAAATCAGCATCAAATAAATTTAGCAAAGGAGCCCAAAATATCTAACTTGAGAGGAAAATAAGCACAAATAAATATCAACAGCACTCAAAAGTTCTGTGGGATAAAAGATTTTGACTTGTCAACAGGCTGCTACAGAGACATGGAGATAAGCATAATTTAGCTCAAATCTCATAATCAACTCCTCGTGAATCTCAAGCAGAAAACTATCAGAGCAATATGGAACTTATCTGAGCTCATATGTCATTAGGAAATGGATGAGATCTTACAAAGCAAACAGGCATGAAAGTAGTAAAACTGGAGATGTAAGCCTTCACAAGAGGTTGTAAGAGTGAGAAATCTGCACTGTTAAATGAATATCTAAGACTTCATTTTAGTTCTTCTCTGAATGTTAAGTTGATCTACAGCTACACATTATTTATCAGACTATGTCTAAAGAAAAGGAAAACTTTTTGTACATTCTATATGTAGAGAGAGATGTTGCCATGTTATAAGGATCTCAAACAGAAGAAAATATTGAAAGGCTGCATTCAACTGTCCAAAACCTAAATTGCTCTATGTATTCCATCAAGATACTTCCTAAGAAAAGTCCAGATTTCTGAGAAGAATGCAAACAGAGAATTGCCTACAGCTAGATTCTATGTATAAATTTGCCTATATAAATGGAACTTTGTTGGAATTTACACTTTATATATAAATTCTGAACTACAACGAAAGAACTTTGGATTTGCTTAATGCACCACTCATTTTCATGGAGACCATCTGGTGTAATTTCATATCTGACATTCCCAATCTATCTTTACATACAGATTTTTAATGTTTATCATATTTCACTTAATGATTTTTTTTTTCCTTCCTTAATATGAGATCAGAAGACTTTACAGTTCACTGGTGGGAAATAAAGATTTAGAGCTTAAGGTGTAATAATGTAATCAGTATGTGATACTGGGAGAAAATCCAGTCTTTTTTCTACATTCACATGGTGTTATTTTGCTGTTCTGAAGCATCTCAAGCTGTCTAGAAAGCATCTGGAAGGTTGTTTAAAAAAAATCTTTGCCTAGTTCAATATATTTATTACTAGTCCATTAAGAAAACATGCAGTATTCTGTAAGGGTAGGTTTAACCTTAGGTGGATAACTTGGAGGATGTGTTTACATAGGTTTTTTGGAAGAAAAGCAAAGGTGCAATAAAGAAAGCTGATTCATGGATGAGGAAGTGTCAAGCCTTCTCTGAGAACGCTGAATTGGAATACATTCGTAATGAAGTGATGGTGGTGGCAAGTGAAGTCAAAAAAGCCAGACAGCTTCAAAGATCAGTTCCAAGGTGTAGGAAGTGTCGGTGAGATACGACATATTACTAAGAGGATGAAAGCAGAGAGTAAGGAGAAGGTGCTTCAGAAAGGGCAGGTCCCAGTTGTAAAAAAAATCATGTAAATGCACAAACAAAACTCTGATCAGGAGCAAGACAGCTGGAATTTTGTCTACTTGGGAGGAGGATGCACAATTTAAAGAGTGTTATCCCCATAGATGTGTCATGTCTTTGAAAATGTGGCTGCAGGGTAAGAACATCAGATATGAATTTTGTCCAGGTATCTTGGAGCAGCATACGTTTTGCTATGCCCTTCAGCACGATATGGGGAATTAACTCAAGTTATAGCTTCTCTCACATTTTAGCCCATAGGAAGGGTCAATGAGAGTATATGAAAGATGAATCAATGAATAAAAACTCAAAGCTTATTCTCTTTTAATGGCATCTGGGTCCACAATATCTTCTGTGTCTCAAATTTATCTATTGAAGGTGACACCTTAAACGTTATGTCTATTAATTATGGTCATAACCACAGATAAATCTACACTATCCTGACCCTATTCTTGCTCTTTTGTGATCTCAGACTCAGCTAGATTAATGCAAGAAAGAAGTAGGCCCATTATCTGAGATTCTCATCAAATTGTGCCCAGTGAAAACCTTTCTTGTCTGGGTAAAGAGTTGAAGTTCAAACCAATGTGCAGAATTATGTCACCAGTAAAGGCAGAAATAAAAAGAAACGAACTGAAAGCAGAGAAAATAGAAAATAAAGGGAAATAGAAAATGCAGATGGTTCTGTGTATTGTGCATCAGAAGGAGTGAGTTCATGAAGTGGAAAGAGGCATCTACTCATCTATGCATGTCTGAAATGGAAAGGTATGGGAAAGGAGAATCCAGATTACTGGTGGATAGCTGAAAGAAATTACAGACCATTCCTCCATTACTAACTAATGCTGCGTATAGAAGGCCTTTCCTGGTTCATGCTTTCATTAAATCAGCCTTTCCACAAGCACACCTGTTTCTGCAAGCCGACTCATTGTGCTTGCATCAGTTCCTCATGGAAAATCCCACTAATACCACATTCGTTTGTTGATTTGTCTTATTATGTGCCCTATGGAGTTCTGGAGAATGATGAGGAATACAATTTAAAAAAAAATCTGAATACTACCTATAAATAAAAGGAAAGATTATAGATTAAGAATGACAAATACATTCCTTGTATAATTTCAAATGAGTTACCACAGGTCAAACGAGTGGCATACTCTGTGCCATACCTTATCTTATTAGGGATTAATATGCTTTCAGAGAAAGGTTCACAAAATCCTCCTTTTATCCTGAGATTTGTTTCCTAACCACCTTTAATGAGATGAACTTTCATAACAAGCGCCCTTAGTAGTTACATCTTTTCCCACTGTTGAGTCATTTGGCCTAATGCAGTGTTTCCCTTGGCACAAGAAAAGAAGAAACCTGCTGTAGCAAAAACAGAATTTCACTTCAGAATTCAGACACTAGTCTTGTTCTGTATGAATGAGGGTCTAGGTAGAAACGGAAAAAAAAAATACATCAAAGTAAAAAGCATTTAATTTGATTCTTTTGTCACTGAGAAGGTTTTGAAAATTCTTTGTGATACACATAGTGAGGACAGCACTCTATGTCTGAAGTAATGGGCTGTAGATGTCTGTGTGACCCTGCATGGTACATTAGAGGCATCAATAGTATTTTTCTGACCAGCATTCATAGGAAGTGAAAATGAATAAAAAAATGGGCATGACTGAGACAATCAAACACATGGGTTCAGTGTAAGAGATTAACTGCTGCTTTCAGTGCGCTGATGAGCATGTCCAAGCATAGCACATGGCTGCATTGTACCAGCACAGTCACTCCCAGAGCCTACAGATGTAAGACACAACTACAACAGCATTGTTCTGGGAATGTCTGTGAGTGAGATCAGGTCTGAGTGAGAACAAATACTGTCTTGTAGCAACTCCACTGAAGGAGATAGTTTGAAAAAGTAATTTAAAGAAATAAAAGATGGTTTTTACAGGTGGTAGAGGGATTGCTGGCTTTGGAGAAAGTGTGGTGTACAGAGCCATGCCTCCACATCAAATGTGGGTTGCAGTCAGTGTTGGGTTACACTCCTTTTGTCTGCCTAACAGACATAGAAGCAGGAAGCAGGTAACTTCAAACTCCATGAAAAGTCATTTATATTCTTTCTGTCTCTGATACTCTGCTTGGTTTTCTTCATGTCTAACTATACCAAAAGTAGTTTAAGATGTGACCATCCAGAAACTATAAGTTGGTCTAATAAAAACTTTCTGACACCACCGCCCAAGAGCAAAGTGCTCTTCACACTGGTCTTTACTTTCTTTGAAAGTGTTTGTAGGCATAGAACGCACACATAACTACAAACACATTCACTGATTAGAAATTAATCTGACACTGCAGAGGTTGCAGTGTAAGAGTAAGAGTATATATGTTGCAAAGAGGAGCTATAAAACAACTCATGAGAATCAATATAGTGAAATTAAGCTGTTAGCCTTTTATTTGGATGACAATAACTCTCACCATTAATTGAAACTGTTCTGTGAAATGAAATTAGGCCTTTGTGTGGAGGAGCTTCTTTCAGAAATTCTTCCCAACACATATTTTACATAAGGACCTAGCTATACCTCTGAAGAACTTCAGATAGCTTTATTTAACTTTCATCATCCCCAGAGGGCAGCATCACAGAACTCCCTGGTGCTGCAGGTAACCATGCACATTTGGCACTCTCCTTCCTCCCTTCTTTATTTTCTTTCTTCCTTCCTTCCTCCCTTCCTTCCTCCCTCCCTCCCTTCCCAGCAATGTTTAAACCTGAACAGCGATAGGTCTAAGGCTGAGGCAGGTTAGTGGTCAGGCAAGTTGCTCTTAAATCTGTTGCTGTTACGTAGAATGTTTCATGCTAAGTGGTCCAGAGTGAGCATGGTGAAAAGTGTTCTTTTTGTTATTAAAGTGCAGTCATGTCAGTGAATGACAAACACTTAGAAGTTCTCAAGCACATATTTTAAAGATTGTTTTATGATCCAGATTTCTAAGTAGCCCCCAAATGCTAATAGAAACATCATTTTCTTGCAACCGTGTCCAAAAACACATAATGAGAATGTACATGGTGGATGAAACACCCCTCTTAAGCATTTAAATAGATATAAAACTCATCTTTTTTCCTTGTAAGACTGAAAGGAAAAGGACCACCAACATTTTCTGCCTTCTGGTCATCTGGAACCAGTGCAATCTTTCTTCTTCTTTCCTTCCCTCTTATATTTTCTTTCTTTCTTTTTTTTTTTTTTTTAGCACCAGTTTTTAAAGACATAATATAACAATATCATTCAGGAAAGATTAAAAAAAAATCCAACAGATCAAAGGTAATTAAAAAAAAATCATAATAACCCACAAAAAACAGTGGTGGTTTTTATTAAACTCCCGTCACATAAATGGGAAAAGTCCTATTCTGGTGGTTATATAGTGTTGGAAAATGCCTCATGCTTATGTCCAGTGTGTTTGGAAAGTTATGTGGATCATTCTAATTTTTATCAGAATCTAGTAAGCACCTTCTGATAACAGCAGCTATTTGACCAAGTCCTTAGGAATAAGCTGAATAAGGCATTTAGTCAGGGGAGGTCACACTCTCTCCAGTGCCCACTGGTACAGATGTTCAAACAGTTCTGTGAACAGACAGTAGCTCCTTTGAAAGCCTGAGAGGGAAATCAGGAGAACTTGTGTCTCAAAATTTCACTTTCTGGAAAGTCTTCCATAATGTCTGTGGTGTAACTGTACATAAAAATAATAATTGAAACAAAGATAAAGAACATTATATATTCTTTGTTTGGTAATCCCTGTCCAAACGCATGCATCGTATAATAAATAGTAAATCTTTTCTGCTTTCTGTCCTGTCTTGGAAATGGCTGGAGCTCACTTTCTCTGTGGCAAAAAGGATAAAAGGGACACCTGGCTCTGACGGTTTCATTGCTCTGATGAAACGTATCACATGACATGAATAAAAGCAAATGAATTTTACACCTGGGTGTTGGGAGCAAGGTGTCTCTGCACACACAAGGGAGGTTGAAACTAGATTACTTTTTTGGTCTCTTCCAACCCAAACCACTCTATGATTCTGTGATTCTATGATTTGAGCACAGCGAGGCTGTGGGTAATGCATTTCAGCAGTGGTGACAGAAATAGCAGGACCCCTCTGCTGGTGTAGATTGTTACAAGTGTGGCATGCAGGCTCTGGTTCATCACTGGTGCAAATGCACTGCTAATGGTGGTGGCTGTGCTAAATAAGTATTTTGTAGCTGAGAATTTGCTCCATCAATTAATGCTACTGTGCTTTTTGTATCTGTCGTAGTTTTCATGGAAATAAGTAGGGCACATTACTTCTGGAGTGACCTACATATGTTTCCTTGATTCTGTGAAGCTGGAAGTTCTGAAAGACTTTTTGGAAGCAATTTATTGACACTGGTGATTTGCAGGGCTGCCTGTTGTCATGTCCTGAATCAAAATCTTTGCATCTTTTCCACCAGTAACAACACATGATCTCTTTTCCTGGAAAACACTTTCTAAATGCCTGCTCTTTACAAATGCAGTGAACACAATTGAGTTTTAATTCTGAGCGCCTATGTTTTGTTTATATTGTAAAAAAGAGTTGCAGCTTGCCATCTGCAAACCATTCACAGAAATCCACAAAGCAGATTTTAATTTCTGAGGCCTTCTTTTCTTCAAAGTTTAATGGTATAAAGCTGGAATGACTTCATTCAGATGGAGTATTGTAGAGACAAGAGCACTGGCATCTCAGCAAATGTTTGCTCAAGGTTAGACCTTAAAACACAGCCAGCAGGGAGCTCTCATTGCCTCTTGAGCTCATTTTTTTTTAGATCCAAAACATTTCAGGAATTAAAGTACCGTTTAATTTCATTGCTCTATAAGCTGAGTAGACCAATGCTGAGCAAATGTGTTTTTAAAGTTGGTTCAAATATAATGTATCAGAATTATTTTCTTTTTCAATTTAAAAATGATGTAATTAATACATTTAATTTTGGGAGCTTTTTTTCATACTGTAAATGTTAAAGAGGAATAGATGTATGGAAAGTTTTACAAAACCAAATATTATCCAAATTATTTTACCTCATGTCAAGCAAAGTTGACTTTGAGGTTTTTTTCTTCCTTTTTAACTGGGAAAAACAAAAACAATTTGAGACACTCTGTTAGCACAATTTTTTCTAATTCAAATAAAAAGAAAATGTTGTTCCCATTAACTTGACAGATTGATTCATAAAACTGAGATTTATCCAGGCTTTCCCAACTGCTTGTCCCAGATATATTCAAGGCTGTCAAGTGTGTGAAGAAACTCACAAAATAATAGAGTCTGTGAGAGAATAACGTCAGTGAGGTAGCTCTGTGATGGTAGCTTTGCCACCACTGGACAGTTTTGAAAAGGTTTGCTTCAAAAGAAGGCAAATAAAAAAATGCAGACATCCACGATGGACACCACCACATACGTGCTGATAGTCTGATCAATTTAGAAAAAAAATAAAAAAAATCAGGCTCGGTTAAGTTGGCTTTCAACCTCAAATCTGACCTTAAAAATCAGGAGAAAAAATAAGCAAGATTTTTACAAGTTTTCCCTTTATCTTAGATGTGTGTTCAGCACATACATAGACTCATAGAATCACTAAGGTTGGAAAAGACCTTCAAGACAATCCAGTCCAACCATCCAGAGCTGAGTACAGGGGACAATTACTTCGCTGCTCCTGCTGGCAACACTATCTCTGATACAAGCCAGGGTGCCTTTGGGCTTCTTGGCCACCTGGGCACACTGCTGGCTCATGTACAGCTGAGCAACAACCAATACCCCCAGGTCCATTTGCTCTATACAGTCTTCCAGCCACAATGCCCCAGATCTGTAGCACTGCTTGGAGTAGTTGCTGTGGCCGAAGTGCAGGACCTGGCACTTGGTCTTGTTCAACCTCATTGGCCAAGGTGAGTTCAGGAGCATAGAACAACATTATGAGAGAATCAAATTTTGAGGGATCCGGGGACCTGGTGTCCCTGTAATATTTCTGAGTTAAGTGGGTTGCTGCGGTTTTCTCAGAAGCAGTGGCAGGAGATAATGACTGTGTTATTCACTGTTTGTACAGAAAGATTTTTTCACTATGTGAAAAACAGTGCTGCTGTTGTTCTTCTGGCAGAGCATGTGTGTTCAGATGGCAGCCAAGCGTATCCCAGTCTCAATCACAAGAAATGCCTCCGTTAGATGGATATTTTGGAATGAACGCTGCAGGATGCTGCCATGAAGCCAAATGTACACATCTATGCTGCTCACTCAAAGGAGGCTCTGATGGAAGGTGACAGGCCCTAGACACATCTCACAGTTGAAGCCAATGTATTATTCCAGCAAGTGGGCAGAAAGCTTCTGATAGAAGCAAGTCATGTGAAATTTGGGGGATAACAAGAGGACACCAGTCTGAGCCCCAGCAAAAATGTAACTTGAAGTAGACCCATGGTGGGTTTGGTTGTAGGATGTTCTCCCACCAGCTACAGATGCCTTCCTTATCCTCCTCTGGGGCAACTGGGGCACAGCTCTGAGTCACCTCCATGTAGAAAACTGAGTGCATTGCTTCCCCACTTATGCAGTGGCATTTCTCATCCTTTATTTCTGTATATCATGCACAGAGAGGTGATACTGGCCAAGGATATCCACTTAGGCTGAATAGTAGTGAAAAGGAAAACAAAACAAAACAAAACAAAAAAAACCACCATCTCCTACTGACATCTAAATATAATGATAGCATAACAATGTTCATATTGATTACAAATTTGAGTTTGACATTTTCACACCATAAATATATATATATAAATCTACAAGGGTGTGTGTGTGTGTGTATAGATATGTAGTGCATATTTTGTATGCCTAAATTCCATATACACCTATAGACATATGGGTGTTTAGCATATAAATCACATTCAAGTAGCATTTAGTGCAAAGCACTTAAATTAAGAACCTTGAACAATGGTGACCATCTTTTAGGTTGGCAAGACAGATAGGTCTGCAGTCATTTTAACCAGCATACCTAACCTCACCTAAAATATCTGCATCCATAACATGATAGTACTGTTGCCTAAAAAAAAAAAAAACAAACACAAAAAACTAACATTTCAATGATTAAGTTATTTTCTTCAAATGATATTAAAAATAGCAAGATATAGCTGATAATCAAATTTATCTTTGGGAAAAGATAAGATAGAAATTATTTCAAGCAATGAAAAAACTCTATGTCAGAAAAAGCTACGATCTTCTTTTCTTTAAGGAGATTCTCTAATATTTTCCTTGCAAATATTGTCCATAGGCCCAAGCAGTGATTATTAAGCTGTCAGACTGTTTGCCACATTCCCTGCGGAGATGTGCTTGGAGTTACAGTCAGCTACACTCCTGACACTAGCTAGGGAAATACACCAATATTCAGACTAAAAGGTTAAAGTCAGTGTCCCAGTTATCTGTTAAATTCACTACCTGCTGTGTTTTTTATGCATAGGGTTCTGTTTGGCATTTGTCATTGAAATATCACAGTACAGGAGCACCATGAAATGAAGTTGTCATCATGCACTACAGGCTGGGCTTGGACTCTAATCAAGGAGCCTAATCATCTCTCTTCCCTTGAGATATATGGTTTGGTGCTTCCAGTTTTTCTGTTTGGTGTTCAGATGGTTGCTAACAGATAAAACATAAAAGTTAATCTGTTTTTGTATTTTGAAATGATCCCTGGGAGTGAGTGTTACAGAAAATATACTCCAGGTTTCATAAAAAGACCCTGCCCAACATCTGCTTTGAGACACTTGCAGCTACAAAGAATTACACCCTCAGTGATAAGAACCGTTCACGACCTTGAGATTTTATTTCCTTGTCCACACTGACATTTTGAACCACTGTCAACTTGGAAGAATCAACACTGTCTGTTGAATTGCTATGGATAAATGTAGGCTGTTGGGGATTTTCTTGTAATAAACCTGTGATGTGTAGACAGTGCTTTTCAGTAAAGGAATGTTCTCATCAACTTGATTCACGAAAAGTTACTCATCTCTCTACCTCAAGGAAAAAAGCGGTATCTAATGCCTGAGCTATTACATCACATGTGAATAGCTGGTTCGATGTGAGGCAAAGCTGTGATAATTTACAAGGCAGTGAAGCCTGCCATGTAATCTGTTCACCTTAATTTGTGTTGCATCTGTAAGAAATTCTTTGCAATTAACATACTAAGAACATTCTTGTCCTGTGAGGTGACCTAACACTACTGGCCTTTTCCATCTCTGATTATGCTTGAAGCGCAAGTTACAGCAGGTATTCTTGCATTACTAAACTCACTGTCATCACTTGCTTCACTCATTCCATGATATAATATGTGGTATCCTGTGAAAGCACTGTGTTTACACATTGTTATTATGGGGTACTGATGTCAAATTGGGAGAATGCCATTAGGTAAATGCTTAATAAGTTATGAGAAATGCATGGGGAAAAAAAAAAAAAAAGATAATGCATACTTGGAAATAAAATACAGATGAAAAAGTGCTACATGATCTTGTTTGGCCCGAGCATTGTCAGAGACAGGGGAAACAGGAACCTGAATAAGTTTTCTGAGAAATAAGGTACAAACTACTGCAGTTATTTTTGTGAACACAATTGTCTGGGACTGGGACCTTCTGATGTGGCTTAATATCTTTCTCACCTGATATATCCTGCCTTGTCTAATCTTAAGTGTGGGTCAGAGAATCTTGCAAAATATTTGTCTGGATAACCCAATTCCATTTCAGCTTAATGTCATTTTAATATGCGATGTGTTTTTTTGTTGACTCCTGAGCACCTGATTATGTGTCTGAAAAATAAACTAGTCTTCATTTGAAATGTGCAGAAACAGTACAAAGAAGCTGCTGTGTGGTTAAGGTAAGACTTGATGTTTTTAACAATACTTTACATTTTTTCCCATGCAGAACACTGACACAAAAATAAGAACACTGTCTGGGAAGTCCTTTACGCATGTCTCCATGGGGATTATCAAGTGGATCAAAGCTAACTCAGTTTCTGTTTGAAGGAGGCTGGATGTTGCTTGAAAGCTAGAGAGCTGCACTAGCCATGTGCTATGTTTAACCTAGAAAGCCTATACATACTGACTTTATTAGTTTATTAGTTTAAGCATAGTGTCATGCCATCAAGACAGCATAGTTCCTGTCCAACGTGGCTCAGAGAAGCTTGAGTCTGCCCACACATGTCCATGTAAGGAAACTTTTGCTTTTATTCTACAAGGCGCACATCTTGAACATCTATGTTTCAGGTCTGCTACTCACTAATTTAGTGACACAAATGTAACCTTGAATTTCTTAAAACCTTTGTTCAGCTGTGGTCATACTGTAGAATTGATTAATATCTACAGATCTTCTGGCTCCTACAGGTCTGCCTGGTGTGCCTAGGACTTGCCCTGGACTTCAAAACATTGAGTGAGCTATGTATTTCTCTATTCCTCTTCCAATTTAACCTGCATAGCTTGACCAGTGGTTGTGTTCAGCGCATTCCTACTCAATCTGACTCTGCTCAAAACACTGCTGGGGACTGAGGAACACTGCCCTTTTTAACCAGAATCTCAGTTCAGGTGCTCGTATACTGTCTCTCTACACTACTCAGTACTTACAATTGAAGAGGCAGCAATCATCTGGAAATCTGGTTTCCAAGACCTGTTTCATTGCATGGCTTGTTTTTTTCAGCATCTATTGCAATGAGAATGGATATGGAGAGCAGCTGAGACTCAAGCTGTAGTGGTGGTGATTGGCCTGCCTATTGCAAGGTGGAAGCATTAGGATTCAGTACCACCAGATATTGCATATATCACCAGTCTTTCTTATCATAATTAAAGTCACCAGAATTTCGCCTCTTAACGTGTTAAAAGAAAAAAAAAAAAAAAAGGGCTGAACTGTTCAATTGAAGAGAACAAATTGTGTTTACTTCAAGAAAATCTTTATGTTCTCAACAGAAGGGATGAGCCTGTAAAAGCTAGATGAATAGTACTGTAAGGTAGCTGCTAAGAATTCAGAAAATATTCTTGTCTTCATTGTTTATTCATTGCCACTTTAAGAAATTTCTTATGCAAATGATCCCATTCAAGGTAGCCACATTGTAGATGGAAACTGGATTTAATCTTGGAAAGTAAAACAGTAAGATGGTAGATGGAGAAATATATTCTGCAGTAATACAACAAAATGACCACTGGAGTTTGTGCCCTCCTGTCAAATGGTTATGACAATACTACAACATAATGTAAGGATATGGTAACAAAAGACATTTATTCCATTATCACCATTATTACTCAATTCCCGAATGGCTAATAAAAGAGGAAAAAGAGATCTCCACTAAGTGAAAAATAATTCCGGTTGCAAGTTATTTTGATATTTGGGACTTTCTTCTGAAATAAATTAAAAGATAAAGGGATAGATAATTAAATAAATAACACAGACTTTATCCTGCATGAGGAATAGCATTTTTGCTGTTTTTTGTTGGATTTTTCTTTCCTTCTTTCCGCAGGCACTTAAACATTTGATAGTTTAATACGGTAATTGAATCTGGAAAAAACATGGACATCGTTCAAAGAATATATGCTTATTATGTCCCCTGTTGTATCATTATTCTGTGAATCACTATGGTTACTGCAGTAAAAAGGTAGATTTTTTTTCCCTTTTTGTAACTTAGCAGAATAGGGCATAAATATTTACTAAACAGCAGAGAAACTAAACCTCTAAAGTTCTTTAAAACAAATCTCTAATTGTGGAACACAGCTCTACTAAATTACATGTCCAAACAAACATTCACTGCTCGGATTTCAGTCATTTCAATGTTCATTCTGTGCTAGAGCTAAAGGGAAAAATTCTCTTCTGCAGAGCATGCAGATTGATTTCTCTTTTACTTCTTTGATCACATCTAAGGTTTTTCTGGGTATTATATTGTAAATCTAAGCATAAACACTCCTGGGATAGTGAGATGCATGCAAGCTGATTCAATATTTGACGAAATGAAGAGAAAACCCAAGCTTAAAGTTATTGACTAGCCTAAAATTAAACAAATAATAACCTGACATGGCAAAACGGAATTCATTGCCAAGATTTCCTTGGCCTCTTGCTCTCCAGCTAATAATGTTTTTCAATGTCTGTGTCTTGGTTAAAATCTTAGACAGACATCTGCCTTGGTTCCACATACGTGTTACATTTTATTATTATTTAAAATAAGCTGTGGGGACTGACCTTAAAGTACGCTGCATCCATTTAATTTTAAGCAAGCTCAGGTGTGACTGAAGCTCCTCCAAAAGGACACTGGTTTCTTCTTTTTCTGTTCCATGTTCCACCCCTTGCTTTGTAACACATTTTTGGCCAGGTTCCTGAAACAGCTCAGCCTCTAAGCTCTGCTGAAATCCTGACCATACAGCTCTGGAGTCCAGATGGAGTAAAGCCCATTGCAGAATCCATTCTGAAAAGTGCTGGTGTGGCTGGCAGGACAGTGCAATAAAAAAACAGCTGCTTGTACGTTGAGAAGTTACCTCCTTTGGAAATGACTGTGGTGTGCTGTTCCTAATAGTAACAGCAGAAAGATTAATGTCCTGATTGCATATTCCTCTCTGACCAGCAAATCTTAGGACTGGTCACTTGGCTGGACATTTTGTTCTGCTAGCAGGCAGAAACACCAAGTATCAGCTATTAAAATATACCTTTTAGCCTGTGAATACAGCAAATAAAATGCCAGGTTTGGCAAACTGCCTCTGTTTTCACTAACCTTCCTCAGGCTCATGCTTTTTCTCATGGTCATCCCTGGCTCAGAGAAGTATAATTACAACATCACTCTATGGGGAACAACCTACAGTTCCTGTTGAATTCAGCAGAATTTTCATGAAGACTCAAACTGTAAGAATGTTTAAATCCTATCTTGCCTCAGTAAGCACACCTGCTGATGACCTTTGCAGGCTTTCTTTCCAAATATTATCTAAACAAAAGCGGAGTTGGTTTTGTTAAATGCATCCTCTTAAAGCACCTGCTGGCTTGCAATCTGTGGGAATAAAACCAAGCCTGTTTCAAGGGAGAAGCACACACAAGTTGCTGAAATCTTCATATGCTGTCATCCAGTATTAAATCATAGCTACTACAGGATATTGTTTGTAGTTTAGATTCCTAAAACTACTAATAAATCACTGAAGCGCATAAACTTGTCAGTAAATGGTACAGAGCAATTCTGTAAGAGGGACTTGTGACTCTACTGGCACTGAAACTATGCAAAGATAGCTTGTAAAACAATTCACTGGTTGAAAATGGGGGAAGCCCTAACCAAAAAAGCAATATAATCAGTCATTTTTTTATTATGCTGTGTTCGTGTAATTCCTCTCCCTGAGGGAGGTCTAGAATAGGAAGGAGGATGGCCTTTGGCTGCAGAAGTGCAGGTAATAGTACTGACAGTTGATACATTTGAATACTTCATGCTTGCTAACAAGCAAAAAACGTGATATCCAAGATGCAATAAATAAGAACAGCTTGAAAACGCCTCTCGCACTGTTTCTCTCCATCTGTGTAATGTTACTAATGAATTCATATATTTTACATTTTTACAAAGCCTCCGATTATACAAAAGATAATCTATTTAGAGATTTTCTCTTCTTTGGGATTTATTTTTCTTCACGCTGTAATAAAAATAAAAATGATTATAATATAATTAAACATTATAGAAAACCTCTGGAGCTGATATCTCCAGAAAACGCCAATCTTATGTCAGACTACTTAAGGCAACTACAAATACTCAAAAGCTGTCTCTATGCAAAAATAAAAGAATGTTGCTATGCTTCCTGAGCTTATTTTCCAAAATGGCTGTCTGTTTTCCTGAGCTAATTTGAAATACTATGGTCTGGTCAGGATTTTAAGCTGAGTCTCTATCAAGGTATTCATCACGCTGGGTCATGACTCTACACTTGTGGTAAATGGAGGTGATAATAACCAAGTGCAGAAGTTTTTGCAAAAGGGAAGCTTAGCTTCTTTGTGTCAGAGAGTGCTCACACACACTCCTTCAAGACCACCTCTAGAGCAGTGGGTGCATTTATGTGACGGCCTGGTGTGCCTGATGCTCAACCTTAATGTCTTCAGGGACATTTTACAGCTGGAATTAACTAGCGTTACCTCTCACCCACACAAACAAGCTCTGGCCTAAGAGGGATCATTTGTCAAAACTTGGCTGGCCTTTATTCATAAGCTGCTAGCATGATGTTTTTGGTCACGGGCCAAGTGATTTAATGGTGCTTTTCCACAAATGCCTTTACTCTGAATATGAATGTATCCTGGAAGGACCAAATTCTACAACTTGTCCAGAAAACCCTAACAGATTTGTACAAGCAATGGCACTGCTAAGATTCAAGGGGCTCACACCTGGAAGTCTTGCAAGCACATACAGTGTGCCAGTATCAGAGTGAACAAAGAAACTCACGCATTATCTTTTAGCATCCTTTTAACAAGTGAGCTGAATCGGGGATGTGGACAACTTGAGCTTCTAAAGCTGAGTTGAAATGTACCAATGCTGAGAGTCATTAGTGCCTTTGTTCTGTCAGTTATGCCAACTGTTTCTGTGGGCAAATGCAGTTATTAAAAGCAGAATTCAGATAAATTTAGCAATCTTCTTTTGTGTGAAAATCTTTGGCAAATCCTTGATTTTTCTGCTGTTTTCAGTATGTGGGCCATTTCAAGTTGCTACAGAAGCCAAGGCCTCTGAAGCGCATGTCCACTGTTTTTAGTTATGATAATATTGCAGTTGAACTATATATTAAAAAATCATGGAAATATTATGATTCAGTGATTTTTTTTCAAGCAATAATTTTAATCTTGTATTAATTAAATGTTCATTGAAGCTGGAAGCGTAAAAAGAACTTGGCTACAAACCAGACGTAATTTCTATTACCTCTTTGTCTTCCTAGTCCCCTTAATAGAACTGTTAGGGTTTTAGGCTGAAGTTCATTATGGTGTCTGCGGTGTTTCTTCATGAGTAGATCCTTCTTACTGTGCTGTAATTAGAGTACAAAACATTTTTTATTTTCATTGAAACAATAACCCATCAGAGAGTATCATCAGATGGGATGATGACTAGTAAGCCATGCCTCCAAATGCTTTACCACATACTTTGTCTGGGCCATGGGTGTTCAACCTTTTGGCTTGTCTGGGACATATTGAGTGAGAAGAGTCCTATTGAGTCTTTGGCTGATGTTTGGTTGTTGCTGAGTGATGAGTGCAAGCCTGGAGCCAGGCCAGGTCACTCAACAAGTAAGAGCTGCTGCCATGATGGCATGGCTGCAGGGACAAGGGTAACTACTAGCTATCTTGAGCCCCATGTGGCTCACAGGCCTTGAGTTGGACATGCCTGATCTAGGGCTATTAAAGTCCAAGGTTAAGTATTGAACTGAAAAAAGTCAGCAAGCACTTTCAACAGTATTGCTGTGTTTTCTAGAACTGGCTCGTATGCATGGAGATTAACTATACTGTTTTTTGACTAAAGGTAACTGGCCTTAGCAGTACTCTGGCAAGTTTTGCCCATGGCTGTCCCGGAACCAAAGGTCCTGGAGACTGTAGCTCAGAAGCATCAGTGTGAGTTGCATGTCAGCCAGCTCAGGCTAAGAAGCAGTTTAGCTGATTTCACCCCATCTAATATGTACTTCCACTTCGCCAGTATCATTGCACTTTGATGTTATGCTGAAGTCACTTCCTTTGTAAAATGATGGGAATTAGTGAAAGAACTTCATACAAGTTGAGATAATAAGAGAGTGTCAGTTCCTCAGAGGTAATATTTGATTTTCTCACATGCCAGAATTGCTCTAGTAGCACAGCCATTCATAAATAAATATTTTATATAATTTCTTTCTTTCCTTCCTTCTTCCTCCCTCCCTCCCTCCCTCCCTCCCTTCCTTCCTTCCTTCCTTCCTTCCTTCCTTCCTTCCTTCCTGCCTGCCTTCCTGCCTGCCTTCCTGCCTTCCCTCCTTCCTGCCTTCCTTCCTGCCTTCCTGCCTTCCTCCCTTCCTTCCTTCCTCCCTCCCTTCCTCCTTTCCTCCCTTCCTCCCTTCCTCCCTCCCTTCCTCCCTTCCTCCCTTCCTTCCTGCCTTCCTTCCTTCAACAATGGGAACTACTCAGTGTTGATTACACCACCAGATATGTCTGAGAGAGACTGTTAATTGTCTTTGATCTCTACAGTAAACCGGAGTATATAGTCCATCTGATTTTAAAACTAATAGTTATGTTGCCTAACCTTAGATCTGAAGCATAAAATAAGAAAAGAAGGGAAACAGTTTGAGGTTGCAAATGGAAATAACCACTGTCAAAGAAAATTTTGAGGGGTAAGCAGGTTCAAGGGCAAGTAGGAATGGCTTTCATATTGAAGACACGTTGAGAAAGTTCTTCTGTTTCTAAGGAAATATCTTATCTTTAACCGACTTCAGCCCCAAGTGGACAATCTTCAACAGCCTTGGAGTTTGTTTGCCATCCCCAGAATCCAGTTTCGTTTACTCCGCAGAAGAGTAGGGAAAAGTATCTGATTAAATCTGCTTTTCCTGGTTGGTAATTACCTGGAGTGGAATGTTAAGAAGCTTTGTGACTCTTGGGTAATACAGCTTGTTTATCTTGGAGTTTGTTTGATCTCTGCCAAACTCCTCCTGCTCTTTGCTCTCCAGTGATATCTGCAAGCACAGGTCCTTCTAGGTTATTCTTTCAGCCATTTTATGAAGGCAAATGTGTGTAGGGTTGTAGGGATGAGTCATGACAAAAACCTGATAAACTGAAGACCCAACAATTGTTTTCCAAGCCTGAAAAAGAAACACTTGAATTCTGAAATTTTCTATCTGAAAGATCAAAAGCAGACAGGAAACAAAGACCACCTCAAGTTCAAAAATAAAGTTGTTCAGTGCTTTGCTGTCATTTGATTGTAATAATAATCTCTGGGAGTGAGTTACCTGTTCTAAGACATGGAATATCTTTGGTCTGGGAATAGCTGGCTTCACAATAATTGCCTTATGAGAAGAGTTCAGGTCTGTCGTGCTTTTCAGAAAACTTGCCTACAGATCTTCTAAGCTCCATTTTTATTTCCTCGCAGCTATTTTGGGGGGCCCAAAAGTGGTTTCTGCAGCTATTTAGTTCAGAATGTCCTTTAAGTCAGCACTTTATTTCTTTGAAGATAAAGTGGCAGCATGGCAAAGAAGTTTTACATTCGTAACCAACGTGTTTTAAAAAACAGACATTTTGCTTCACGGGTGTATGCACTGCACTAAAGGCTCATTTAGCCATGCTGGAACATAGCTTGCTAGAAATCTTTATGTATCTGTTTAGCCCTATGAAGAGTTGCTATGAGTGCTCTCTTTTCCTATTTTAACCACATTTTTGTGAGAAGGCCGTCTTCTGCAGATGTCATGAAAAGTCTAGTTATCTCATGAAAGAATTGCAAAGATCAGTATAATGCAACAGAATGGCACTTCTTATATTTTACTGTTCTGAGGTCTAAGCTAATGTGTTTTCTTTTTTTTTATGTAATACTGTAATGGAGGCATGTTGGGATTTCAGTGTGTTTTTTGTTTGTTTAATACTGCACCACCAGATAGTAGCATGCAGTGAGTTATAAGTTCAGGAGTAAAAAAGTACCTTAAAACATAGTAGAGATGGCAGTTAATTTTAATTTTCTTAAAAAAACAAAAACAAACAACAAAAAAAAAAAACATTCAAACAAAAATGCTGTGAAATTCTTCTAAGAAGCTGTAGAGCTTATAAAAAAAGACTGAAATATAAATCCCAGTATTGTTTGCATCTTTGGATGGCAGGGAATGTGTAGCCTAATCTGTCGTGTAGCTAACTTTTGACCAGATCTGACCCCACAGAAATCAGCCAAAGCAACACCCATAAAATCTTCCCCGCACTTTTGTTGGTTTTGGATGAGGTTATGTGTGCTGTGGCTTTGGTTCAAAGTAGTAGCAATAATGTACATAATTAATATTTAGCACTGGAAGGGAAGTAAAAAACTGTCCCCCATCACCAGAATTAAAGAATCATAGTCCCAATTGGGTATTAAAGCATTTGTAGCAGGAAACCTGATTTCAGTGATATTTTTCCTGGAGCAAAAAATGAGTTAATAGAGTAAAATTTCAAGTTATACATTAAAAATAAACACCTGGCAGAATTCTGCTACATCTGGAGCACATGACAGTATTTAGATTACATTTGTCTTGTCTCTGTGTGCTTCCCAGATGCTAGGGCACAGAGAAGAATAATTGAAAGCAGCAGGTTGCCATGGTATTTAATATACTGCTGTTGAAGAATTTGTGTTTGTGATTTGGGTGAAGATCATCTGGCAAATCACGGTTTTGGTAAAGGAAGATGACGTTTATGAGTTACAATGAAATTATCAAAGCCATTTACCTTATGCTCTGGGGCAAGGAGCAAAGATTTCAGTGCACTGAAAAATTGTAGGAATCACAATGTAGTTAAATTAGAAGGGTACTTAAAGTCTGTCTTGCATAAGAAGAAATACAAAATACATACATTAACATGTCACAATATCAACTATTATCAACTGAGACCCTGAGAAAGAAGAAAATGCAAGCAAGTAATGTTGGGTACTGATAAAAAAAAAAAAAAAGAATGAAGAAAATTGTGATACTCAGACTGCTTTTCTGGTGCTCTGAGCTCAGAACTCAATTCATCTACACTTGGATTGTTTCCAGATTGCACACAATGCATAGGAGGGGCTGCCATTTATCTCCTAACTCAGAGAGGACTCAGCAGATTCCTGTGATGTGTTTGTAACTTTGGATTTGAACATACAAAATCTCACATTGATGTGACAGCTGAATATCCTTCTCCCCCTGGCAACTACTCACAAGCACATTCTGAGAAGAAAAGA
>JALIRH010000198.1:106893-271427 GCA_023055505.1 Callipepla californica brunnescens
GCCTGTAGTGAGCTCGTGGCAATCTTGATGTGAATGCCAGGAGCTGTAAGGAAATTGGAAGATATTCAGCACTGTCTGGGATGGTCCAAATAAATAAGGGTACGCCGCGTTTGATTTATGTCTACCAATTCCAGATTAACTTTTGTCTGAGTTTACCAAGGTTTCATTCAACATGTCATTATTTTGCATCTTCATCTGACAATAAAGTCAATTTTATCTGCATCTAGTCAGCACCTTGTCTTTCTTCTGTTCTTTCTGGTGCAAACCCTCTCAGTGATCGGATGTTATGAATTAGGGTGGACACTTCCTGAGATACCAAGAAGCAAGCACTAGTTTCAGGGGTTAGCTGAGTTCTTTGGTTTTGTCTCAATTGCTGAAGTTACATGATGCAGTTGTTGTACGTGTTCCTGCTTTATTTATTTTCACAGCTTGTCAAGCAAAAAAAATAAATATTTTAACTTCACATAAAAAACTGTGATTCTCATATATGCACTTGTCCTCCAGAGGCTGAAGTTTAAAGAATGAAACCAAATTGGTAAGACCAGACATTGGGTTTCAATCCTGTGATCTGACAGATGAAGAGAAAAAGAAACTATGACAATAAAATGAGTGTCTTCATTTAACCAAAATACTCTTGTAATAGTATCTAGAGAAATCATCTTATTTGAGTTAATTTGCAGGCACTACTTCAAGTTAAGCACTCGCCAATTACATGAAGCTAAAACTTTTCCTCTAGGGGTAATGTGGCCTCCCCTGACAGGGGAACAAACCACGTAAAGGAGATGGGAAAGGAGTTTTTGACCTCACCCTTCCAATTCCCAGCTTGCTGGCAAAACTCATCTCAGCAGCTGCAGAGAAGGAAATGGCCACTGTGGATCATTAATCTCTTCAAGGTAATGCAGTCACGTGCTGCTTCTCACTCTGGGTCACAGCAGAGCCAACAATGAGCTGCCCTGCATTTTCTTCTGCAGCTTTATTCTGAAATGCTCCAGACTCCTTATGATATTGTTTAAGCTTTGCAACTGCCTTAATATAAGGAGTAAAACAGTGAAGGATACATCCTGACATTTTTCTTTTGCTTTGCACGCCCTCTCATTGAACATGCTGGGTTTTAGTGGAGAGAAAATGGGTATGACAGGAGGTGTAACCATTTGGCTTATTTTCAAAATGATCATAAATAAATTTTGGTTATGGATACACTAGACTAGCTGTGTTTTTTTCTTCTACACATTTTTCTTTTTGAGAGAGTAATTGTAGAATATCAGTATAAATCAATTATGAAAATGATAAGCCTTAACTCTGTTCATCAAATATATGTTTACTTATGATTTTTTTCCTGAATAATTATAAATGCAGTCTAGCATATTCTTTCAGAAACAGTATCTGTCTCCCCTGACAGCAACACTGCAAATCTATAATGCATAAAATATCAATTCCCTTTACTTATAGTGCATTCCTATGGAAAATCCTCAGTCAGATTTTTTTGTCAACGATCTCACACATGTTTATTAGACATTACTCAAGGGAGTTAATCAAAGTCAGGAATGAATACCAAGCAAAAAAATAGTGCTTAGCTCTGTAAGAAATGAGTAAAAATGTGGAGAACTGAAACCAAAACAAATATACCTCAATTTTAGCACCTTTAAATTTGAGAAGTATAATAGTTCCTTAAGTCTATGTGAGCCATAATGTAAATATCCTTAAAACTCAAAGTACATCATATTGACCAGATGGAATTTTAATCTAGCAAAAGAATTTATGGCCATATAAGCCTCTGTGCTCAAATAAATTAAAGTACACAAAATAATCAATTTACAGTAGTGAAGGCAAAAAAAAAAAAGTGAGAGATTGAGAACAGCATATAAATATTCACATGAAAAGATACTCCTCTTTATTTAAAAGAAGCAAATGAATGTTTCTAAATAACTTTTTCATAGTGATATATATTTTGCAAATTAAATTTTCAAGACTAAAATCCCAAATTAGGCAGGGCATCACAGTGCATAGTAAGGCATGATTTATTTGCTGGTATTCGCTGACTGAATGTTATGTTTCAAGGTTGCATGTTAATTTGTCAGTAAAACCCCAAGGGAGCAACATTTCCCCACTTCAGATTAGAACCAAATGCTTGGAATTTGTGATTCCCACACGTCTTCATCTTGACACCAGACCCCAGCAGTCAAGAGAAAGATTAATAACTGAGGTGGAGAATAAGTCCGGTGATTGGTGATCTGGACACAGGCACTTTGCCTTGTAATTTTATTTGTGCTGCAGACTTAGACCTACCACTTTCCCTCTGAATTCCTACTTTATTCTCTCCTGTTCATCTCTGGGTAGCCTGTTCAGGCTGTTTTCAGACTTTGAAGTGAAACATCAAAGCGTATGTGTAAGTATTTATTGCCAGGCCATACAGAGAGACTTGACACTGTGGGGATTTTAAACTCTATTTAAGATTTATGTTTGTAAAATCTCTGTGTACAATTAGTTACATGCACACTATACAGTAGTCTGCAACTGAACTTTTATTTCTAGGAATCAAGGCATGATGTTAAGACAAGAGAAATTTGGAGTGCTGGGGTTCTCCAGGCTTACTTTGTTGTTTTTTTGTTTTTTTGTTTGTTTTGTTTTGTTTTCCCTGTTCCCTTCTGTTTCCATCTGCCACAGGACAACAAAAAAAGCAAGGCCAGGCTGGATGGGGTTTTGATAAACCTGGTCTAGCGAGAGGTGTCCCTGTCAATAGCAAGAAGGTTGGGACTAGATGATCTTAAATGTCCCTTCCAACCTGAACCATTCTAGATTCAATGATTCGATGTAACGGAATACAGATAGGAGGTTCAAACTCTACTGCCATACCACCAACATCCACCTCTAATGTCGTGGGCCAACATCATAAAATAGGAGGCACTACTTTCAGCAGTGCAACATGAAAGACAAACCACATTCTATATAGCCTTGCAGCTTGTTATGAGAGCAGCATGCAGCCTCTTGTTCATCATTGGTGAAAATGCACAGATAATGGTGACTAAGTTGAATAAAAATGCTTTGCAGCTGAGAATTTGCTCTGTCAAACACTGCTATTGTGTTCTTTGTATCTGTTGTAATTTACATGGAAATAAATAAAAGGCATTACTTTCAGAGCAACCTATGCACTTCTATTTGTCTTTACCTTCAGATATTGCTATTTTGATAAAATATCTTTTATTTTTTCCTAACTTCCTAACCTGGACCTGCATCTCCTGATGAATTTTGTTTTCCATCTGTTTGCGCTATTGAAGCAGTACATACAATGAGGAGGAAAAAAGTAAATCATATGTTATCTTGACTGTGTATGGGTAGAACAGACGTTCTAACCTTCCTTTCTATTAATATATACTAATACTTATATTTTGTAGTTACAGGATCCATATTCAGCCCCCAAATGACAATTTATAAGTTTGATTTCAATGGACTTAGGCTGACAATCACAGGAAGATTTAAAATGCTATGGATCTGACCATGTATAAAACAATAATTCCATAAATTAACATTATATACGTAATTACTATTGATATGGAAATTTAGTCAATTGTATAAGGACTTCAAGTATGCAAAGAGACTGAAAGCTGCAGAGGAGTTTTATGCTGGACAGGTACATTTCTGATGATTTAAATATGAAAATCTGGTCATGTATGTGTCCTTTGCACATTTTGTGAGCATTGTTCTTGTCTCATTATGTGGCCACGTCAATGCAGTCTTCTCTTCACCCTACATCCTTATGTTTCATCTTGCCCAGTGGATATCAGCTCTGTGTGGAAATATTTCATGTGATTTCCACTCAAGTTCAGGCACATTAAAAAATAGATGAGTACATAAAAACTTCTTCTTCAAACAAGGTCACGGTGAGTATTAGAGATTTTCTCACCCCTGAGCTCTGTTATGCACACTTCCTAGTGTTAACTGGAATTTTACAAGTATTATGACTTACACAGTTACTTGAAAGTAACTTATTACGTGAAGTCAGCTTCTGCTGGAAGTACCTTTTGAAAAGCAGAGTGATAGTTGTGCTGTGCCTCAAGGCTGAAACAGAAGCAGCCGTATTAACTTTGCGCCACTAAAGGGAGTCATCTGGACCAATCAGCATCAGTTAATTTGCACATGTCAGGCGTATTTCATTCTGACATAGAGAAAAACGGTTCCAGTGAGTGAAGGCTTCCATGATTGTCAGCGCTCTGTGGGCCGGTTCGGCCCTGTTCCATGATGAATGGTGTGGGGGACCCATGGACACACGCCCCGGGAACGGGGAAGGGGGAAAGGGAGAGGGCAGGGAGATGGGTCTGAGAACAAAACAGTGGCAATGATCTGAGGAGGAAAGCTTAATTACTAAATAAGATATCAGAATGCAAAAATAATATAGTATAATACTATATAATTGGAATCAAAGCTAATAAATCAAATAAAATGAGAGACTGTCTGAAATTCAAAGGCCTTACGCTAAAGCTGAAAGTGAGGCAGCTGGGGAACCTCCGCTGCTGAGATGGCCAGCAAAAGACGAAGTCTCAGGACGTTTTATCTTTCCCCCTGGGTGGAAAACAGGAATACAAAGTCTTCTGGGGTATGTAGTTCTCTTCTGAGAGCCAGGTACCCAGAAATTCAGCAATACCCAGAACTGGAGCATTAACTCTTTAACTCCCAGTGCCTCACGTGATGTTACGATGTGGAATACTAATAACAAAAATCATAGAACAATGACAATGATTTACATTAAAGAAAACAAAACATAATGAAGGTTATCAGTTGTAAAACCTGTTCTTATTCTTCTTCAAAACCACAGCACACATCACATTCGTAAAGCCAGAGACTTAAGCAGTTCCTTTTTATTCCTGTAAATAGAGAAAGTGTCAGGTAGTTCTTCCTGCCACTTGGCCAACCATCTTTGGAAATGGCTATTACACACTGGGAGAAGAGAGCTTCCAAAGCACATCAAGACAAGGGTTTTGAGAGAAGTCTCTAAAGACACTGGGGTCATTGGTCTGTTGGCTGACAGCCTATACAGAGTGGCTTTTGAAAAATTCCTGTCTTTGAATGTCAGCATTTGTTCTGATCCTGTTGCTGTGCTGTTGGAAAACTCTGCTATGTAATCCTTGGCCAGGACATTAAAACAGATATTGTTTTGTATGTAGGGATAGGGAGCCTTATCTGTGTCAAAGATTGCCTAAGGAAGGAAATTTCACCTTTTCAGCTAAGAAACAGGGAAAATTCCATCAATCTTCTCTTTTCCTTACCACTGATATGCACTGTCTCTTTCTCTATATGTAGATGGCTTAACCAGGAACCATAAAGTTCTGGTTCCAGTTCATAAAGTGCTGTCATGATCCCATAACCAGAAAACTTGGAAAGATTAAAGTTACCTTTCAGATGTTCAAGAATGCCATCTTCTGCACTTGCTAAACAAAGAAAGAAAGAAAGAAGATACATTATCAAAATATTATTATAATATTTTTACAAAGAGAAAGTATGTTGGAGGGATGCCTGGTTCATAATGGCTGCAGTAAAACACTTGCTATTTTACAGTCCCCTCCTATTTTTTTTTTCCTGAGGATATCCTTGCAGGGCCAGACAGACATTTTCTCCCTCCTGAAGTAGGACTCACTTGCATCTGGGAAGCATCAAGCTGTGAGTAATGTCATCAGTCTCACAGGGCATCGAAGCCCAAATGGAAGAAATGATGCTATGGCAGTGAGCCACTTCTCTGCCATTATCTCCCCACATTTCTTCTTCTCTTCAGCTGCTCTGTTATCTTCTACAGCTTCCCACGGGTTTGGTGTTGAATCAGCTCCCCAGCCAGGCTACACACAGTATTTGGGAATATAATATCTATTTACACAGCAGATTGCCGTAAAGCACACTTCCATTTCTTAGCCCCCAGGAATTCTTAATTTTAAAACAGTTTTCTCCTTCCATTAAAAGGAAACTTGAAAGCAAAGACTTTCGCTCTCTGAGCACTACCTTTTTCAGCAGAGAGTTGGAATCTGTTCACTGAGATGCGATGTGAACAGACTCACTTAAACCTTGTTATGTAGGCCAGATTTTCATTTCCATTACTGCTGCAAACCATTACCATTTTTCCATTTTGTGCAATGCCCCTTCCATTTATTTTTAACAGAATTCCTCCCATACACAATAAAACACCATATGTAAAATGTTCAGGTCTGTCTCTTAGCCCTTATTTCCTCTTCTTTCCACAGGATGCCTGGAGGGTACTTTGCTGTTTTGGTTAATCTTCTTGGAATTTGTTTGTTTTCCTTTCTCTTTTGGGCAGATGATTTCTCTATTAGGTGGCAGGGACCAGATCTTAATGTCCAGTTTACAGTATGCAGTATGCAAAACTGATGAGGCCTTAATAAGAATTTCCTCCTTTCTCCCCTTCTGCCCTGAAATCCAGATCTTGGAAGATCAGAGAGACAGACCAGTGAAGAGAAAGAGAGCAAAGGAGGGGCAAGTGGTCATGTCTGAGTGTAATTTGTTTGCACTTCCATTTTAAAGAGTGGTCATGTTGTAAAGGATCAAAAATACTGAGGATAGACTTAATCTGCAAGTCTGAGCAACTATGCTTCTAACTGTGGTGGGGTGGGCTTCTACCCTTATCTAATGTAGAACCATGTATATCTGGAATTAAAAATATATTGTAAGAGAGATCTGTCAAAGATTAGTCAAGAACAGGAAGTTGCAGGAACTACAGCAACATTTTAGAAGCTGATAGCAATTGATCATGTGTAGTTGAGACTTTACTGTCTTGCAGGCCTGTGACACTGTGACAAGATTTGACAGTGGGAGATGTTAAACCAAGCACTGGAAGGTTCCTGAGTTTGGACAGCAGGAACCCTGGAGATTTTTGAATAATCAATATTCCACTTAAATGAAGGAATAATTTCTTACGATGCATTACACTAGCTATATTCTTTTCCTTCTTTCTGAAAAGTTGTTCTGTTTTGTATTTGTTTCAAACTCGCAAGCAAGGGTTTTTCCAGATTCTACAGGTGAACTTAATATATTTATTATCACTAGTGAAGAGGCAGCTGAATCTTAAGTATGGGTAGTCATGTAACAGTGTGTTACTACAAGTGAGAGTTGACACAGTGAGTCAGCAAGAGGATGGAGATTTCTGTATTCCTAAATCCTATAGCCACTAAAGAACACTTCGCCCCTCCTTACCTGATCCTTTAGAAACAGAGCAATAAGTAGTACAAATATTACTGTATACATCAAGAAAGCCAGCCACCTTGGGTTCTGCGGAATATCAAAGGTTTTGCAGAGAGGTTTCATTCCTCTTAAGGTGTATGGAATACAGGCAGGGATTTGACTGGAGCAGCCCTTGCTGTGAATACATTTGCAAAAGCTTGCTGTGCCTAAGTGGGGGCACCAACAGCACATCACACCTGCAGGTCCTACTTCCTCCACCAAGGAGACTGAAAATCCTCTCAGCACCACAGGGCAGACACAGGAGGCAATACACATCACCATCTCTGGTGACAGAGCCTGCTTGCTCCACCCTTGTAGGCTTTGACACTGCAGCAGTGAGCTGTCTTAGGAAAGCTACAAGCTGCAGAATTCCCAGCTGTTTCCAAGTATGGCAATACCCAGGGGCTCCCAAGGTGCTGAGGTGTCAGCCTGATCTCTGAGCCAGCACTCCTTCAGATTTGTGCTCTGGGAAACGTTACTAATGCTTGATCTGAGGCAATGCTTCTGCTTTGGTGCCTTTAGATCTCCAGGTTTGCAACAGTGGTCATAAAAGAAGTATATGTGCCAAGAAGTATAACAGAAAACTGCAATCAGTGTGAGAAAGGAGAAGAAACAAAGGGAAAGGGCACTTTGATTCCTCATGAGACCTGGGTTTGATGGGCAAAGTTTTCTCTTCATAGTTTTTAAAACTGAAGGGCCCAACGTCCTTGTTTTTTTCCTGATTCTCCTTTTCTTCTTTCCAAATTGGCTTAGTTCTAAAGACTGAAAGACAGGGGCAAAAATGTAGGAGAGAGGTATATATGGAAAGGAAGATTACATTGTCCTATAATGGACATATTTCATTGGGTATTTATTTTTATTGGTTTGTTGTGCTTTTTTTTAATTTGGTAATAGCAACCTGTGGTGGTTCATTGCAACTTTCCCAGTTCTGTCGTGAATGTTTGCTGTAGAAGTGCTTGTGTCAGAAATACCATTATCTTCTCACAGATGGAAACTGTATTTCACTGTGAGCCAGCTTTCCAAGATTGGAAAACGATCCCACTCTCTTCTCTTACGCCCAAATTGACTGTAAAGTACTGACCTCTTCTCCAAACAAGACCTAGTATTTCCTTTTTGTGTTGGTGATATGCTTCAGATCATGTCTTATTCAAAATGCAGAAAAAGCAGGGGGCTGCAATTGAAAGTGATCCCACATCTGGCCTCTGCTTTGAAGGCTCTGCCAACCAGCTAGTGAAGGCAGGTGCAGGAAGTATTGTTGTCCCAGCTTTACGGATGAGAAATCTATTGGTTCCCAACCTGAGTAGCGCATACAAGGAATGGAGGTGAGCAAGGTGGCAATCTGTGCTTCAGAAACTACAGGGAAAATAAAACGTATGCAACAGCTGCCTCTGTTCTGATTTTGTTATCAAGGTTTACAGCTCAGAAAAGGAATGGGAAACCTCATTACAACAAGCATAAGCAGAAATATCCTAAACATTTCCTGATGCATTCTGCCATTTTAAATATTAGATGCACATGTTTCAGGCCTTGTGTGTATGCTGTTTAAAAATGAAAAAAAACAGGAGCCTGTTTGCACAGTTGTTTCAGTGAGACTGCGGTGCGTGAGCTCTCCCTAGTGGGACCACAGGCAGCTGCACCGCAAGAGCTGGGGATGGTTGCGCTGTGCTTCCCCAGAGACTTTCCTTCAGCACCCACATCCACTGGACAAGTATTCACAAGAGTCCTGTCCTGTTCTGCAAATGAATGAGGTGCAACGAGGACCAAAGATTCAATGAAAAGTCTTAATTCTGAGAGATGCACAATTCTTATTTCATGTGACCCTCACGGTGAATTTAGAATCCTTGAAAAGATTTTTCCCCTGCCTGCAAGAATAACAAAGTGAGTGGCACAGATACAAAGTGAGTGGCACAGATACAAAGTGAGTGGCACAGATGGCAGCTTCCAATGAGAGAATAATTTCAGTTTTGCAGTGTTATTCAGCATTAATGATAAAATTTTGTTTTACATCATTGCTTGCTACAAAGAATTTTCCCTTTTGCCCCAGAACCCACAGTAAATGATAGTACTAATAATAAACAAATCTCTTTCTCAGCACTCCAAATCCTGGATTTGAAAAAGTCAGTGATTGGAACAGACTGTGATTTTAGATGAGGGAGTCTGTCACATAAAATTTGAAAGTACAGACACATCAGCTAATCCCTTGATAAAAACCTTGCCAGTTTTCAGACTGAACTGTGATTTCCTGGTGGTTCTGCAGCGGTCACGGATATCTCTTCCTAAAACTGTATGTGTTTTTGATGTGTGTTAACCTTCCTGAGGGTGAAAACAGAGAGCTACCAGAGACACATTTATATCAGAAATATGTATTAAACACTGCAGGAAATTAATCACTGACTGAGCTAATACAGAAGAGGACACATTTGCCATCCATCTCCTAACACTGTTCATGAAAGTAAGGTTGTCGTTCCAGTGATAAACTGGAGCTCACAGACGGCGTGGTTGGAAAGGATGCAATAGTAAATGCACAGTGAGTTGATGGTCTCTCCAGTGTCAAAACTACAAATATTCACATTACAAAAGTTTGAAGAATTGATTGAGAATTATGTGTTGCACAGATGTGCTGAAATTCTGCCACAGTCACCTTCTCAAAATGAAGAGCATACTGATTAATAACTGTTTCTGAACAACCATTTGTTCATGTTCATCATAGTAGGTTAAACGTAACTGTATTTTTTTTATTTTTTATTTCTTTGGAGATCAAGCCTGGACTATCTGAAGTTATACTTTGAAACTATAAAGACAGCTTACTTCTACAGAGTATTGTGATTAACTAGAGAAGATACATGACTTCTGCAGAGTAATGGAATCACAGGCCTCAGCCTCAATGACTTAAGGTAACCGACACAATTTAGGAGTATCTGTTCCTTATATAATTCTCCTTTTACATTAAAATAATTCTGCTATCGCATAAAGTTGTTTGAAGGAGAAATTCAATGAGATGGACACACACACACAAGTTGCAAGTATTTTGGCTTTTGTATTTCCAAATACATCTTCTTAGAAAGACATAGCCTAAAACAATCCAGTGAAAACAGAGATTCCAGCAAGGCCCTTATCTAATGGAGAATGAAATTGTTTTGGAGGTAAGACATTCAGAATGATGGTTTTAAATTAAATTACCGTCTTCTGAAGGGCCACTGTGGAACAGAGAGGAATCTCTACACAGTTTATTTGAAAAAGTACAAATACATACCCACGTAATCCAGGGCCTGAAAAACTACAGATGGCTTGGCATTCAGCTCAGTACCTTATCATGTGCCATATTTGCAGATGTCCTATCTGCAGATGATTTAGAAAAAAGGGCTTAACTGCATATCCCATAGGAACAATTACTTCCTGGCCTTAATATATATTCAAAGAACTTCTCTTTAACATCTTTGAAGTTGTCTAATTTAAGTGTTCCAATTACATAATGCAGTACATTGTGGTAATGCTGAGGGACTGTATTCTGAAATCCTGCTGAGACTGTGTGAGGAACAGGACTAGAACATATCAAAATACCAACCTCAAGCCAAAATGGTGACCCCATAGCATTTCTAGGAGTTACAGTCTGGCAGAAATTGTGACCGAAGAGGAAAAACGCACAGTGCTGATTGCATTTCTTTTCACTATTTAATTCATGTCAATATTCCTGTTCTAAAACTCCCCTTAGATAGCCTATGGCCTTTAACAGACTGGGTAGTTACTACAGTATAAGACCACATGGAGCAGACAAAGCAACGTGAACAAAATTCTCTGCTGCCAAACCTGATTTGTTGGTAGGTGAAATCCTCACATGCTCTTCTATAACCCCATGCTCAATCCTTCTTCCATGTATAATACTGCTAGTTAACACCAGCAAAGGAGATCACATTTGTCTATATTGCTCCACGGGTCTGAAAGCTGAAGAGTGCAGAGAGAACAATTAAACACGTTTAACTGGCATCATATTTTTGAAGTTTATGCATGCATATGACAACGGAGACTGTGAATAGCGCATAAGAAGCATGGTTGTTGAACATGAGAGTATTTCAGTATATCAACATGGAGGTGGAAGACACGTCTTTTCAAAAGAACCAGCTCACCTTTTCACTTTGAGGAGAGCTATAGCTTAACCAGCATCTTAATTGTTTGATTCTGTTTCAGTGGGTATATGGACAAGGGCTTCATGGTGGTGGTGACTGCGGGCAGCCCCGCTCACTGCCAGCTGCGAGCTGGCTGAAGGGCCACACCCTGAGGTTTGCACGCACTTTTACTGACTTCCTCTCACTCCCAATTGATTTCTGCAATGTCTGCAGTGAGGGACTCCTACTCCAGGAAAGCGTTATGGTCTCCACCTCTGTCTTTGAATCCACAGTCAAGATTTGACCTAAAAGACAAATCTGATATATAATTGTTTTTTTGTTTTTTTTTTTGACATCACAAATAATTTCTCTTAATGAGCCATATCTTTGATGAGTTCAGAAATGCTCTGTGAAAGGAAGAGAGTAGTTAATCCAGTTCATGACTTTCCTTCACAAGGAAAACCACCCAGGCTAGGGCTGTACTTCAAGACACAGGTCTGTCCTGGCTATCAATGGTTGCTTGGCTTTCACATAGATCTGCACCTTGCATTCAAAGTACAATTAATCTTCTGTTGGTACAGCTCTACTTCCAAAGGGATTAACTCTTTTTTGATCTCTGCAATATAGAAGGAAGAGCTTTTCCCCTTCTTTAGTTCATGTGCATACCGTATCATCCCTTTCCTGAAAGACACAGAATTTGTTGTATATTTCATCTGTTCCTTCACCTGCTTTGCACAGTCACCCTCTCTGAAGAACAAATACACCATGGTTCTGAAGTGGAAGACGAGACCTCAAGGTACTTTTTCACCACCATACATAGCTTATTCCATGATCAGTGCAATATTCATCAAGTCATCTGTGATAACATGCTGGAGATAAGGGGCACCATAGGAGTAAGGTCTGCCAGGCAAGCACCTACTGAAGACAGCAAGAGCCATCCCACCAAATCCTGTAGAATGGGAATGTCCTGCTGGAGGAAATGCTGAGAGTCAAACACTCACAAAGAAATGTAAATTGTTGCCTATTCTTATTCACTGCTTTCTCATCAGGCAAGGAGACACAACTTATTACAATACACTACCTAGTGTTCTAATCAGTGCATACAATAACTGAGTTTGTACCTCTGCCTCTAGAATGACCTCTTTGCATCTCCTCCCTAATTTAGAAATCAAACTGTGGAAGAAAACATAGTCCCTTCCATGCTCTTACACCGATGAAATTGAAGAATATTAATACACAGAGATTGAATGTGTGCTGTGGTGTCAGAAGGACTGTACAACAACAAAGCAGAAAATAATCTGCAGCTTGGGTTGATGGGTTCCTGATTCGGGAAGAAGGAATTGCCTGTGTATTTGAAGAAACAGTAACATATGTAAAAGTAATTTTTCAGTTGAAGAATTTTGGCAGAAGGTAGGAAATCATTTCTAATGTACCATATAATGGAAAAGAAAAGCTCAGAACCTGGAGCACGACCATCCATTCCTGAGGAAGGTGGTGAGACGGCCATTCCTGCCTACATGTGCATGCACAGTCTGTATGTGCACTCACGCACATATGTACACAGACTTCCATTGCATAGGACAGAAAAGATGCCCAGCCTTCCATCATGGTTCTGCATGTGCTATCTTTCACAGGACGTAAGAATGACGATGAAATATGCCTGTGTTGAAATGCAATTGCAAATTAAAAACTATCTGAAAATTAAAACTAGCTTTCATGATACATGAAGTGTCACTAAAGAATTCCATACCAAGAGGTAGAGGAAGAGAATATTCAAAACAGAAACAGATATTCGGTATGACTCTGCTTTCCTTCCTTTCAGCCCTTCCTTTTCTTTATTCATCATCTTAGGTTTATTTTTTCACCATTTGTGTCCTCCCTAAATCAGTGATAAGGGAAATATAAATATCCTCTTCTTTCTCCCTCCCTATTCATTAAATAATAAAATAATTTTAAAAATCCGATGTTCTGCTTTGATACCTTTCCAATTGTATCTGTGTAGAACTCAGGAAAATGTCAAAACTGGATTTAGAACTATGAAGGTGCAATTAGCAATTGTATCAGAATATCTTTCCAGCATGTGATTTATTTTCCTTATTAGGAAGATGAAATAGTATGAAGCAGGAGAAACCATTAATAGATACAGCCCTGCTGAAATGGGCAGGACCAGAATTATAGCCAGGTAATGGCTTACTCCCTACTTTACGCCAGTCTGTTCTACTCCTCTCCAAATCTCTTAAAAATAATAAAATATTTTGACTTCCCTTTCAGTGAGTGGGAGAATAACACCTGTTACAAAGTGACCCCAGCACACATTGTTTTTGGTAACTACATGTTTGATTCTATACTGTTCAGATCACTTCTGCCTCTGTTGTTTGCATTTGTTAATCTAAGATCCAAGAACAAACAAGGATGACAGAGAGAACTCAGAGTCTAAAAATGCCTTCTTCTGCAATACCCTCTGCTGCATGCTGAGGCAGGAAGAGTGGAGGGCTCAAATCTCTGTACAACTCAGTTTTCTTTATGCCAGTTTGGCTGCAAGAAGGAATATTCCTTTTTTTCTCCTGTATAACTTGGCATACTGTACATATGGGTGACTATTTTTATCTACTGGAAGACCTGTTCATTCTGGCAGAGCAATTGGATTAATACTTTACTTGGGCCATGGGAGGAGAACACTATCAAAGGAAAGGAAATACTTTAAAATCATCTGAGTTCCAGTATGTCAGGACTCTGTGCACACCCATTCTGCCCCAAAGGTCTGCCTGCTTTATCTCAAGGTAGTGTATACTGCCTTGGAAAGAGCTGTTGAGGAAAGCTGTGCTAAGTCTCCACAAGACATTCTTCAAGCCTTCCTTTCTGGAGCTCTTTGCCTGAGCTATGCTGCAGACATACCTGTGCCTGATGCTGTATAGTGTAGATCACAACCTAGTGACTTGCCCTCCTGGACTGACCAAGGACCTACCCCATCCTTACAGTCTCATTTTCTGTAAACCTTCCATGAGCACATGACTGGCACACAGCTCTTCCTATTCACAAGAGCAACATCACACCTGGTTTTGGAGGAAGCAGACTCTCTGGTACCTTTGAATAGGATGAATTCATAAATACACTTCACATCAAGGCACGCAACAAGGTGAGCACAAGACTGCTCTCGGGTTTCTGTATTATATAAGCCTTAATCTTGTGTTAAAAGAACCGGTATGTTTATCTCCCTGAGTTAATTCCCTGCTGCTGGGAGAGGCTGGGAGAGTATACCTGTCCTGTCAGTGCTTGCTCTCTTCGTCTCCCCTGGAGCCTGGCAGGTCTCATCCATGCTCCCTAGGTGGTCCCTTCTCCTCTCCTCCTAGGAGAGCAGCACCTTTAACCTCCCCATTCACAGCCAATTCAAGGCTATTTTCCAGTGAAACAGCTTTCCCTGAGGTTCATTGGAGCCTCCATGTCACTGCACTGTAAACATCACTGTGCTTTCTGTCAGGGTAACATCTGTAAAAGAAATCAGTATCTGCATACCATTTGTGCAAGAAAAAAAAAATCACTCATTCCTTCTACACCACAGTTTGCACCATCTTCATTTGCCGTATCAGCACTGAGTCCAAAATCATTACAGCTATCGCTTAGAGCAGCTCCTTGAACAGGCCTGCACTGAAAGCAAGATGTGGAAAAAGAAGAAGTATCTCATTTGTCTGCAGATGTTAATGGGCTGACTGGCCTCCTCCTGCAGCTCGTGCCTGCCATCTGTCTGGAGTGCCATCATGGCAGCTGCTGCTCATGTCATAACGGATACATGTAATAGCAGACTGGCAGCAGTCTGCCCCTGCAACAGTTGGACAGAGGACAAGTAGAACTGTTTTCCACACCTACGAGATTTAAAAACTAATGATAATGAAAGTAATATTCAAGAGTCATCTGTTCTGCCCGTCCCATCCCATCTGGCTGCTTTTTGTTGTGTTTTTTCACCCTGCTTCTTTCAATACTAAAAGAATTGTGAACTTCAAGCAGAACAGCAATTTTGTCCTAACAAATTAGAAATTGGGAAGATAACGTGAGGGTCGCTACCTGCAAGTCATTCTTTCTCAGTTAGTCCAGTCACAGCTGTCACAAGGAAATAGCTTGAGAAAAGGTATTTTTCTCAGCTACAGCGCTGCAATGTAGGTTATACTTGGCTCACTTGATTTGAGGTGTTCACTTTTGGGAGAACAAATGTCACCTTGGATCATATGCTTGACAAAGGGGTGATGTCTATTGCCAGCTTCTCAAACAAATGTACACAAGTTAGGAAAAAACAGCAGCAATGGAGCTCTGCCAGACTCAGCTGTAGGAGATGGTAGTCACATCCTGCAAATTAAACGTCAGTAGGAATCAACAGCACTCAGCACTGTAAGAAATGATCTTTGCTGGCTAAATGAGTGTACCGTCCAGAACAACAACAACAAAAATCCTGCTAAAAGAGATCACACATCCTCTGTAAAAAGGGATAAGTGGTCAAGGTAACAGCACGTGCTGGGATATTAAATCACATTTCAGTACATTAAGTATTGTTTTTTTAAGTCTTTGAAAAAAAGATACTGGAACAGTTTTTGTATTCTCCCCATCGTTCTAATATCCTAGTAGTTTCTTAGATGAGTATTTATCTCACTGCAATAAAATAGAAGATAAAGGGATAGATAGCCCAAGGATTATATATCCTCTACTGTATTTTCATTTTAACATTCCTGGTGTCTGTTCTGCAGTGGCAAAAACCTCTGTCTGCCCTGATTCCATGCTGGCAAATCACTGAGCTGCAATGTGTTTATCTCAAAAATAAATAAATAAATAAATAGCTATTAACAATTAATGAAATTTTAACAGTTTCTATCACCAGTGTGTCTAATTCCATGCAAGAAAGCCTTCACAAATTCACCTTGCCACAGACTTCCTCCAGTTAGAAACCGACTTCTCCTGTGGCTGATACAGCCTGTGACAAGGTGACTTGCCTTGGCTTTGCCAAACATCAAACTGTATTCAATAGTCCTTGTTTTCACTTGTGTCTTGACTCCTGCATTAGCTCATTTTTGCCTGACAGTGCAGTGATAGCTTACTATCTCTTCATTCCGCATGTTTCTTTTCTTTCTAGAACAATTGCGAAGGTGAACAAGGTTCAGTTTATAGGAGGCATTTTACCCTTTACTAACACTGGTTCTTGCTATTCTGTCATGTTGGGAGTTCCTCTGAAAATCAGGATGATCAAAATAACAAAACATACACTTTTTAGATTAAGGAGCTTGTTAACCTACACGTGTCATGCTTATACTGTACTTCAGAAACAGAAATCTAGACTTTTTAATAGACCCAAAGGGGAAAAAGTGATAGGCTTTCCAAATGAGTAAAGAATTTCTTAGGAAGTTTTAACAATTATGAAAGGCAAATTGAGGGATTTAAGTTGGTGTGGGATTTTTGTTTGTTTGTTTGTTTGTTGTTTTTTTTTAACATATATTTTTGTCAATATGTGGACAGAAATTGTTCCTCCTGCAATGGGCGCAGTCTAACTAGGAGCAGTTCTTTCCACAGAGAAGGATCTATCTGCAGAGACGATTTCCACAGTACTGTATGGATGCTAAGACCATGGTATTTTTTCTTGCTGAGTACAGAACAGCTTGCTTTGCAGTTCATTTGACTGAACCTTGTTGTCACTCCAAGGTGACTTTGTTAATGTTTTTGAAGACAGGCTTTCTGTTTCATTTGTACTTCTCCCTGAGCCAGGAAGAACTTCTGAAGGTGGAAAAAATTCCAGGTGACTGGAACTGGACTAAAATTACACATTATAAGCAACTCACTAAGACCACGGGCAACTCCAGCAGTAGTTAAAGTCATTAACCAGAACATACATTTGTACTGTTTGCAATTTAACAATCTAAATTTTATAGTCAAATGGAATACTATAATATTTATTATATTATGTATTTATGTAATCATATATATGCATTTTTGTATTATTTAAATGAACAAATTCCTAGAATGAAGGTATCTCATATTTCTAGTGTTAAAGAATATACCAGTGCAGAAAATATGACAGGTACCAGAATTAATTGTGGAAGGTTTTGATTTTCTTTGCTTGAAAGCTGTTCATTTTTGAATAACGAAGGTGTAGTTTCCTGAAGATTATTTTCTAAACTTTTGATGACTTCTCTTTGTCTGCATTTTGTGGAAGTTTTACCTGCAGATAAAACTCACTGATTGCAGCCCAGGAAATCCAAAGATTGGACACCCATGCTCTAGAGCATTACCAGCTTGAGATCCTGTGGTTGACTAGAGGGTCAGCTCTTCCTCTCCCTGCTGGCAGTGTCCTCCTGTCCGCAGTCTCACATCAGCACTAGGCAGTCCATGGTTACATACAGCCACATAACAGTAATCACATCCTGGGCTGTTCAGAAAGCGCTTTTTTTCTTCATCATGTCCATCCCCCGTATCTCATACCCCCTCCTTATCATATTGATCCAGGTCTCAGCAAGACTGAGATGTAAAAGAGTGCTGAGCTGAGAAAAAAAAAAAAAAAAAAGAAAGAAAAACATGCTGTTTTAACTGGGATTACTGCAGTGCAGCCTTATTAAACATTATTCGGGCTGAGGAAAGAGGTTAGTAGACCTCAGCACTACACTACAGATGGAGCAGCTGGAGGGAGGAAGATACATTTTCACCTGCTTCCACTGCCAAATAAAACAAAGAGCAGCCCTTCTCCTTCTGTTGTCTTACTATGTTGCCGTTGTTTCAGTGACAAGGGCAAAAGGCAGTCTGAACCAGCATACACTTAGTGTTTCTGAGAATTTAGTTAAAGCTACATTATTCCAAAATCTGGTTTGCAGCGCCATGCAATATCCTCTTAGTGTGATCTACCATGTCTATACCACTACAGCTGAACAACTCAGCAAAGGAAGTCACTTGTAAGAGCAGTTAGGCTTTTAAAGGAATTTTCCAAGATTTCTTAGTGGTTGGCAATGACCTGCTTTTAACAAAAAAATTTCTTCCACTTTCAGGCATGCAGAATTCATGCTGTGCAATCTTTCAAGCTCAGTATTCCAGAAGATGTGGTCATGCCAGCAAAGGCATTCAATTAGGTATTTTTGCAATGTGAATGAATTAATTGTTGAAAAGTTCCTGTAAGAGTTTATTCTTTCTAAGAGAAAAACTGATAGTCACACATTCAATGAGATAGAGATCTTTAATTTCTTGGCTAAACTACATTAATATAGCTTCATTTTGAAGCTACATTACAGGAATGGTTAGTTCTTTTCCTTTTGTTTCTATCCCAAAACACAAGTCCTCTCAACTCCAGCACACTGGTATAACAGCAGAAGATTCACTTAATTAGGTATTTACAGATTAAACCCATGACAAACCAAAATGTTTGTCATGGGTTTAATCTGTTGTCTGAACATGTTTGTGCTTTTCAAGAGTAACAGTATGGGACAAGATTAGGGGCAGCAGTGTGGAGTAGCTTCCCAGCAGTTGCAGTGCCCAGTGAAGCAACTCCAGGCCACCAGCTTTTAGGTAATCCTTGCTCCTCTGTCATCACAGCCTGCTTCTAGTGCAGGTTTCTCGCCTCTCCTGCCAAGACAGCAGATCATACTGCAGGTCCAGTTCTGATAAGATTGTCAGGTGAGACAGCTCAGCTGGTCTAACAGCTATCTCTGGAGGTAGGCAAAAGCCTACAGAGAGCCATGTGTCTCCTCTAGCCCTCCACCACTTCTTTTGTTCCCTTAGTAAGCCAGATCAGGTCATGAGTGTGGTCGGCATCTGTCCCTTTTGGACGATGTAGGCTTTCTGCTGGAACTCAACCTTTCCATCCGCAAGGGCTGAGTGTGAGAGCCCATGAAGAGTATGTCACAGCAGTGTGCATCTGGTACACCTCAAAAATCAGAGCACTACCACATTGAGAGTCCATTTGGCAATGAGCTTTGCTTTAACATATGACAGACAAGTAATGATAAGTGCAGGTCCAGCATCAAACACTTGACAGCTCAAGAATTAGTCAGTCTTTGGTTTAGTCGGTATTGGCAAGCTTTTCATTAGGCAGTTCATGCAAAACAGTCTCATATTTTCTGCTTTTAATGAAGCTTTCATTTTTTAGTGAGGGAAGAAAACAAGAGCAAACAGATATGAAGCTGTGACCATAGCTGTTCCCTACCGGGCATAGTTGAGATGCATGTTAGAAATCCAAGGCAAGTGGCACTAATGCAGGATAAACTAGCACAGAACAGAGCACTGTTCTGCAATTCAGTTAGCGATATTTTTCATATGCTAAAACACAACCCTATGGCTTGCTAGAATAAACTCACAAAAAAGACCTACTCAGCAGATCTTGTGTATCTGGAAGGAACATGTACAAATTATAATGTTCTAGGCATGCACTGCACTGAACTGTACATCAGAGGGATCCAGGACCTGGGAATTATCCAAACTGCTGCAGCTGGTGAGTGAGAGTGGTACTGACTGCAAGCAGACTGAACTTGTGCTTTTCTGTGTGGAGAGACCTTTAGAGAGGCAGAGGAGCCACCTGAACCATCAAGTGGAGATGCAGAAGGGAATAAAGCTGACTTAAGAAGCAGATGGAGTGACAGGCTTTTGCAAGGTTAGCAAGGAAAGCTAAATAAACTTAGTAATGCACAGTTTTCAGGGTAACAAATAGAAAGAATTTTACTTAGTCACTGACGGACGCAACATAAAAAGAACGATGACTTACTGACAGAGATATAACCTTGAAGGTTTGCATGCTACATTAAATTGCAAGGTCAAAACAGAGAAACCCATATTCAGTTACAATTTCAGGAACTCGAGCATCCTCAGATCACAACTTCAGCATGAATTAAGGGAAACAAACTTTTGTGCAATCTATTTTTATTATGCAATCAATAGAAAGTGTATGCATCGCTACAAATGAAGTGATGTCTATGTTTCAAGACATCCTGGCAATTCAACAACTTTTCCATGACTCTTAACTAGGAAATCTCTCTTCCTTCCCCTTTTCTCCCCTCCCCCTCCTCCCTCACCTCTTTCCTCTCTCCCCTCCTCTCTCCTTGCATTATTTTACTTTCTGCTAAAGTAAGGATAAATACCTGGTGTTTTTTATGAACCTTTAGCCTGGCTTGAATTTCAAAATAGCATTTTTCTGATGATGCCTCCTGTACTGTGTATCATAGTCAAGAGAAATGGCAAACAGGTTTCCTATAAAAGCTAAGTTGCATGGCCTAACCCCAAAGCCTTAACTGTCCCGCTGAGTGACAAGATTCCATTTACTGTTGATTCTAATTTATTCCACCACAATCATCATCATAATCTGTTGCAAGACTTGGTTCAGTCAAGCACCCGCAGGAATGTGCTAAAGGCTGAAACAGAGCATACCAATATTCACTTAATTTGATTGCATGCAGAAGCTGAAAACATTAAGTCAAAGGAAATGTGAATATTGTCACAGTGAAGGACACTGGGACTTGCTTTCAGCTAGTAAAAACACATCAGTGGTGTATGAGTAGCCATGACCTCTAGAGAAAGATGATCTGCAGCAGTAAACCCTGTGATGATGATTTTTTGTCCCTGGGATCCCCTTCTAGGAACCATAAGGAGAAGTCCTAGAATTCTTCTAGAAGTTGATATTCACCAGAAACTTGCAATGGAAAAGAGCTCTGGGATTTTAAAATACAACCAAAACAGGATGCTATGAGTTTCACTTTAAGTCATTTCATTTGTGCATTGTAAGAATGAAAAGCTGTTTTACATTTGCAAGCTTTTTACTCTGTGTGGTCATATAGGTTGAAAGTAATTTCTCTGACTCTTCATGATAATCTTTGTTTTCCTTCAAAGGATTGCTTGAAGTCCACAGTTTTAAATGAACAGCCAGACAGATAAAAATGTGCAGCAAGGTCAGAATAGTTTCTTCAATTTTATTTATCTACTTTTTTCTTTTTTTTTTTTTCCCAAGTAAAACAAGTAGAAAACTGCAAGGCACTCTGTGATTGCAGTTAGTGATAGAAATGAAAAATAAAAGTTACCTTTTTTGAACAGGCAGGAGGGTAAAATTCAACCAGTTGATGACTATGAAAGAAGTGATTACTGTTTTTAATGGCTATTCCCTAACCTTGGTTCTCATTTTGATGCCTTCTATCAAAATTTGGCTGCAGTAGTTATGCCTGTGGCACAGCTGCTGTGTAATTGCTCTCCCAGTTAGTAAACACAAAAGACTGTTATTTTTTAGTCTGGAAATACCCCAGTGTGAGAAACAGCAGTTCTAAGGTAGTGAAAACACCACTGATGCTAACTGTCCTTGATTGTGTTTATATAATGACTAGTTTGTTGATAAAAAGTCTATGCTCTCTTGACAGGCACGCAAGCCCAGCTCCAAAGAATGGATAAAAGCAAAGTGGTTTTATTACACCGACAGGGAAGTTTTCAGGCTCAGCTCAGACCAATATCTGAGCAACTGTCAGCATACACAGGCAGGCTTCTGTAGACATCGACTCATGCACAGAATGTCTGTTTAAAAGAAAAGAAAATAAAAAGCTAGCTTATTTGTATCTTGATATAAAGTATCGATCACATGGGGAAGAAACAATCTTAAGGACTGGTTACAGCAGAAGTCCCTGTTGCAGGAACTTGCATCCCACTCTGCTGAATAACAGTTTTTAAAGCATTCTTGACACAGCAGGAACTGCCCTGACAGGGATTCTTCAGGACAGTCAGAAATTCCCAACCAGAGATGTCCTGTACCATTTCAAAATATCTGCTATGAGGGTGGCTTGGAGCTCAGACACTCACCTACTTCCAAATTGGTCCATTTTTAAAAACCAGTTCATTATCTCATCTATGAAAATATCTAGAAATGAAGTTTCTGGACCACCCAGGGAATTAATGACTAAAGTGAACCAGGTGTGTACACAGGCGTTGCCCTTATACCCAAGAATACTGTAATTAGAAGTAAATGATTACTCATACCTCACTTAAATCCCATAAATCTTGCAAAAATTTGGTATAAATAAAAGCAAGAGGCTCTGCTTTCTGCTTTTTCTCTGAGAGGCAGGACTTAGTACTAGTCACCAGCAGCCACTCCACTCAATGCTCAGCAGACAACAGAGCAAGCAAATCCTGATTTCATACAAGCATAGAATTGTTTGGGTGGGAAGGGACCCTAAAAGGTCATCTAGTCCAACACAGCACTGAACTACAGCTAGATCATGGTGGTCAGAGCCCCATCCCACCTGATCTTGAGTGTGGCCATGGATGGGGCATCTACCACCTCTCTGGGCAACCTGTGCCAGTGGCTCCTACACTGCTTGTAAAAATCTTTTTTCCTCATATCCAATCTAAATCTCCTCTCTTTTTGTTTCAGAACATTTTCCCTTGTCCCGCTACCAAAGACCCTGATAAAGAGTGTTCAAGAAGCGTTTAGATGAGGTGCTAAGGGATTTGATTTAGTAGCTTAGTGGGTAGGGATGGTGGTGTGAGGATGGTTGGACTAGATGATCTTGTAGGTCCTTTCCAACCTAATGAATCTATGAATCTATGAATCTAAGAGTCTGCCCCCTTCTTTCTTACAGCCTCTCTTCAATACTGACAGGTCATTATCTGGTCTCCTCAGTGCCTTCTCTTCGCCAATCTGTACAGTACCAACTCTTTCAGCCTGTCCTTGCTGGGGTGGTGTCCCATCCCTTAGATCATTTTTGTGGCTTTCCTCTGGACATGCTCCAACAGGTCCATGTCTCTACTGTACTGAGGACTCTGCATCTAGATGCAGTACTCCAGATGAGGCCTCACTAGCACAGAGCAGAGGGGCAGGATCACTCTCTCACCCTACTGGCCGTGCTTCTTTTGATGCAGCTCAGGATACAGCTGGCTTTCTGGGCTGTGAGGGGACATTTGTATTTCATGTCCAGCTGCCAACCCCCCAGTACCCCATGTTCTTTTCCCATCAGTACCCCCACATCCTTTTTTGTAGGACTGTGCTCAATCCTTCCATTCCCCAGCTTGCACTGATAGCGGGGGCTGCAACAATCTAAGTGAAAGACCTCGCACTTGACTATATTTAACCTGATGATGTTCTCCTGAACCCTCTGCTTGAGCCTGCCTAAGTCTCTCTGGATGGCATTCCAACCCTCAGGCACATCAATCACACCACACAGTTTGGTGTTATCTACAAACTGCTGAGAGCACACCCAATCCCACTCTAAATGCCACTGATGAAGATGTTAAACAGCTCTGGTTGCAGTACCAGCCCCTGAGGAACATAACTTGTCAGTGTCCATCCAAACACTGACCACTGACCACCACCACCTGACTCCTACCCTACCCATTTCCTTACCCGACAAACAGTCCACACAACTCATATAGTTTCCAATTTGGAACTGAGGATTTTGCGGGATACCATGTCAAAGACCCTACTGAAGTTCAGATAAATGACATCAGTGGCTCTTCTCTTGTCCAGTGATGCAGTTACAACACCAAACTCTGACTTTAGGTTTGTAAAAATTGTTCAGAACAGACCAACCTTCCTTAGGAAAGTGACCTTCAGAGAAGTCATTGCAGCCTTCTGCAGTGGGCAAAGGAAAAGAGAAAGCAGAATCCAACATAAAGCACGGGTACAGATGGAGATGGACTGGATGAAGCTGTGAGATCAGCTTTGCTCATTTCTCTGTCCACCTAAGCCCTGTCACAGAGCCAGGCCCCACTCCCAGCTGAGTCATCCAGAAGGTGTCAAGTACACAGTAATACAAAACCCAGAAAACATGGTTATTTTCCATCATACATGGTGTGTCAGTGACTTTATAGAAGAAAGATGTTACCACACAGTGTGTATGAAAAATGGTGGTTCAACTGAAGAAAACAAAACTAAGAAATTTGTCTGGAATTAAACCTGAATGCCTGAATGAGCACTGAATTGTTTTTCACATCTTTTTTCCAGCTCTGAACTCTTCAGTTCCTTTTGTCACAGTTTCCAGCACTAAATGGAATGGAGACAAAAAAAAACCCCTATGAAGATCTTTTCCTAGGTTTGCATTAGCAGTATTAGCATTTGTCAAATGTAGCTAACAAAAAATAATGTCAGTTATAGGGACAATGTGGCTTTATGATGCCTCTGGTTTTAAACCACTATTCTATTGCTGCTGGAAAGAAATGTGGTGAATATTTTCACGTATTTCTGCATTTCCTACTTATGCAGGCTCTAGCCCAAACATTCCTGACATTTTCCTCAGCACTTTTGTGTCTTATCTGACAACAGTACAGTCATGAGATATTTTCTGCTCTGTTTTGCCTTCATAGTAAAGCATTACATGAAAACAGTGACAAGAAAGATGTCAAGAACTTTTTGTCTGAAATATCTGTCAGTTGGTGTGTTTTCATGCTCCCTGCAGCAGTCTGTTTCTAACTAGAAGTGAGTAGCTGCTTTCAAGGAAATAAAAAGCATAAGACAGCAATGTTAGACTGAAGCCTGGCTGTTGAGAAGCTTTATTGGCAAAGCCCAATTCTCCTGGAAGCATCAACTGCTGCAACTGCTTTGTACTTTAACTGATGTAAGAGAACTGGGAAGGAGCTGTTGCTCAATCAGTGCTGCTCAATCAGGCAACAGATCTGTACTAGGCCAAGTCTTGTTCGACTTTTTCATCAGTGACCTGAAAGAAGGCACATGAGTGCACCTTCAGCAAGTTCACTGGTTATACCAAACTGGGTAGAGTAGCAGGTACACCAAAGGACTGTGCTGCCGTTCAGAGAGACCTCAACAGGCTGCAGCGATGGGCAGATAAGAACAACGTGAAGTACAACAAGGGCAAGTGCACTGTTCTACATCTGAGGAGGAATAACAGCATGCATTAGTGCAGGCTGGGGGCTGACTTACTGGAAAGCAGCTGTGCAGAAAAGGACCTGGGTGTCCTGGTGGACAGCAGGTTGGCCATGAGCCAGCAGAGAGCATTCATATAACAAGAAGGCCAATGGTATCCTGGAGTGCATTAAGAAGAATGCGGCCAGCAGGTCAAAAAAGGTGATTCTCTCCATCTATTCAGCCCTGGTGAGGTCAAATATGGAGTAGTCTGTGCAGTGCTGGGTTTCCCAGAAAAAGAAAGACATGGAGCTCCTGAAGCAAGTTCAGGAGAGGGCTACAAAGTTGATTAAGGGGATGGAACATTTCTCCTATGAGGAAAGGCTGAGACACTTGGGAAGGTTCAGCCTGGAGAAAACTAAGGGAGAATCTGATCAACGTGTACAAATATCTTAAGGGAGGGTGTCAACAAGATGGGGTCAGGCTGTTTTCAGTGGTGCTCAGTAAAAGGACAAGAGGCAATGGGCTCAAACTGAAACGTAGGAAGTTCCATCAGCACATGAGAAAAAACAGCTCCACTGTGAGGATGACAGAGCACTGGAACAGGCTGTTCAGAGAGGTTGTGGAGTCTCCTGCTCTGGAGATATTCAAAATACACCTGGATATGATCCTGGGCAATGTGCTTTAGATGACCCTGCCTGAAGCAGGGAGATTGAACTAGATGATCTCAAGTGGTTCATTCCAAACTCAACCATTCTGTGATTCTGTGATTTTGTAGTAGGAACAGTAAGGCTGCACTGGTTGGCCTGCAGACACACCATTCAAATCTACTCTTCCATAGATTGCAAATAAGCTTTCTCGCAGATTCTTTCGAAGACTGACTGCTGCTTATCCTTTTCCAGATTTCACTAAAGCCTTGAGAGCAGTTTCAGTTATGGTTTGGTCAATTTTTAACCAACATATTTTTAAAAGACAGTATTTCTTTAGAAATAAGTAATAGTTGTTTGTTTGTTTGTTTGTTTAATATTTTTTCTTTTGAAAAAATGTTCTAAAAACTTTCAGGCTACATTTTGTTTATCAACAGCAGTCACACAGAGAAGAAGATGAGTAGTAGTTATGTTCCTCAGTTTAAGCAGAGTTTATGTTCCTCAGTTTAAGCAGAGTCCCTTACAGCATATTAAAAAAGGGAGAAAAATGTGTACTCACCAGAAGTTTTTGTTCCACTGTGCTTTGTTCCACTGTTGTCTCTGTTGTGTAATAGCTCAGTCCTGACAGTCATCTTGTGAACTACCGTGCAGCTTGTGATCCTAAAGCAAGTAACAAAAAAATCAAAGCATGACAAGCTGCTAAGGTTCATCTATGTATGCAGTGGGTAAAATAAATCATTGATGAATGTGAAACAGAACAGAGGGCATCTGATTTCATCATTAGCCATCACTGAAGACAAGAGATTTGTGCAACCTGTATGTTGGCTGAAGAACTTACATTTTCACATTGATTTGTTTTTATTAGCTTGAAGAAGGGCATGACATACACTGATAACTTTGTTCCACACTTTTTCTCTGTATTTTTATTCCTAAGTTTTTTTTTAAGAATCAGGCTTGTTAAAATATTTACATATTTACCTTCTTATTTAAAGGTATTGTATTTTTACCTCTCATGGTTTCCTTCATCCACACAACAGAAGCAATAGGGCTTGACAAAACATGCACTCAATTTTTCCATTAAAAAATGAGAAGCAAAGACAGAATCTGTGTCCTTTTCCTTACTATTTTCCGCACTCTCTTTGAAATGGTTTTTGAGAAGGAAGCTCGATGGGCAGCAAAAATACTTGATCTTCCATTTCCATCATGAAAAATGTTTCATGTTAATAAAAGAAATGAAGAGTCCCTATAACAATTTGTTTACATACATGCCAACTAACTTTCTAAGACTTAGTTTAGTAAATCTGTGTCAAAGGACTTGCAGTTCCTGTGTTCCCCTTGCAGTAAAAGAACAATACAATTCTTCCCTTATTCTCTAGGTATTTAAATGCACAAAGTATGCTGAGGTATTTGCAATCAGTGTAGTCCTGACATTTTCCATGTAGATTCTCTGCTATACCTTTTAACTATTTATAAGATCTTTTCAAGTACATAAAGCACCCATTTATCTCTGCTCACATCCAATCTAAAGAGTCCTCTGATTTTCTGTATTAGCACCTGATTAATATCAGCTGCATTTTTAGAGTTAAAATACACAAGATTCCTGTTACTAGTTTGGAGTAAATTTCCAGACCAATCCCATTTAAGTCTTAAAAGGCAGAATTATTTTTATTATGCTTTCATTGTACATGATAGAAGGACTATTACGCAAGCTGAGGAAAAGACAGATCACAAATGTGAGTAAACTATTTTAGAGGTAGAATATTATTATCTGGAAAAATAGTAGCATCTCATAATCGAATATTATGTATGTAGTGGGAGTAACAAGCATCAAAAGGCAGTGTTTGCTGTTTTTGTCTTTGTTTTTGTTTTATTAATGTTGTACCGGGTGCTGATTCTACGTATGTGGAAAAAAGGTGCCTCTAAAAAGCAGTGATAACACAGACTTAAGTAGACCCAAGAACACAGCTGGGAAGCCTCATGGTGTGCATACACATTGTAATCACTCAGCTTCAAACAAAAGCTCAATGAAAAAAAACTCTTAAAAATAAAATAACAATAGCGTAACTAAGACTTTAAGGCAAATTGTAACAAACCTTTTCTCTCCTCTGTCTCAAAAGGATGTTTAAACAGTTTGAAAAAGTGAGAGACACTTCTGAAACAACAAAATCCTCATCAATTTAATTTAAAGAGAAATTAACCTTTGGTGAATTGTGTCACCTTTGACTGAGATATGGTACAAGGAGTAAAAAAGTTGCCTACTGGGAATAAAATATATGTGCAATACATTGAACATTCTCATTTTTGTTTCAGTTAGATGAAATCTGAATATTCAGGGTACTGTGTCCAGTTCTGGGTTCCCAAGTTCAAAAGAGACAATGATCTCCTAGAAGGAGTCCAGAAGAGGGCGACAAAGATGACAAGGAGGCTGAAGCATCTCCTATATAAGGAAAGGCTGAGTAACATGAGCCAGTTCAGCATGGAGAAAAGAAGTCTGACGGGAGGTCTGATAAAATAAGGGGAGGTGGGATGCAAATGGAGGAGGTCAGGCTCTTCTCAGTAGTGTGTAGTTACAGGACAAGGAGCAGTGCCCTAAAACTTGAACATAGGAAGTTCCACATAAACGCACAGAAGAACTTCTTTACAGTGAGGGTGACAGAGCACTGGAACAGGCTGCCCAGAGAGTCTCCTTCTGTGGAGATATTCAAGACCTGTTTGGATGCCTACCTGTGTGATACACTGCAGTGTGTCTGCTTTAGCAGAGGACTTGATGATATCCTGAGGTCCTTTCCACTGGTCCTTTCCCCGTGATTCTGTGATCTGTGCTTCTGTGTGAGAAAGACAGACTTATTAATGCGTTCTGCAGAAAAGTCGGTGTGATTCTATGAAATGTGAGCTGCATGCTGGCTCAAGAAAAGGCAAAATAGAATTGTCAAACCAACTAACCCATTTGCAGCATGCAAACAAGGATTTCACCACTTGGTGTCAGTGTAGCTTTTGTTGTTTGTAATTATGTTCCCCTCTGTGGCTATAGTTTCACAGTTCCACGGTTTTAGTTTATAGTTTCATAGTTTTCACAGTCATTGCTGCTTTTCTTTAAAAATAACGAAAGTCAGCGATTAAAGAGGTAGTTTCTAGCAGGCCTCAGATCTAATAATGAATTTCGTTGAGCCTTCAGGCAACAACATAAAGCCTTGGGAACCAATTTGATTTGTAGTAAGCTGATTCAGCAATGAGCGGAGCCTGCATAATTCAAGGTGTGGAAATCTCTCAAATCTATTCATGTAGTTACAGTTGAGATTGAACAAGTTCACTATACTCTTCCTTTTATAGCTACACCTTTTTCAGTCTTCTTAAAATCAGCATCTTCTGACACAGATGCTTCTGTCCATGTCTTTGTACAAAGTCCCTTATTTGAAAACCATTTAGACTGTAAAAAAATGCCCGTGACCATCTCTGTCCTTTGTAAAGTGTATGGCCTGTGAGTCAGCTCTCCTGTATATCTGTATATCCTAATGCCCATAGGCATTCGTCAGTAACTTGCTGTGAATTGACAAAAGAAGCAAATTAAAAATGCCATTATAGAACCGATATGTGTAAGTATCAGTAGCAATAGGTAAGAAAAACTGCTTCCACATCTCACTCTTATAGTTACACTTCTCAGCAATTAACATTCCCTCCACCTTGTTGATCTGTTTGCTGTGCCGATGCAGCCACCAAGCAAAAAGAATTTATACAGCCCACTGCATGGATGAGAGAATTGCTGCCATCATGGTTTCCACGGATGCCCTCTGCTCCACCAGCCTGATTCTACACTCACAGCCACTCTAGTGGATGAGAGTAACTGAACAAAAAAAGCAAATTGCATCCACTCCTCAACACTGATTTTTTTTTTTTCCAAGCCCAAATAACTAGCGTCTGCTACTCCATCCAAATAAATAAACAGCACTCCACTGATCCAAGTGTGGCTGGAACTAAGAGAAAAGCAAAAACAGCTCTGACACTTCCAGAGATGACACCTCCAGTATTTGTAGTGCCTGTGTCAGGTCTGAGAGTCAGCAGCCTAATTTCTTCCACTGCACTGGGTCCTGACTGCCTGCCAAAGACCAAGGCACTCTAAGTTTTGGAGGTGCCTACAATAGCATGCATTGCTGATGGCATTTGCCTACAAAGACCAGCCTGGTGCCCCCTGAGACAGGCTGGAACACAAGGCTCCATTCCTCCAGGACAGTGGCCTACTGTCTTGCTCCAATTTACAGGAGGGAGAGGAGGTTCTTTGATAAATGCACACCCAACATGAGAAAAAATGGTTCAAATGTTGCTTCGACCAGTTCATGACAAATCTTAATCAGGGAGATTAAGGGGAATCAGTGGGAAGGGGAGGATGGATACTATTACTAATCAGGGTGATGGGGAACGGAAGGCAGGCAATAGGAAAGGCAGGGAGGAAGCAAGAATTATGTTAGGAGGGGAAGTCACCATCAGAATCCAGCAGTGGTCCTGCTGCATGCCGTTCCGATGGTCCCAGGCAGAAGAACGGGGGAGGGGGGAGAGCAGCAGCAGAAGATGGGCAGCCTTGGGCAGCAAGCAGTGACCAGGAAGAGGCGGTGAGGTCCAGGAGAAAGCAGCAGGTCACAGGTAGCAGGCCCAGAAGGGAGCGCATCAGCATGCAGGCATCAGCTCGCTGAGGGATCTGATGGAAGAACACCTATTCTCACGGCTGTTGATCCCTCTTTTGTCCTCCATTTTTCCTGCCTATGTGACATCTCTGGGTGTTTGGGTAACTGTCATGTGAGTACCCCCTGAGATGGCTATCTGCCCCCAGAGATGAGTCCACACAAAAGACTGTTCTCCGGCCACTAAGCAGCGACTTATCTCTTTCTCACTGCCCCAGAACATGTCCATCTGTGTCCCTCAGACAAAGGATTTTGCAACCCTTGCCCAGGACTTGCTTGGACTTGACTTAGACTTGTTCATCAGCAAGGCAATGGCATAAAAAAATAATAATCTCTTACACCTAGTTCAGCCACAGCACTCTGAGTAGGACCAAGGGTTTATTTTGCCTCTGCCAGCTATTAACTACTGAAGATACAGTCAATGCAGGAGTGACTGTCCTCATTTTAACCACATGAGATAAAAGAAACAGGTTGGGACTATAAATCACGCAGGGGATTTCTGACTCCAGAGACCAAGAGTTTGTTGCAATAGCACGTGCTGTGCATACAGCTGTGACCACTGAAGGCAACAGGTGAATCCTGCAGTTACAGAGACTGTGGTGAGGTTTATCACTGGAGAAAGGCATGCTGGTTAACACCTTTCAGATTTCTAACCCCAATTACTCAGTTGTAGCACCACAAAAGCTAGACTGAGGACTTCCCTTTTTGCTGACCCCTTTCCAAAGACCTATTTTTAGAGCTTTCTAAAAAAAATGTCACTAAAAATAATGTACAGACTTGGGTCTTTTCCCGAAGATGAGAAATACTGCTGGTAGGATTTCCAGTCTATTTCCAGCTTCTCAATGCAAAAGCTACAGATTTGTTGTTTGCTTTCGGTGAAGCGTCATGACTTGCTTGGGTCTTCTTAGGAGTCAAGGAGTCACAGGAGACATAGGGGGTAGGCTTTGTCAGATAAAGGTCTAATTCTCTGATTTCAGGACATGAGGCATTCTCTGCATTTGACATCTTGAGTCTCTATAGACCAGGAGTAAGTGATAAACTAGACTCATGCAGGAGATTTCTCTGGAAGCAGCAGACCTAAAAATAGAAAGGTATGTTATTACTTGTGCAATAGACCAGGGGTGCTGCTAAGAGTGGGGGAATCTGCAAAGGACAGCATGGGTCTCTTACCTTGCAGTAAAAGTTCCTGGCTGGGTAGTCAACTGCAATAGCAACTGTCTCCAGGAAGGTATGGGAATCCACAGTCATTGTCCAACTTGAAAACACTTCTGCTTTATTCAGATCTCTGCTGTCTTCTCCTCACACACCCTCTTGAATCTGAGAAGCTAGCAATGACAAAATGAGTGATTAATATATCCTGCATTAATGAGAGTCCTGCATAAGATACTTGGAAAGAGCTGGAAAAGCATTCAAATTGCAGCTTAATCAGTAGCTATGAATTATCCATTCACCAAAATGTGAACTTTGTGATTATAAATTATTGGTGCAAAGTCAAAATTTACTATACTGGCAATTTTTGTTTTGTTTTCTTTTTCCCAGACACTAGTTGTATGAAGAAAATGAGCACCAGCTTGAGATTTCTGCCTACGTGTGTTATTATGCACTTCTTACTAGGATCTTAGTGTGTTATAGTTGTCTGGGGACTGGTATTCCGACCAGTGATGAAACTTGGCTGTGACTGATATTCAGCACTAAAACTTTGCTGTGAGAGTAGCATGGAGTAGGGAAAAGAGCATTCAAGCAGAAACTGCTTTCAAGTGGTTAATTAATTAGCGTGAAAGCTGGAAATAACCAAACAAACAAGCTACTACAAAAATGTAGCTATGTTCTAATAGCAGACCAATATATTTTTATTATGTTGTTTATGAATAGAAGAGTTTAAGTGATCTAGATTATTATTGTGTTATTGCTACACAGTTTTTTACTAGCTTCCAGTTCACCAGCTTTACCATGCCCACAGAACTTGCAGACAAGCTGAGAATGTCTGAATTCATAAATAAACTTTAAAGGCTCAGCTGCACACGCAGAAATTCTGCAAGGCACAGAATATGTGTTCTGCCTTACTGCAGGGGATGACTATAAAAAATGCATTGAAACCACTGGGCTAAACTCAGATCAGCTAGGTACCTCACTGTAAAAGCAAACAGATCACAGAAGCTTTCTGCTTTGCAGAAAACCCCAGCCCAACATTGTTTGTGCTCTGGATTAAGGAAATTAAACATAATTAAAGCTAAGTTGAGCTTTAGTAACATTTTTACAGGCATCATACAAATTATGCCCAGAGCTGTCAATGAGTGAGGGGAGGGGCTGTCTCCTCTGCTCTGCGTTGTGTGGACTCACCTCCAGCACTGTGTGGAGTTGGACCTGATGATCTTAAATAATCGTTGGAATAATTAAGTTTGGGAAAAGACCAGTCCAACCACCAACCCATCACCACCATGCCCACCAAGGGTCCCTTCCAACACAGATATTCTGTGATTCTATAACTCTGTGATCTCTCTGTAGAAACAGTGACAGACCTCATGCTATTCTGAAGTGTAAGGCGAGAGTAAAATCCAGACTCTTGGATTAATTGTTCTCATTAGCTAGATCCTGGTGGCTCCTTGCTTCGGGCCTTAATGAAGATTTCTGCATGAGGGCCTCAGTGCCTAACTGAAGATGCTCAAATGTCACCTAGAGACACAATAAGCTGCATACTTCACAGCCGTGTACACAGCTACAGAACTATAAATGAAATGTATTAATTACTGAAGACATAAACTAAATTGATCTACTTTGTCTGAGTCGCTCAGTTTAGCAGTGCGCCTGAGTAGACTGCTGTAACAGAGACCAATATAACTCCTTTTCTATTAATCCCTTAAAATAAACCATTACTTTGTTTTTCTGTGTCAAAGAGCCAGAGATACACCGCTGGAGACAAAGCAGGACGAACCTGCACCCCTGGACCAAGCAGATGCCCCTTATACCAGCCAGATACGTCAAGTTCTCCTCGAGATCATCCGATTTTGTCAAAGCAGCTCGTGTGACCGATGCAACGAGCTAACTAAGGAGAGCTCCCGGATCGACCGATCAACGGTACGAGCCGCACTAACGCTCTCTGTTTATCCGCAGCCCCCTCTCCGCCTACAACACCCACAATCCGCCCAACCCAACCCGCACCGCACCTCCCAAACAAGATGGCGGCGGCGCGCAGCGCACTCCCCGCCCCTCCCCGCCCCTTCCCGCCCTCCCGCGCTCCCAAGGTGCCCCGCGCGCCCGCGTCCCTCCCGCCGCCCTGCCGCCATGGCGTTGGAGGTGCGGCGCATGGAGGGCGATGTGGAGGACGGCGAGCTGTCCGACTCGGACTCCGAAATGCCGGGCGCCGGTTCCCCCAAGGACCGGCAGCAGGTGAGAAGCGGGAGGCGATGGCGAGGCCCGGCCTCCTCCCTCCCCGCTGCCGGAGCGGCCCCTGAGGCCCGGCCGGGGCAGCGGGCGCGCTCGGGGCGCCTGGCGGCGGAGCGCAGCACCGGGCCCGGCGAGCCCTGCCCGGCGCGGTGCGGGTCGGGCCGGGCCCTGGGCTCCGGCGGGAGCGGGCCGGTCCCGTGTGCGTGTGGTGAGCAGCGTGTAACGGCCGCCGCTGTCCTCAGTGTGCTGCTCTCAGCCAGAAACCGCTGCTTGGCGTTCTGTTTCTTCCCGAGGGTCTGATGGCTTCCTCTTTACGCTGTTGTTATAACGCTCAGGCTTCCTCTGCAGTCTCTTCCCTAATAGGAAAGTGACGGTGCCGTTATCTGTGGCGAGGTGGTTGAATACGATTTTTTAACGTCTGGTAGAAAAAGGTCTTGAGTTTAAAGATCTCAGAGTAGCATGTAGCTGTAATAAAAAATCAAGCAGGGAAAAATGGGATTCACTGTTAAAAAAAATTACTGCAATGCAGCATAGAAAGCATGTCCAGAAGTTCCCTGCAACAATGGAACTGGAATTTTGCCTTCCATTATCTGTGATGCAGATCTTAACAGGTTTGGCTTTCTGTTGAGCTTAGCTGTCAGAATGATGGGGAAATGCTCTCTCTTATAGCAATAAGACGTGTTTGTAAAGCATTTCAAACCCTTTTCGCTTTTGTTTTTGCCCTGATTAATAATGGCCACACTGAGCCACTAGCACTTTGTTTTAAAGCAGCAAAAAAACTGGTTCTTATGTGAGGCGTTACCATTACATGCTCATGTCTTGTCCTTAGAGACTCAGAATCAAACACTATACTAGCTTTTCAAAGTCTTGAGTAGTATTTGTCTAGTTTTCTGTTCTTTTTTCTCACTGAAGTTTCAAGGAAGGCTGGTATGGTTGCATGTCACTGAATGCCCACTCTCTTTCTGTCAGATAGAAAACTTTTTTAAGTTTTCTGCTGTTACAAGAAACTCCACTGAAGTGCTGTGATAGTCTTCTTTCTTAAAACTACTCTGCACATCTGTTGTTGTCTGGGTTGGGAGTTGTAGTAGCTTTTCTGGTCCATCCATGAGATGCTCACAGAGAACTGCCCAAAATGCGACAAGTCGAGATCAAAAACTTCAAGCTAGCGAGTTTTTTTGCATGACTTGATGGCTCTCTTTCTTTTCACGAATAATTGAGTTAACGTATATACTTGTTCATTTCAGAAGTCACATGATGGCAGCAATGCTGGGAGACCTTTCCAGAGCAGCATTTCATCAGGTGCCCCAGACGTTCCTTATCGAACAACCAAAAGCGTAGATTCAAGTGATGAAAGCTTTTCCGAATCTGATGATGACAGCTGTCTGTGGAAACGAAAACGACAGAAATGTTTCAACTTTCCTCCTGCTAAATCTGAGCCTTTTCCTCTTAATCAGAGCCACCAGAAACAAACTGCTGTAGGTGGTAAGAAAGTTAACAACATTTGGGGCATGGTGCTCCAGGAGCAAAATCAGGATGCAGTGGCTACTGAACTTGGGATTCTAGGAATGGATGGAAGTATTGACAGGAGCAGGCAGTCAGAGACTTACAATTATTTATTGGCTAAAAAGTTGATGAAGGAAGCTCAGCAAAAGGAGGAAGAGGCTTTAGATAAAGAACTGGATGAATACATGCATGAAGACAAGAAAACATTGCCAGCAGAAGAAGAAAATGGACAAGGCTTTCTCAAACGAAAGCGATCTGTAAAAGATAGACTGGGCGAAAGGCAAGAGATGAAATACAAAGGAAGATATGAAATAACGGAAGAAGATTCGGAGGAAAAAGTAGCAGATGAAATTGCTTACCGGTAAGCTAGGTAACTTGAAATATTGGTAAACCATGGATGGAAAAGAATGCAAAACAAAAACAGGAGAAAACAAACAACTTATTTGCTGTCTGTAAGGTGTTGTACCAGGCTATAAAAAGCATAAATAAGTGCCTTGTGGGTATTTCCATAATCCTGAAATTAAAATGCAGCATTTTATGTGGTGTCTTTCGGAAGCATCCAGTAATTGTCTAACTTCTTCCTTTCTTGATCTACTCTCAGGTAGAGATTGGTTTTAAATAGTATTTTTGGTAGCCACTACTTGTTACTTAGATTTAGTAGTGGCTATTTGATGTGATTTTTTTAAGTGTGAATTTGAAGTTGGTGACTAGTGTACATAAACTGTTGACACTGAAAATTTGGCTAAGTTATAAACCATTGAAACTGTAGTTGGTGTGAGTAGGGTCATGTTTTGGAGAGAACTGCTTCTGAAACACTTGTTGTTTACGTACATAGAGCATCAAACTGAGATTAGTAGACAGTAGCACTGGAAGAAAGAAGCTCTGCAGTAGTTCTGTGACAGTTTATGCCAGCCAGTGTTAGTTACTAAGCTTGTGCACAGAATCCTTGGAATTGCAAAGGGCCTCTGTAGATCATCGAGTCTAACCCCTTTCTAAAGCAGGTTCCCTACAGTAGGTAACACAGGAAAGTGCCCGGGCAGGTCTTCAATATCTCCAGAGAAGGAGGCCGCACAACCTCTCTGGGCAGCTTTTTTTTAGTACTCTGTCTCCCTCAGAGTAAACTATTTTTTTCTCATGTTTAGGTAATACAGGTTTCAGTCTGTGTCCACTGGCCTTTGTTTTGTTGCTAGACACAGTTGGAAAGAGCCTGGACCCATTCTCTTGACACCTGTCTTCTAGGTATTTATAAGCACTGGTAAGATCCCTCTCAGTCTGCTCCAGGCTGAGCAGTCACTGGGCTCACAGCCCTTCCTCATACAGGAGATGCTCCAGGCACCTGACCATTTTTGTGGCCCTCTGCTAGGCTCTCTGTAGGAGTTCCCTGTCTTTTTTGATCTGAGGAGCTCAGAACTGGATGCAGTTCTCCTGATGTGGCCTCACCAGGTCTGAGTGGAGGGGGAGGATCACCTCTCTTGACAGACCTGCTAGCCGTGTTCTTTTTATTGCACCCCAAGGTATCTTGGCCACAAGGGCGCACTGGTGATTCATGGCCACCTGGATACTCAGATCCTTCTCTGCAGAGCTTCTTTCCAGCAGGTTAGCCCCCAGCCTGTCCTGATGCACACCGTCATCTCATTCTTTTCACTGTCCTGTGCGCTGAGCTAAGAACATACCTGTTTTCAGGTCAGTTTCCCAAAATAGTTTGAGGCACAGTTTCTGTTGAATTTGCACTGGACTGATAGTGCAAGGGGAGAAGGAGCACGTAGTAGTAGTAATACTTTGATTAGATTAAGCTGCCACAGCCTTTTTTCAGAAGTACAAGGGAGCAAAATTGTCAACTGGAGAAAAAGAGTTACAAGTCTTACTGATTTGTAGGTTGACACCTAAATAAGCTGGTTTTGTTGACCACTGTTAATTTCTGTGATTCCTGCGTGATGGTGCCAGCTGCTGAGATACTGGAGTTAGGCTGATGCTGTTATCAGATCTCAGCAGCTTTTCACTTCAGAATTTGAAAACCCAGAGCACGTCTTTTCTAATAAACTTCTCTTTGTTCTGTTGGATTTTATCAGATTAAGGATAGAAGCCACTTTTTTTCATTGCTTCTAGGAATAGCTGCACCAATCTGCATCAGTAGAAATGTGATTGTGTGTGATAGCAGTGTTGTTTAAGCTGTGTTGTGTCTTCTGCCTGGATTTATAACATTTTGTTGTGCTGTCCCACACAGTGAACAGAAGCCAAAGAGCCTTTTTGTCTGTTCTGTGACATTTTTGTGCTTTACCTTGTTTGGTTCCCGTTGCTTTGCACAACTTTTAAGAATTGTACAGGCTTAGAATAAGCAATAGACGGAGATGTGACTGAGCTGCCACTGCCACTAACAGGAAGTCTATTAAACCAGCTATTTAAGGAATTCTAGTTGTCTTAAAGTTGTCTACATCTTTAAGAAGCATTCGCTTCTTTTCCAGTATCACCACTTAGAGCTCATTCCTGGAGGTAGCTAAGAAAGCACTTTATTTCTGAAGCCTCGACATCATTAAACTCTGCGAGATTAAACACAAAATACAAAAAGGCTGGGTGGCTAAATGTTGGCCAAGCAAATAGATGCTTTGTCAGCTGACTTTCTATTCAAACTCTTTTAGTCAGTTTAGTGTAACACTCCTTCAATATGCAGTTGGTGTGTTGTGCAGCAGACTTTCATCCTGTTGCTTCAGAGGCTTATGCAGGGCTTGCAGTTTCTGTTATAGTTTAACATTTCACTAATCAGTAGAGGTAAAACAACATTTACTCAGACAAGCTTTTTTAATATGCACGCTTTACAGATTACTGTCCTTCAGAAGCTCAGAATTGTAAAATTTAGTTTTAAGAAGCCACCAAAACACATTTAAATGTAGAACCTCATTCTTATAGCATGGTTGTATGTCACACAGAGTGAGTTGCTCGTTATGGAAGTGCTGTGGTTGATGTTACTTGAAATTCTACTGACTGTGAATGTGTTTGTTTCCCCCCCAAGGCTTTGTGAACCAAAGAAAGATTTAATTGCTCGAGTAGTGAAAATAATTGGAAAGAGAAAAGCTATTGAACTACTCATGGAAACTGCTGAAGTGGAACAAAATGGTGGACTGTTCATAGTGGTAAGAAAAATGTGGTATTGAAGTAGGGGGTGGAGGGGATGATTTTTACATGCAGAATATTTATGTAATTCTATTACATAGCTTTCACATTTGACAGGTTCTTCAGATTCCATGGTGTTGTTTTTTTTTGTTGTTGTTGGTCTTTTTTATAATATATGATCTTCCCTTGGGAAGTACATCTGAGCAATGAAAGTCAGTTAGCAAAAAATGCTACCATAACCCTCTAGCAGAGTTTTGAGTAATCAGTGAGATGAACGCACCTGAAAATTACCCCACTTCCTGTCCTCAAATCAGTATCTGATTTGCAGTGATAACATAACAGTTACTTGCCTTGGGATTTTTCCCTCATGACCTTAAGATGTTCTAAATCTTGACTAAAAGCTTCTACTTCTGGGATGAAGCTTCTACTGTATTACTCTATTTAGTCCATTGGCTTTTCAACAACACTGAGCCCTCTATCAGCATGCAGTCAGAGGGCAACATGGTATGTTGCAGGTATTCCTAATGCCACTTTGGAAACGTAAATCCCAACAGGGAATATGTTAGCTTTGTTACAGGACCTGTGTACCAGCAGTGCAGGACTGAGGATCAATTTCTTTTATAAGACATGGTAAAAATCCTGTACGTAATGATCAGGCTATCAGTTTCTGTGTGTATTTTTATTAAATAGTGAGCTATGGAGCAAAAGTGGCTTGATTGTTTCTTCATCTTTCATGGGTGCAAGGCAGGGGGTAAGCTTTCCAGCCAGTGACTTCTCTTAAAAGCAGTGTATTGTCATGAAGGATTCAAATTCTAATTAACAAGTATTTACCGAGGAGATGAAAGGGTACAAATCCTAGTGGCTCCTTTGGCTGAAGATCACAGTACAGCTTTTGAAAGGTTGATACAGTATGCTGTTTTTCTTGATTGTGATTTTGTGCTACCAGTATGGTAAAAAATTAATGTATCCAGTCTTTCAAGAAAAGGGATAAAAATTAAGCTTCCCTGTTCTTAAACTTCTGATTGTTTGTTTGTTATTTAGTAAAAAGCATCACCTTTAATAGAGTAACAAGGCATTGGTGTAACAGTTCGATTTTATATAGTGTGTATGGTGATTGTAAAATATTCCAGTAATTAGTATTTATAATCTACAAAAGTTTCAAAGCTGAGTTTGTTCATGCACCAGTATGATACACTGTTGTTCACCTGAAAGCTACTGGAGTGTGGAACTGACATGGTACAGGGGGGAAGTTTGTGCCTTAGTCAGAAATGCAAGATCCTGCAGATAAACTAATGAGATTCTACATAATTTTATGAAAATAATTTTTGCAATTTTACTAGACTTCCTTGTTAGCAGTGTTCTGAGTATCTGACCTAATATATTCATTGTTGCAGATGGCTGTGAATGTATCTGGTATACATCAGTACTTTGTTTTGCTAACATTACTACTACATTCTTTCTCTTTAAGAATGGTACTAGGAGGAGAACACCAGGGGGCGTGTATTTAAACCTGCTGAAGAACACACCCAGTGTCAAAGAGGAACAAATCAAGGTAAAATTGTTGAGAGGGCACATGATTGTCTGAAGTTAGTTTTGTGGAGTTTTTTTTTCTGATAGAAAGCTTATGCCTGAGTTCTTCTTAGAACTTCTAGCAAGTTGAACTCTGTTATTCCAAAGACAGCAGTTTTCATATTCAAAATATAAGCAAATAACTATTAACAAAATGCCTTCTTAGCCACATTTCAACGCACCTCTTAATGTATGGCCAGTGACAAAAATTTGCCAGGGAAGAGGACGCTATGGAGTCTGAAGAACTGTGTACTGAATTGTTTTTACTTTGTGAATACTTCACGGTGGCGTTATTTATGTTTGTATTTGCTTCATTATATATTAATTAAATTATGTGCTGTTAATAAAATATTCCCGTCCTACATAGCTGCAGCTGTAGCACCAGGCAGTGCTGTCCCATTAGCCTGATTATTAACTGAAACTAGACTTAATTGTTCACTGTCGTAATGTACTTGCCACCCTAGCTTAGTGACCTTCTGGTCCTTTTCTGCCACTGTATTTTCTGTGTAGCTGGCCACCAGTCATTCCTCTGCAGGTGGAGAATCACAGAGTCATCGAGGTTAGAAAAGACCTCCAGGATTATCCAGTCCAGCTGTCCCATCTACCACCAATATTTCCTCACTCAACCGTGTCCCTTAGTGCAAGGTCTAAACTTCTCAGTTCTAATCGAACTTCATGAATTTGCTGTCAGTCAGTTTCTTCAGACTGCTGAAATCCCCCTGGCTGGCAGCATGACACTGGCGTATCAGCCACTCCCAGTTTTGTGTCATCTGCCTACTTGAAATGAAGAATTTAATGTTACTTACTTCATCGTTTCAAATTAAAATCATTTATGGGACGTATCTTTATAAGTTCAGTCTACATTCCTATACCGAATTGTGTGAATGTTTGTTGCTGTTACTCAGCTAGTACTGTTGGGCAGTATTAGATGTTAAAAGAATTTTTGCTTTGTGTTTTCTTCAGGAAATTAATATCTTTTTTTTGTTTGTTTTATTTTCGTTCAAGGAAATATTTTATCTGGAAAACCAAAAGGAGTATGAAAACAAAAAAGCTGCTAAGAAGAGGAGAATACAAGTCCTAGGAAAGAAGATGAAAAAAGCCATTAAAGGGCTTAACCTGCAAGAATATGATGATGCGTCTCGTGAGACTTTCGCTAGTGACACAAACGAAGCTCTGGCTTCTCTGGATGACTTACAGGATGGGCATCATGAAACCAAGATGGAACCTGAGGATATTATAGAAATCGATAACGCTCATGATTTGGAGATCTTTTAGATATTAATGATAACGAAGTCTCTATAAAACATACTAAATTTTTTTAATTATCCCGTTAGTTCTTGTTTTCAGAAATTGCAGAAACATGGGAAATCTTCGATGAAGAAAACAATTACATAGTTCTTAGCTAAATTTTACAGCATGAAAGATGTTAACTGTCCTATTATTTGTTCACTGAGTCCTAAAAAACCAGTAAGATTTTTCTCGATAACAGCTCTGCATCAGTGTTCTGTAGCAAAGTTGTGACAGCCACATGTTAATTTTAGTGATTAACGCTGTTAGCAGAATAAATCCAGCTTAATCTGCTGAAGCTGACAAAGCTGTCGTCAAGTGGGGGATATTCTTAATTGCACTAGAACAGTAACACCTGTGTAAAGTTACTCAATGTAAAAGATTGTGTGGTGTTAATATGACAGTGTGCTGACAAGAATAGCAATGTTTATAGATTAACTTGTTAATTTAACTGCATTTTAATGTCAGCAACTTCTGAATAACAATCTTGTAAACAAGTACTGCTGAGCAATGTATGTCTTGAATTTCTGCAGGAGTTTATTGCATTTAATAATAGTGGTTTGAGCTTCCTAATTGTTCTACGTAAACTTTTCCTGTGAATAAACATACACAGTTTATACATCTTTGTTCTAAAATACTATTCTTTCTGAATAGAGAGGTTATATTAATGTACTTGCTTTGAGTGTCTTTATACCCTACATGCAGGTATGAACATTGCAGTTCTTGTTTCCATGCTTGTGCCTGTGGTAGAATGAAGTAACATGCAGCTTGCAGAAATTATGAAGTTTTTATTTGCTGAACCTTAAGAAATCAAAGTATGCAAAAGAGATTGTGTAATTGATACAAAAGACCTGTACTTTTAAAGTTTGAAGGCAACAATCTAGTTATAACTGAAGAAGGTTTCTGACTCTGGTATGTACAATGTTTACAATACTTTGTCTCTATCGAGTTTTGTTTTCTGTGAACAGAGTTGTTATTTTGCAATGTAGAATACTGTTGTGATTTAACCTGGCGGGCAGTGAAGTACCACAGAGATATTTGCTAGCTTCCAGCTCCCAGTGAAACTGGGGAAAGAATCAGAGGAAAAAAAACTGTAAAACTTGGGTTGAGATAAAGACAGCACACTAAGATGGAAAACTAAGGAAAAATAATAGTAATTATAGTAATAATAATACATGTTTTTTCATTGCAAATGATGATGCACAGCACAGTTCCCACTTACTGACTGACACCCAGCTGACCCCAAGCAGCAGCTGCCCCCATTCACACCCTGTGCCCCAGCAAACTTCCCCACGTTTGAGCATTGCCATATGGTATGGAATGTTCCTTTGGCTGGACTGAGCCAGCCACCCCAGCTCCCCTGTGCACCCTGAGGCGCCCCATCCAACCAACTAACCCAGCAGAAACTGCAGCAGATGTTTTGTCATTCTGTGTGGATTAATTCACTTTTAAAGCCAACAACATATCCATAACTTCCTCGCCTAGGCGTTCTCTGAGATATTAGAGGCAAGGCATATCACTGAAACACATCGTGAAATTATAATAAGCTTGACAAGAGCTGGTATTTAAAAGACAAAATATCTTGAGAAAGACTTCAAACGTACAGCACTTCCCATTGTATGCTTCTGAATTTATCCAGGAGTTCTGCATTTTTCTGTTCATGTGTCCCAGCATCCTGTTACTCATCAGGTGTAAAGCATGCTTTTGCTGGAAACATACCGTCCATGAAGTAGTGGGATCTGATTTATTCATTAACTTTCCCAACACAATTGTAACGGTCAAGTGTACTAAACTGAAAAGTCATGCTCAGCACTTGATTAGTTTGAGACAGTATTTGCTGGTCCTGGTTTTGGTAGTTGCTTGGGAGTGTCTTCAAAAAATGGTATCTAGAACACCCCATTTTTTGCAGCTTAAGGTTTCCATTATTTGAGCATCCAGTCTTCATTCCACTTTCACCAATGGGTATCAAAAGGATTGCATTAAGTGGAAGCAGTTGTGTATCTGTAGTCAGTCGTGTTGGCTGCTCAGGGCAGTCCTGGGGCTGTGTTCTCTGCAGCGTTTCAATCCTATTATTATTACTATTTCAATCCGTAAGCATTTGGGCAACCAAGCTGGTGAGGGATCTGGAGCACAGGCCTTATGAGGAGCGGCTGAGGGAGCTGGGATTATTCAGTGTGGAGAAGAGGAGGCTCAAATGAGACCTTAGAGAAGATGGCTTGCTAGACCTTAAAGTCTTCAGAAAAAAAGTTTTGCAGTATTTAGAAGGCAAATAGTTGAAGCTTTCTCACCTCTTTATTTGCAGTACTGGTAGATGACACATTTTCAGAGCTGTGAGCGTTGCCCAGCTGAAAGCAATTCTAGAATCACACCTGGACCTGAATGCTGGTAACCAATGGAAATGACAAATACAAGTCTCAAGTCACAACAGACAAATCAGGTGTTCAAGATTCTAACCTAACCTCACAACTGCTGGCTTGAATTGAAACATTATTTTTTTTAGTTTTTGTTGGTTGGTTTGTTTTTTAACCTATTATTAAAACTCAATATAGGGGCAAGCCATTTCTGCAACTACTCAGTACTTAAGTGCTTTCAGCGACAGCTGTGGTTTTTGGGGTGAGCTCTTAACTAAAGAGTTGTTAGCTCTTTAGCTAAAGAAATGTTACAGTGGATTTTTTTTTTGATAAAAACTTTTGTATATGCTCACTGCTGTATTCACCAGCTAGGTAAACTCAATGCTTCTAGCTATAAAGTGTGACTTTTGTGTTATTTCTGGTTGTCATGTCTTGACTTCGAGCTACGCTGTGTAAGTATGGAAGTGATAAGGTATGAGATCATCTTGGGGCCTAGTAAGGTGAAGTGGTTGGTTAACATGTTTATTCAAACAAGCAGTAGTTTCAAATTTGCCTGGGGAATGTGATTATTGGTGCTATATAAGAAATGTGATTGTAATGATAAGCTATGATGATGTGACTTTCATTATGTCCTAATATAACTAGAAAAGAAAAAGAGGGAGACAGATAGAGATACAAGGTGAGAGAGTCACCCTCTTTGTTTCCAGCAATGTCAGGATTGTTCCTGCAGTGGAAAATCTGCAATAGGCCAGAGGGGCTTCAGTAGCTCTCTTTCTGCCTCTGCTGAAGTGGGTATAGGTGTAATTTGCCACATCTCTTCTTCCCCCGCCATGTCTGGTTATTGTAATTCAACAGGTCTGTGTAGTTCACAAGATAAGGAAATCAGTCTGGAGGAATACCTGCCTTGAAAGGCTCCCTTCTCCAACTGTTCATCTCGTTATTGTGGTGATCTCCTTTTACACTTTTGCAGAGTATTTGGTACATTAATCCACTTGCATCTCAGACTTCTACAGTGGTGCCCCTGTTCCATTACCTCACATAAAAGGATATCTAGCATTCCTTTACTTCACAAGGTCAAGACATTGTATTACAGCTTGCTTAGGCCATACCAGGCTAGTAATTTCATATATTATAATATAACATGTAATAATAGTAATACCACTTGATGATTTCTGAATCTCTTGCTGTTGGATTTTTTTTTCCAAATGTGGTTTCTCTATTTATGACAGGGGAATCCAAGGAGATTTGACAGCTGTGTGATCATGTAAACTCATTCCTTCAAGTTTCTTCAAGGCTCTTCAAGCTGTTCTCTGCCTTCTCAGAAGCACGATGTATTTTTGTAGTTTCTTTCTTTGAATTCTTAATCTAAAAGACTAACAGCCTTAATTTCCTGATATTGAAAACAAAGTTTTGTAAAAGAAAATGTAATTTCCAATTAGGACATACACTGGTTGATTCTCAACTATGTGTGATGTTTGAAAATGACATTCCCTACCCCCAGTTTTATATACCAGTCTTTTTTTGTAATAGAAACTTCAGAAGTTTCTGCGTTTTGGGGTTGACTTTCTCAGACAACACCACTCCAGCCACCTACTCCTGACTTCTTTATATTTAAGTGCTGTTTGGAAAGGGAAAGATACCTTCAATACTATGAACTCTCATTGCACTGAATACATTCCCATTTTACAGCACAAAGATAAATGACTTTCTTCTAGAAAATAGACTTTTTTTTTTTTAGTGGGATAAAAAAAACATAAAATTACTCTCAACTCTTGAAAGATGCAGTAAAAATACCCTCATATTGTTACTTTGTTTGCTTAGGTTTCTTATTCTGAAAAGGGGATTCATGTTCAATGTATTAGTTAAGATAGCCTAACAGCTTAAATTTGCTTACATAGTTTTTTTGTAACAAAGTCTGTTTTGATGTTCATTGCTTTGCTTGTTTACAGTTTTTAGGAACAAAACTAAGTCTTCTAGAGATCAAGTCTGTGTTTCTATGGAAAACAATTGTAATTTTGTCAATTTGGAAAATTCAGTTCTTATTGCATTTACCCAATGTTTGAAAGCTTTGAATAAAAAGTAAATAAAGTGTCACTGTATAGACACTTCAGATTAAGTTCCTGGAATTTCTTGTGTGATAGAACTGAGTCAAAAGTTGAATGATTGCTAGATACTTAGAACTGATAAGCTTCAACTTGGAAAAACTTGCATGTAAATGGAACAAGTGGCACTTGATTTGTAAAGGTTTCTTCAACTCTTTACAGGAGGAACAAATTGACCTTTAGAAAATGAATTCCTTGGGCCTTTATTCAAAGTTTACATAACTTTCTGTAACTATCTTCATCTTGATCCGAAGGCTTTTTTTTAATGTCCAGAATCATGGGAATTCATCGTGGTTTTTTGCAATCAGTTTCTTGAAAAACACTGGACATTTTTAACATGTCTTCCATGTTAGATCAGTTTCTATCCTGATGAACTACATCATGACATTTTGAATTTGTGCCAACAGAAGTTGAAGGGGGTGGCCAGACAGAGATTGGTGGGACTGCTCCTTTTGGTGGTAACACTGGTTTAAACAACTACATTAGACTCTGAAGTAAAACTTGATTTCATTTCCTATTTAAATGTGAGTGTTTGTATTTATGTAGTATGAATATTTTCTTATAATTTCAGTATTATTTCATATCCTGTAATCGTTCTCGTTACTTCTAATTTTTTTTTTTCCTAGGCATAATGTTTTGCTATTAGTAATACTCTGAGATACTGATGTTACGGCATTACCTGTATAAATGAATACTGAATTGTAGGAAACTGTTTATTCCTTTTCTTATTTGTTGTTTTCAAAACTAATAGCACAGACTAGCAATACATTTCCGTTAGACAGGACTGTTACACTTCCTCACCATTATTTTGCATGTGTCAGTGTTCCTGGCTCTAGCTTTTGTAGAGCCCATTTTTATCGCTGCAGAATGATGAACAGTGCCTTAACCCTCACATGAACATGTACCTAGGAGCAGCTGCTTGAGTCCTGTGAATATTCAGGTAAGTTAGCAGTCTTGCAGTACATGGCAGTGGGACAAATGCTGTTTTTTGGAGAGGTGCTTTAGAGTACATATATGAGCTAGCCTAAATAATGTTAGATTTTTAAGAGGGGAGAAAAAAAAAAGACTTCTACTCTGTATGTCGCTAACACTTAGTGTGGAAACATCCTACCACCAGATGGAGATCTTGTTATTGAACGATATTCCCTTTTAAAAACAAGCAAAACAAAAAACATAGACCCTTCCTGCCTTTCATATGAGTTCTATAATAAGAAAATTACTTTTTATTAGACTGAACAAAGTCCTCCTATCTCTTCGCCACACTTCTAACCTTTAATTAGTCTCTTGAAAAGCACAGAGCTCAAGATGGAAAGATACAATTTTATGTCATTGCTGTTTTCACTCACCCCTCAACTGTTTTACTTACTGCCATTATTTACCAGTTTGGGTCAGAAAAGGATGCAATTCTTTAAAAGTATCAGACCACTGGAAAATAATCTTGTTGATTATTTAACATAATGCTTTGCAAAATGTGTTTTCATTTTCTGAAGGTCATTAGGTATCTGATGAGCTGGAGATGCCCAGAGAGGTTGTGGAAGCTCCTCTGTTCTAGGTAGTTTTGTAGATATGCTCCTATTTCTACTTCTAGAGCAATATGTGAAGATTGCTTTGAGGTACACTTACAGAATTGGCAGCAGAGATGGTCAAGATGTGATACTGATGTGTTTTGTACCTGGCAGGTAAAAGCTGTTTAGGGACTTGCAGCATGAAACTGTGTAAAAAACATCACAACACCACTATAAATATATCTGCTAACATACATTCATTCCTGTGAATACCACAATAAGAATTTTTAAGAAACAAGTCTTTTGACTTCTGAAGCAGCTCCTGAAGCAAGGTGCTTTCCTGTCAGCTGTTCCTAGCTCTGAATCGTATTATCACAGAGTCACAGAATCATAGGATGGCCTGGGTTGAAAAGTTGAAAAGAGACTCCTGGGCAGGGTCTTCAACCACTAGAGCAGACTGCACAGAGCCACATCCAGCCTTGCCTTAATGCTTCCAGGGAGGGAGCTTCCACAGCCATTCTGGGCAACCTGTTCCAGTGCATAACTACTTTATGGGTGAAAAGAGAGACAGAATTTAGGTCTGGTCACAGTAAAAGCAACAAACCATGATCTATGGCTGGTTTATAGTGGGCAAGTTCAATAATAAACGCTGGTGTAATCACTCTTAGCTGTATGGTACAGATTGTTTTATGTCTCATTGACATCTATCCCTGCTGTATGCAATAGAATATGAGGAAGTGGTCTCAAGGTGCTCTTGGGAGGTTAAGAGTGGTTGTGAAGAAGAATTTGTTCATGGAGGTGGTGGTCAAGTCTTGGAACAGACTGCCCAGGACAGTGGCAGATTCCCCCTCCCTGGACGTGTCTAAGAGACTTAAGAACATGGTGCTGAGATAAGTGCCTTAGAGATGGCACTTATTAAGCCAGATTGATGTTTGAACTTGATGATCTTGAAGATCTTTTTGAACCTAGATAGTCCAGTAGTTCTGTGTTCCAATAAAGTATTTTCCCAAGTAGACGTCAAAAAACATAAATTAGCAGCTATGCTAATTAGCAGCAGCTCCTCAGCAGGAGCCAAGGATTCACTTGTCTACTTCAGTAGAAGCAGTTTTAATGCTGCTCTTAAAGTCTCACAGGGAAACTTAACTGTCTTAACCTACATTTTCATACTGATTTGAGTATTTCTGAAATTAAAAAGGTGTTTTTATGGAAAACTTGAAGTCTAGGAAGTGGTGCTTTTTTATATCCACTATAAGCACAATATGTTCTCCTGCTTCTTTTCAGGATAAAGTGGTGTGCTAATTGGCGATGAACTACTTTTCTCCAGGCAGGAAAAGTAAGTAGTTGCTGGGAATGAAAAACGTAAAAAGTTCTTGTCTGAAGTAGAACATTTTGTAAAAGAAACCGAGGCTATATAGGATGAAGGAGAATCCTTATTTAGGCTTCCTTGGAGTACAACAGTCAATATTAAGGGAACGGTGGGATGCTTAATTATTTAAAATTCTTGACTTGATACAGGAAAACAGCAAAAGTAACTGCTTTTTCTCTTCAGTTTTGCTTAGTGTGCATTTAGCACTTTCCCTCCAGTTTTCTTTAACAAGTTTGTGTAGATAAGAGAACTTGTACTATGTATGATTACCACCGAAGGAAGAAATCTTATGTTTGATGGCACTGGTAAAGGTACATTGCAGTTTAGACTGATCGTATGGCAGGTTACTTCTCACCTAGCTAACAAAAAACATTTGGATATGAAGTTTTGTAGCTAATTTGGCTGTTAGGTTTATGAACTGAAAACATAACTGGCAAAGAAGTCTGACTTAATAATTTAAGTCATGTACAGTTACAGCATTGATTTTCCATGCAACTGCAGCATCTTATTTTTTTCTGAAGATGGTGTTTTTGCTTTACTTTAGAAAGGAATGCAGTAGACAGCACATCAACGTTATCCTTAAGTTTTACTATGAAAGTATTTTGTATGCTCAGGATACAGCTGAGAGAAAAGTAATAATCAGTTGTATAATCTTTCAGTATCAAAGAGAGGAAAATATTTCTGTAACGTTGCCACAGCGAGGTGTAAAAGATGCTCAGTAAAAGCTGGGTAAGAGCTAAAAGCATTCACAGATTGTAACAGACTTGGCAGCTGTTGGCATATTAATTTGGGTTTAAAAAACCTTTCCTGTTGCTTCACATGGTAAATAAAAAAGTATGGAATAACAATGAGTTGGTATGTAGTGTAGTGCTACCACTGCTAAGTCACATCCTGCTCACCAATACTGCAGACTGTTTTACAGGCTTGCTAGGCGATTATAAAGATAAGCACCTCTGTTGTGCTTTGTGTTGTCTGTCAGCTTCAGAGGTACATTGGATACCCCCAAACTGGCAATGAATAAGTATTTTCCTGGTTGCAGGGATTTACAGCTGTGTTTTAAATGGAGTTTGGTATCAAAAAACATATGAAAAGCATAATTAGTAGCAGTTATTAATCTTACCTTTGTTCTGTAGGGTATAGCTTTATTTCAGTGCATAGCTGGTCCATCTTGTAGCTTTTCCTGTTTTTCTGATGGTAGCTCCCTGGTATTCCTGTGGCATCAGAGGTTGTTTATGCATATTGCTGGTGCCAGGTATGTGCTAAGTTGTCCAATTGCCCTACATGACTTCTGGCTGTGGAAATAATGCCAATCTGTTTGTAATAAATAAAATGCAAGTGGCAGTTTGAAATCTTAGTCTGGCAGGCTTATAGAGTGAAGTAAAGAAATAAGAAGAAAAAGAAAAAGAAACCTGAGGGCTCATTAATGCTACTTCCTTCTGTGGTATTTCTTAAATTTCATTTACATGAGTTGTATAGGCAAATAAATTTCTGCTACTCAGTGCATATATCCTCCCCTCCTTCTTCCTGAAGTGATGTATAGTGCTGCTCTCACTGTTTTACTCTCCTTGGGATGAATGAGAGGTTACCTAGCTGCTTGCTGTTGAACTTCTTCCCTTTTCAGCATCATAATTTTGTCACACGCTACTTATTTAATCTCCCCTTCATTTTGTGTTGTTTGTTGCTTCAGTGAGAAGGTTACACAGAAGGAAAACCTGACTGCTACTGCTGTAGAATATCAGCTGGAACCCACTTCTGAAATTTTAAATGGGAATTTGGGTTTGATGCAGCAACTAATTGCAGAAAGGCTTCAGGAAAGCCTTCTGACTGCAAGTCTTTACTGCAGGGCAGAAGTATGAATTAACATCATCCACATTCTTCCCATGATTTAGGAAAGTACAAGGATGAACATCAAGTGCACAGTATTTCCATAAGTTTAGTGGAAAAGGACAGTGGAAAACACATGTCTGGTGTTTTCTGTCGTTCTCAAGAAAATCCCTTGGAGGCTGCTACTAGTGGCTTTGCCTTCCGTTTCTGCCTTACTTGCTCATGATGTACAGAAACTAGCGCAGCAATGTACCATGCTTTCTCTGGTTGCTTCAGGGTGCCTACTGCTTAAATAACTTTCTTGAAACCAGAAATGAAACTTATCTAGCAAAGGCCAGCTGTTCCAAGTCCTTCGGTTGATCTGCATGCAGATGACTTGCAGCTTCATTTGAAATATTGATCCATTTTTACTTCTGGAATTCTAAATCAGACCAGTTTTTTGTTTTATAAAACAGAAAGAAGAATACCTCTGGCTGGACTTGTTTGTGGGGCAGACTTTCTGGTTTTCTTGTCACCTGGAACAATCTGCTTATATCCTTTTCAGTCTTCTACCCAAATAGTTGCTGTTCTTCAGAGAGATGGTCATAGAACACAACACATCTTAAGCAATCACAGTATTATATATGTTTCTTCAAAATTTTGTATATTCTTCCTACAGTTTTTTCCTGGAAGAGAAGCAGGTATCCATTGCCAAATACATGATCAGCTCCTGACCTTACCATCAAATTAAAGAATACAGATCTGTACATTTATAACTTTCTCACAAAAAGAGTTGATAGTTTCTTGCAGTAAAACCACATTTTCATGTCAGAATAAAACTGACATTTATCATTTAAATAGCTGATTTCCTTACACTATGAAATTGACAGCTGCAACGAGTATTGATAAGCAGCTTCTTTGTGGTATTATTTGGACAAGTCTAGCTGTAGTCATGTTAATGGATTTGTCATGGTGTACTAAGCTTTTCTCACCCTAAAGCACAGCACTAAGCTCCTCTCATGGTGAACACCCATACCACCTTGATCTGTTCAAAGTATATAAATCACTCCTCTTCTTACTATGTATTCCTCTTATCGTCAGTTACTGCAGAATTTGGAAAACAGTGCATAGAGTGGCATTACTGTCTACATTAATATATACATATGTATGTTCAAAGAACCTATGCATCAATTGCTAATTCTAGCAGAATTTGTAAATGGAAATTTATTTCATTATCTTTTGTAAAAAAATAAATCTCTCTGTTTGGACTCTGCTAAGAGCACAGAATCGCTGAATTAATTTGATGTGAAACCATGAGGGAAACTGGTAATGCCAATCAAGTATACAGTTTAATCTTCAGAGTCCAAGTACAGTTCAGTTGCCACTTCACGTGGCACTGCTGTGCTTTACACCTTCTAGAAAAGCCACCCTGAAGCTGCTACAATGAGAGGTCAAGGTTTACATCCACTCTGCTGAATCTCACCTGATGAGCTAAAGGCTCAGCAATCTTTCAAGTAATGCTAATTATCATTCAAGATGAGTTCCTGCTTCCTTAGACATGCTTAATGATCTCGTTCATTATGTATGCAGAGTTTGCCTTACAAAATTAATTTATACAATTAGAGTTAAATTCACCTTGGTGTAAACACAGAGCAGGTTGGCTAACTAGAATTCTCACTGGTACAATCGCAGTTCAGAACGCAACGCCTCATTTGATGCTTTTGAGTGGAAAAAGTACAATTCTCATTCCATGAGTCTTGCTGTTATTTAATAGAATACTTTAAAACAGGATGATTATTTCAATTTGTGTCACTTCTTTCTTCAACTGATTCTAAATTTATTCCTAAAGAACTTCTCTGTCAAACAAGAAATGGATGAGTTTTCCAATCATTACACAGTGCTTAAGTAACATGCCAGCATGTGGAAATTATCACACAAAAGTGTTTCAACAATCCAAAATACTGGAACAGAAGCTGTTAAATAAAATTAATCGGGGTGAAAAAAATAAAAAATAAAAATCTGCAATGATGTTGATGGGATTCAGGAAAAACAGAATACAGCACTGGTTACTACCTGGCTACCTAAGCCACATGAGTGCAAGAACAGAATAATAAAAACAAAGCACTCTACATCTGTTTTGCATTGTTAATTATCACAGTTTAATATTTTTAAACAACAATAGAAAAGTCTGCATCACTTGACAATGCAAGTATTAACGTGAGCTTCCATACAGTATCTGCTAAATAAACGCATTTGGCAGCTTAGCAAATATTGTATGACTGCAGCGTCCACGACTTGAATTCAAACTGTGTTTTTCTCCTTTGTGAAGAGTTTGTGCATCAGGATAGTGTGCTGCTGGGTTCTGCACAGTGTTGGAACCCAAGGAGTTCGAGGAAAACGTTCTTAGTGCACAGCTCCAGAGCAGAACAGCCCAAATCAAACAATTGTCTCCTTTGAGTTCCTTTTGACTGATGGCAGGCCCAGCAGCGACTGCTGGTTGGAGGGGATGTTGGCAGACTTGGGGATGAGGAGTATCACCCGCTGGTTGGTCCGACGCCATTCGTTGTATAACCTACAGTGATACTTAAAAGATACCTGCAGAGAGAGGAGACATGCTGCATTCAGAATTGCTTCATTCCTCTAATGAATGGGTGAGGCGTTGGGGAACACACCTTCAAGTGGGACAAAATGCCTACGAGCAGCCTCACTGGGTAGGATAAAATGGGCAAAGACAAAACCTAATGGATAGGGAGCTTGTTCCCCAAGCTTCCACAGCAAAGAGCAGCTTGTGCCCTGCTTTCTGCTGCTGCACACTTCTCATTCAGTTCTAATGAAATGAAAAAACAGACATCCTGCATATCTTCCTCAAGAGCTAGAACCACTGGGAGCCATTTATAACCAGATTAATTTAGGTTTGAGGTTGTTAAGCTGATGAACACTGTAGCTGGCTGGATGGTGAAGGCTTGTGTGCAGACACCAACAGTGTCGAATATTCCATCTTGTAATGCTTTCTTCCCAAATGTATTGAATTCAGGATTGCATAGGTACCATAAGGTGAGTGTGACTGACTTCCATACGCTGTCTCAGAATGAGAGTCTCAGCTGATGTTGTCTTTCAAACTTTTTTTACTGTTCTCATGTATCCAATTCCAAACTCAGTATGGACTGCTAACAGTGGAAGAGAAATGACTGCGAGACAGCTTGGCCTGTAATTTTTTAAAGTACCCTACTGCTTATTTTAGTGACAGCCAAGTGCATGAGCTAGGTCTCTATGCAGTGTAGTGGCATGGATGGCTACAGAGCACAGTGCTCCTACACTGGACACCTATGCGCCTACAAATGCATCTTTCAAAACTCTTCTAGTTGCAACTGAATGCTTTTATCTTAAATAAATAAATAAATCCATTTTGTAAAATCCAACTAGGAAACAACAAAAAAAAGTCATTTTTTTTTTTTTTATTAGGTCCTTATCCATCTGTCTGCTGGTGAGGGAAACCAACAGAGCTTTTGCTCACTGAGCAGTTGCCTCAGGACAGCTCTTCCCACAGATGATTTAATTCCCCAGTTTTTTTGCTCCCCCTGAAGGTAAAGCAGTCTATGTCTTCATCTCATATAGGAACAGTCTATATGTAAGAACACAAGTGATCTCTTTCAAAAAGGCACTGCGGTATTAGCAGAAATAATGTGGTAAAGAGGGGGGAAGCAAAACCAAAAACAAACAACAAAATAAAAAACAACAAAATAAACAAAAAAGCTCTGTGCAAAGCACTGTGACCACCTCAGAGAAGCCAGCAGGATTTCAGGAGCTCTCCTGTAGCATCGTATGTGATTCTTTGAGAAAGAGCAATGCTTGTGGCATCGCATGGGATATCCTAGTTCAGCCTGACAACCTGTTTACATTGGGCTGGCTTCTGAGTGATGTCAGCTGCTCAATTTCATTGAAAGGATACAGACCAGTGCTCCTTGCCCCACACTGCTACACTGGGGTGGAACTCAGACACTGTACCAACAACGCCTGTTCCTACATTGGGCAGTGCCACACAGAGGTTCTTCCTTCACTTCTTCAAGGCCATAGTGAGGGGAAGCGTTTGTCTTTCTAATTTGGATTCTTGTAGGCTACCCTTTGTTTTTAGCCAGCAGTTCCATTACACTGGAAGCTACGTGGCCAGTCATCTTGCACCCAACCCTCTGCTTGGTCTCACAGAAGTCAAGATCAGCCAGGTGCATGGCAAGGCAGAACATGGCCCTGAATCCTTAAACAGAAATCTGTTTGGTCTGAAGATTTCTTCTTGGACAGAGAAGGACTTCTCTTTTTATTTTTCTGGGGGGAGATGTAGACTAGTTGCAATGATAAAATGAGGAAAAGTAAAAGCATTTTATGGAGAACTTAGCTGTGACCTCCCTTTCAGTGGTTGGGATCAAACAACTTCTTGGATGCTAAAAATAACCTCTCTCCCTTTTTCTGCTCACTGGGATACTGTGATGCATAAATAACCTAAGTGCCAGCTTTTGCCTATGAGAGAATAAGCTGATTTATAGGAAGTAAAGTATTAGTTTTCTTAATTTTCCCAGGACCTGGAGGAGTATTATATCACAGGTTGTGTGTAATTTACCCATCAGCTCTCAACATGTTCCCTGCATAGCCATAACTAACAGGTGGAACAGGATCCTCCCATCTCCTCAGCACTGAGAACTGGAGGGAGGGTGCAGCTGAGGGTCAGCACATCTGGCACATCCCTGGGCTGGGGCTTTCCCGCAGGAGCACACAGAAGGAGCGTGCTCTCTGCCAGTTGTAAGGCAGTTGCTGTAAATCTCTATCTTTTATAAATCTGGATTCTGATGCGGCACTTAAATACACCAGCACTTGAGCCTGATGACTTAATTTACAGATGCACATAAATCTCAAAACTCTTCTCATCCAGCACCAGCGCTGAGAGGTAAATGAGGGAACCTCCAGTACTGTGGACAGCGCCTGAGCATCCTCCCCACCGCGTCTCTCTGCGCCACTGCTCCACCGCTCAACTACTGGTGCTGAGCAGGAGATCCATACACCCACAAAGACAGGAAGCCCCACCTGCTCGATGGATGCAGTGCTTCACTGCCCACCCACCTCCTGCTGGGCTGTGTGATGGCTCTGGTTGAATTACATCTTGCACAACTCAGTGGGCATTAAGGACGCTGTGCCTCGGTTAAACCAGCTGAGGTGTGCCTTCACATCAAGATCACCATTAGCATACTCTCCAAGCACTATGTAACTACTAAAGGGCACATACATCTCTTTATAAGATTCTGAAAGAGGAAACATTATAATGTGAATTAGAAGTTATTTTTCATCCTTGTCAAAGCAGTAGCTGTAGATCTTGCCAGCTTACATCTGAGATGCTCCTGAAATCTTCACGAGCAAGGTCAAATGTATCCACATGTCACAAAAATTAAATTTAATTATTACGTATTTGAGGGATGCAATCCAGAGAGACTCAGACAGGCTTGAGAAGTGGGCCCTGGAGAATGTCATAAGGTTCAACAAAGCCAAGTGCAAGGTGCTGCACCTGGGTCACAGCTATCCCCACTAACAGTACAAGCTGGGAGATGAAAGGACTGAGCAGCCCTGACAAAAAGGACTAGAGGGTACTGGTGGATGGCAGCCAGATATGAGCCAGCAACATGCCCTCATAGCTCAGAAAGCCAACCGTATCCTGGGCTGCATCAAAAGCACCTGATGAAACTGTAGGCATCCCTGTTCACTGCACGGGAGTTGGAATAGATGACCTTAAGGAGTCTTTTCCAACTCAAATGGCTCTGTGATTCTACGATTAGACAAACCACTGTTTGCATCTTCCAACCATTCTATGCTATGCTTCATTTATATCCAGTACATCCAGCAGCATGTGGGCTCCTAAGACAGTCATGTGCCATGGCAGCTGGAGCAGCCTGAGGGGAATGCCTCTGCACAGCACTGCAGGAAGCCCAATGCCTCTCACTAGCTGAGCCAATGGCTATCCTGCCAATGGGAAGCACTGCTGCCTCATGGAGAATGGAAGAAAGAGAAGCTGCAGAAGGCTGAGGCAACACTGAGCTTTCCCTACAGCTGTGTTAAATTTAGCCTGAAGTGCTTTTTGCATGAGAAGGGATTTCACTATTCTGAATGAAGTGTAAGAGCTGTTACCCTCTTTGGCCTCCTTGGAAATAACTGTTAGGAGCTACGTGGGGCTTTTTTTCTTGCTGTTGCCATCTGGTTCTTTCCCTCCCTTCCAGGCTCAGCACAGGTTTTTCTTGCGTGTCAGCAGGAGCGCCCCTATCCACATCCACTTTTCTCCCCCCACCAGAGCAATAGTTCTTAACACATCAACCTCAGCAGTAAAGGGATTTCCAGTGAAATGCTCCAGTGGAATGTCGTGGCCTGATGAGCATTTATTTTGACTGTTTTCCACTGAGTTCCCCTCAGCTCTGCTGGGCTGAGTGCTCATTGGCAAGCTAAGGCCAGGGGCTGGTCTCCATCCAACATCCTGATGCAAACCATGTGGCCTTCAGGGTGGGAACACAGCAGGTGCTGCATCTACCTTGCAACAGCAGCTGACCTGCGTGTGTTCTGCCCTGGGCTTCCCACAGGGACAAGCAACAGGGAAATCCTTCCTGAAGAAGAAACAGACTCCGACATCCAATGCTTCTGAGTTTTCTGAACTTAAAAAGAGTTGGCCAGATGTGGGATCAGAATGAAGTCTGAGTCCTTACTGACTGCCAAGTTGCTGTGAAATGCTTTTCTGTGCACTGTGTTCTCAACTGGACACTGTGCACACAATCTCTGACTCCATGCTTCAGCACCTGCCTCAAATTCCTCCTCACTGCTTCCCCTCTCCCTCTCATTATCCTCCCCAGAGTCTGGGTTTTGAGCAGTACAGACCTCAAATACACAGCATCTTTCTGAATTTCCAGAGAACCTAACAGACACAAAATCAAGAGATTTCTGAACGCAAGCAGTGCTTAATGCAGTGTTTCACCCACTTTACAGCACTTGAGAGGGGTACAGGTGTAATTCATTTCCTGCTCTGCTTTTTCCCCATCCCCATACTCACCAGGGTCCAAAAGAGGTAAATGGTGAAGAGTGCAACAGTGAGTGCAATGAGGCCAACAGCTTCCAGCCTACTGCTGAAGTGCAGGTGGTCGACGGCTCCCCGCAGGCACAGCCAGCCAGAGACGGTCGCCAGAGGGGTGATGAACAGGAAACACACCATGTCCCCGAAGAGAGTCCGCTTCTCATGCTGGGGACCTGGGTTCCTCAGCCACTGCAGGCAAAGCACAGACAAAGCAAGTGTCAGCCAGCACAGTGCATCTTCTGGCAAAACTGGAGCAAAGAACTATTTGTTACTGCTTTCTTTCCTATTTATATATACATATAAATATATATGTATATACATATATATTTAAATCTGCCAGTAACACTAGCAAAGCCATTTTTAGCTTGCCTTCAGATCTCTCCATGCAAGCAGAGGTGAATGCACACAAGGTTACTTTTATTAGGAGGATATTAATCTTGGAAAACAGAGTGTCTGAAAGTCAACGGCTGAAGCGAAGGCTGACTGAGCAGCTATCAGTCCTGCACACCCCTGTTGCTATAAACAGGATTTCAGATAGCAGAGGTGAAGGAAGTTCAGCCCGGAAACAGCACACTGAGACCTTCTAATTTGAAAACCTCATCACTCAACTCAGTGTTTAAACAGCATGACTACTGAGCTGTGCAACCTTTGCCACTGTAAGATACAGGTTACTCTCTGTGACTGCTGCAGGATCCTTGTTTTCCTTTTGCTCTCTGTGCAAATATGCTCAGTACTACCAAAGATAGCAAACATTTATGCTGCAGTGCCACCCAAAAGCCCCAGCCAGCACAAGCCATATGCCAGCCCCAGGCCATGCATTGCACTCTGGCTGATAGCACTCCTGTCCTCTGCTCTTGGTGCAGCAGAACCCACGGTCACTGCAGCAGTGATGCTCACTCAGGTGCCCCAATCTGCTGTTTTCAATCCCCACTTCACCTTTTCCTGCCTTGCACGCTATAGGAAAACAAATGCAGCACATATCATGGCTGCATCCCAGACTTATTTTCCAGCATAACTCTAGATTTCAGAGGAACACAAAAATATAGTTACACACAATTTTTTTTTTTTTTTTTTGCATGTTTTCAGGTCACTTTAAAATCACAGAATCCTAGAATCATAGAAACACAGAATGGCTTGGGTTGGAGGAGCCCCTAAAGCCCCCCACCCAGCCCCAGCCCCAGCCCCGTGCCATGAGCTGGGCTGCTCCCCTCTGCTGAGGCTGCCCAGGTCCCCATCCAACCTGGCCTTGAGTGCCTCCAGGGATGGGAAACCCACAGCTTCTCTGGGCAGCTGTGCCAGGACCTCATCACTCTCTGCATAAAAAATTTCTTTCTAGCAGCTCATCTGAAGTTCCCCTCTTTTTGTATAAAGCCATTCCACCTCATCCTATCAATAGCAGGCTATACAAAAGGTGTTCCCTGTCCTGCCTGTAAATGTCCTAGTATATGTAAATGTCCTTCAAGTACTAGAAGGCTGCAATGAGGGCTCCCTGGAGCCTTCTCTTCACCAGGCTGAAAAAGCTCAGCTCCCTCAGCCTTTTTTCGAAGGAGAGATGCTCCAGCCCTTTGGTATTCTTCATGGCCCTCCTCTGTACCTGCTCCAACAGTTCCACATCCTTCTTGTGCTGGGGGCCCCAGGCCTGGACACCGAACTCCAGATGGGGCCTCATGAGGGCAGAATAGCACACACCGCAGGCTCACGTCCAGCTTTTCATCCACTGGAAGCCCCAGATCCTTCTCCATAGGGATGCTCTCAATGAGTTCTTCTCCTAGTCTGCACATATATCAAGGATTGCACAAATCCAAGTGCAGCATTTTGCTCTTGGCCTTTCTGAACCTCACTGGGTTCCTGTGGAGCCATTTTTTGAGTGTGCCCAGGTCCCTCTGTATGCTAGCCCTTCCTGCTATTGTGTCAACTGCACCTCCAGCAAACTCGCTGACAGTGCACTTGATCCCATTATCTAGATGTTGATAAAGATGTTGAAGAGCACAAAATCTTAAGGATGAAGAGCTTCCCAACTACTATGTACATCCACAAGCAAGTTAAGGTGTAAGGCAATGCACTCATCGAAGAGGGCTGCTCAGTAGTGTTCCTTCCTTTCCAAGCAGTGCCAGAGATTTGACATTACTGAGTGCACCCATTGACAGCAGCAGGGCAGGCAGAGGGCAGGAGCTGCACACCAAGGCTGCAAGAATGATAGTCTCAGGGTATATTCAGTTGCTTCTAGACATGACTGATTGCAACCTCTCCTTGTTCAACTTCCATAAATCCCTGCAATGAGAAACTGCCAGGAAAATGAAAGGAACTCAACACGCCTGGCAGCAGGGATTCTGCTTTCACAAGCAGCTGTCTGAAGGGTTTGTGACATGCATTTGCTTAGGAGGTAACTTAGCAAAAAAGTGCTGAGCACCTGCTCTGTATCTCAGTCTCCACAAAGCAGCAGCTGCTCGTCAGTTTTCCAGCATCTGCACGCCCCAGTGCCAAGCAGGAAAGAGGCATGGCTGCCCCAAAAGCATGCTCAGCATGTTGACACTCGTGGGGCCAGTAGCACCCAGGTGGCACAGCTGAGCAAGTTATGTCATGCATCTATGGAGAGGAGAGGAGAGAGGCAGGAATATGTCCACATGGCAAGCATGTACCCTCAACATGTTTGTAGATGATGACAAGCTGGGAGGAATCTGCATAAGGGTAGAAAGGCCCCCTGGAGGGGTCTGGAAAGGCTGGATCAATGGGCCAAGGCCAACTGCATCAACTTATGAGCTTTAACAAGACTGGATATTGGGACCTGCACTTCTGTCACAACGACCTCATGTAACACTACAGTCAATGGAACATGGGCCAGCAGAATGCTTAGGTGGCCAAGAAGGCCAATGGGATTGGGCATGTCAAGAGGGAGAACACAGGGCTGCTGTCCGGACTTGTAGAGAGGGTATGAGGAAAGTCAAGGTGCAGAGAGAACTGAACTTGAAGAGGGATGTTAAAAACAACAAGAAAGGATTCTATATGTACATTGACCAGACAAAGCAGGCCACAGAGAATGTACTTCCTTTGGTAAATGAGAAAGGAGGAAAGGCTATAACAGATATGGAGAAGGCTGAGGTACTAAATGAGTTTTTTGCTTTGGTCTTCATTGGAACCCAGGATTCCCATATTTCTCGCATCTCTGATGCTTGCATCCCTGATCCTCTATGCGTGAAGTGGGGGAGTAAATCTTCCCCCTCTGTTGTAAGAGTAGAGCAAATCCAGGTCTGCCTGACAAAACCAAATGTATACAAGCCCATGGGGCTCGATGACATGCATCTCAGGGTCCTGAGGGAGCTGGCTGATGTTGGCTGCTGAGCTGCTCTCCACCGTATCTGAAAAGTCGTGGCTGTCAGGAGAAGAACCTGGGGACTGGAAAAATGGAAACATCATTCCCATTTACAAGAAAAGAAGGAAGGAGGAACAGGAGAACTACAGGCCAGTGAGCCCCAACTCTGTGCCTAGGAAGGTCCTGTAACAAATCCTCCTAAAATACATATTAAGGCACATGAGAGATGACAGGGCGATCCTAGACAGCCAGCACAGCTTCATCAAGGAAAGTCCCACTGTACTCAGCCATGGTGAGGCTGTGCCTCAAGTACTCTATTCATTCTTTGGCTACTCACTACAAGAAAGATATTGAGGCCATGGAGCGTGTCCAGAGAAGAGCAACAAAGTTGGGAAAGGTCTGGAATGTGTCTTATGAGTAGCAGCTGAGAGAACAGGCATTGTTCAGTCTGGAGAAGAGGAGGCTTAAGGGAGACCTTACTGCTCTCTACAACTACCTAAAAGGGGACTGCAGAGTTTGGCCTCTTCCTTCCAGCGACAGGACAAAAACTAATGGCCTCATGTTGAACGAGGGGAAGTTCAGGTTGGATATTAGGAAAAAATTATTCTCAGAAAGAGTGGTGATGCACTGGCACAGTCTGCCCAGGGACATGGTGGAGTCGCTGTCCCTGGAGGTGTTTGAGAACTGTGTGGATGTGGCACTGAGAGACGGGGTTAGTTAGCAATATGGGATTGATGGGCTGATGGTTCAACATGGGGATCTTCATCATCTTTCTAACCTTAATGATTCTATTCTTCTATGACTTTTCCAAAGCACACATCTTTCTCATAATCCAGGAAACAGGAATGCAAACAAGACCTGAGAAGTCTTTTCCAGCCTTAATGATTCTATATGATTCATGCACATTAGGACAGATGTTGTTTCCCACCCTGTGACTTGTACAGTGTACAATACAATGTGCCTGAATTAAGACAGCATTTGGTGGTCTGCAGATTAATTTGTCTGAAAGCTTGAGCATGCTTCATATCCAATGGCTCCCAGCACCACTTCTGTCTGTCTGACCCATGTGAGCAAAGAATGAAAACTAAGTAATTGACAGCAGTAAATAAAAGATACATAAAATCATTAGGTAATAAATCAAAATCTCAAATTTTTATAGTCCAATTTAAAAAGCTGCAATAATTTCACTGACTATTTCTAAAATGGAAGTTCAAAGTTCTCAAGGGAACCTGCTTCAGCAAGGAGTTGGAGGTCCCTTCCAATCCCTATAGTTCTGAGATTCTGTGAACAGGAATCTCAGTGGCAGCACAGATTTCAGTCACAGCATGCATTTTCCTCTGGAAGTAGCACACACCCACTTTCAAACATGCTGCTGTTTAGGTTCTAGGTTTTGGTCTTTTGTTTTGAAAATGTGCACTGTCAAGTTACTTTATAGCTAAAAAGTCAAGTCAGCAAATCCTTCTGTAAAAGTGAAACCCATCGAACAGCTCCAGCAAAGTGCTGAGCTGATTAATTGCTCTGGCAGCATAGTCGGGACTGACATGCTGGCAAATAACGAGGCTCAAGGCCAGATGCAACTGTCTGACCTGCACTATAGCACTCTGAATCCTTTCCTCCTAAAATGTGTCAGTGTACTTGATTACATCTTCAATAATTTGAGATTTCTAGCAGTAATTTTGTTTTTTGAGAAAAAAGTTTGTAAAAAGGGTTGTATTTGAAACAAAAGGCTGACCCAGCTGGCAGACAGTGCCATCACCAAGTGCTGAAATAAAGCAAACATCCATTGCTGTTCCAGATGTCCAGGTTGAGAGCCAGAGAAAGAATACACAGCAATGGGAGCAATGGTGCACGGCAATATCCCTGCACAGGGCGCCTCTTGCTAAGCAGAATCATGCTGAAGATTGCAGGGTGGGGGAAAATTCCCTGAGCTGGTCTCCTGCAGTCAAGGAAGGATTCTGCTTCAGCTGAAGCAGAGAAGGAACATCAAGGGGACTGAGAGCCTTTGTCACAAAAGCAGGCTTCAGAGGTTCTCTTAATTACCTTAGCAAAATCGTGCCCTGATGTGCATCTCAGGGCTGGCCAGGAAAATGGGAGAACTGATGGGGGATCTCAGAAAAGGTGAAGGGCTACTTAAGTTAATGGACAATGTTGGCTTAAGAACAAATGGCAAATAATTGGTCACAAATACATCTAGGATAAGAATCTGAAAAAACTTCCAAGCTTTCAGAGGTTCTAGCTCTGGAACAGCCTCCTAGGAAGTGCAGAATAGTCTAAAGAAAAAAAATGTGAAGGAAGTTGCTTACCTTTTGAAAAGGATATCAGAGGTACTGCATCTGTCATGAGGAAACACGAGGTGCACATGCACCTCATACAGTGCTCGCAATAGACCTGCTGCTGTTACATCATCAGGCAGAGCTGAATTTAAATGACTGCCCACCCCAAAAAGACAAAACATAGCCAGGTGTTTATTTCAGCTGAATGCCAACTCCAACTCTTGGGAGCTTGATGTGGGTTTGCAGCAGTTCTTGGAAGACTTCTGGCCTATAAACCAACTAGCGGCTTCCCACAATTCACTTATGCACAAGACAAAACCCTTCTAATACACATCTACTAAGATGTGGAGAATCATTCTGTATGAAGAAGGAAATAACAAGAACAAGCAGAAACTGAGGGCACATTTTAGATGCTCTGCCTTGGTACTTACTGACCCAGCTACAATGAGCTGCCATCAGCAAACTTCTCCAAAACACCTCCAAGAGTCTGAGCTACTTCACCACCACCAAAGGCCCAGTTCTGGGAGCACTCACCTCATCAGTCTGACTCCAGTAAGTTGGCACGCAAAAACTAAAGCATTTACACAGTGTCTTCTGAGTCAGATCCTAAGGCCACTCACAGTTCCTGCTGGAAGCCCTTTTTTATTCAATATGTTCAGCTTGGAAAATTGATTTTACGTAATTACAGCTTGAGCTATATCAGCAGCAAGGGAGATTCTGCAGAATATGAAGAAACCCCCCAGCCCTGCCTTTTAGTTAAGGGTATTTATAGTGCTATCACAAATGAGGCTGTAGGAGAAGACAGGAAGGAATTGTCTAAATGGGTTTCCCTTTGAACCAAAAATAGCTTATTACACATCAAACATGCCAGTTCGTTTCATTCTTTTCATGCTGATGGCTTCACAGTGAATCTCAGAGAGAGCAGCCTATATACACGCAGAACTGAGAGCAATTATTGTCACTTCTGGTGTCACTCTGGCAGTGCTTAATGGGAGAGTTTTCTTTGGGCTTTAAGTCAAGAAAGGCTAATATTGTCTGGTTTTCCAAGAGTGTTTCTCTTGGATGAAGGATAGTCAGGTTGGATGTTAGGAACACTTCTCAAAACAGTGGTGATGTGCTGGCACAGGCTGCCCAGGGAGGTGGTGGAGTCACCATCCCTGGAGGTGCTCAGGAACCATGTGGATGTGGCACTGAGGGACAGTCAGTGGGCATGGTGAGGATGGGTTGGCAGTTGGATGTGAAGACCTTGGAGATCTTTTCCACCCTTAATGATTCTGTGGTATTTCTGAAGACAAGATGTAACTCAAAACGTCTCCCAGATTATACTGGTATCTGTATTTGTTTCCAGAGTAATTAAACATTTTTGTTCACTCAAAACTTTTTCAGGTAAATGTTTTACCACAGAAAATAAATATTTCTCAACTGAAAAAAAGAATTTCTATTTCAGGTTGTGTTTTTTTTTCTCCTGCTTAGGTCAAGTAGCCAGTTACTGGCGCAATGCTACTTTCTTCAGTGTGCTGCTCTTCAAAAAGTCGTGGTGATAGCCAATAGAGATGCTCCTTCAATACTAGAGACAGAGTTTCTAGCTATATGACAGCTGAAAGCTAAACATCTCAGCTCTGTAGTTTGCTGTGCCAACATTATGGCCTCTTCATATCCAAGTCTGCACTGAACCTTCATTTTACCTAAAGCTACAGTGAATATTTCATTGCTGATGTCTGAATGAGCCAAAGCTACTGTTTTTTAAATTAAAAAAAGAAAAACTCATGTTTATGTTTTTACACGTGGAGAGAAGAGGAGGTTTATTGTAAGGGTGGTATAGGGTGCAATTTAAACTATTTTGTTTTGAATAAACAAACAAACAAAAACAAACCAACAACAACACCTAAATATAAGCCACAGTGCAGACAGGAACCAACCCTGGTCTAGAAGTAAGCATGAGGCAGAGTACTGCAGGCTGTAGCCATCACATCAGAGCAGATTCTGCCACCTGGACAATCAGCCTGCCAGCTGGAAAGCAGGAGCATGATACACAGTGCACCACCAAGGTGTGATAATACAGTGGCTGGCAGATATGTCCATTTTCTGGATCCCACAACATTAATACTAAAAACAGGATTAGTAATTTTATGATAGTGAAAACAAACAACAGAGCTTGCTAAGCTCAAAAAAATCAATGATAATTCCTGCAGGTCCAATTAAACCATATTGAATCCTGTAATATTACTGCTGTTCAGTTTTCCAATTACCCACTTATAATTTATTTAATTGTATTTCAGATGATACTTCAAACAAGTAAAAGATTTCAAGATGTGTCAAGAAAAAAAGACTCTGTGCTAATGGAGAGAAGCAGTATTTCATTCTGTCTGCGTGTTTTGTAAAGCCACCACTCTGTTTTTGTGTGAATGTCTTCCCAATTAAGCAAACAAACCTAAGCATTCAAGAAAATCAACCAACAAAAATTTCGTTTTTAGGCTTTAAATCTAAACTGAAGCAGATTTGCTATTTACAACACATACTGCAACACACTGCAGATGCTCTGATTCAGTTCATAAAAGCCTGGTTGCCCTCCAAAAATCAGGTACACTGAAACTTTTCATCTTAGCTGTTTCTTGGTAGAAGAAGCAGCCACTGACTGGCTCCTGTGGGTGGTATCTACTTCCTGCAGGTAGGAAATGCTGCCTGCAGGACAAAGATGACATGGAGGCCTACAACTGCATTACAGAACCATGATATTCAAAGAGAAGTCACCAGTATTATCCAAAACACAAATAGCTGCAGCTCTGAATACTCACATTACCTTCCCTCATCTTAACTAGTCCTTCATGAATAGTGCCGCTGCTGCTTCTCTGATTGCTCATTTCCCTTCTCTTAGGAACTTTTCTCATCCCTTTCTCACTAGTCCTTTACATTTAGCAAAAAGCAGTCACAGATGTGACACACAGTGTACATTTTCTTTTCCTTCCTCGTGGTTTGAGGGGCTTTCTGTTTGTTTGCTTGCTCACAGCTGAGTTGATCTTGTTTGCACTCCCGTTTCCAGAACTACAAGAAAGAGTTGTGCTTTGAAAAGTCGCAGAGTCAGAGTTACTAAGGTTGGAACGTGGGGCTGCTCAGCCCCGAAAAGAGAAGATTCTGAGGATACCTGAGAACGGCCTTTCAGTACCTAAAGTGGGACTTTAAGAAAGAAGGAGACAAATTCTTTAGTGTAGTTTGTCAGTATATGACAAGGACAAATGGTTTCAAACTAAGGGAGTGCAGATTTAGATGGGGTATAAGGAAGAAGGTTTTTTCCAGTAAGTGTGATGGAGCATGGGCCCATGTTGCCCAGAGAGGTGGTGCATGACCAGTGCCCTGGAGACACTTAAGGTCAGGCTGAATGGAGGTCTGAGCACCTGATGTAGCTGTAGGTGTTCCTGTTAGTTGCAGGGGAGTTGGACTAGATGGCCTTCAAAGGTCCCTTCCAACTCGAATGATTCTATGACTCTATGACCTCTAAGATCTTCAAATCCAACCGCTAACTCATCCCACCATGCCCGGTAATCACGTCCCTCCGTGCCACACACATACTGAACATCTCCAGGGATGCTGACTCCACCACCTCCCTGGGCAGCTGTCCCACTGCCTCATCACTCTGACAAGAAATTTTTCCTAATCTCCAGAGGAAGTTCAAGCTGGTGCAACTTGAGGCCATTACTTCCCATCCTATTACTGTTACCTGGGAGAAGAGGCTGACTCCCACCTTGCCACAACCTCCTTACAGAGAGCTGTAAAGAGCAACAAGGTCTGCCCTGAGCTGCCTCTTCTTCAGAGTCAAGAATCATTGCAAAGCTTTTCTGCAAAGAACACGAACTGTTTTATTTATAGGACTATGAGAGGCTTGTTTTGGTCTCTGGATCATTCCCACTAGGAATAAGAACAGTAGGATATTCTAGGTGCAAAAAGGCAGTCTTGAACAGCTCATGTTTTTAAAACACTATGTGTCACAAGGTTAATTGTTATTTCTTTTAGCAACACAAACACACTTTCACCAGAAGTCTGCTTCACATTCTGACCATCTGACTTGAACCTCACGGCAGGCATTTAAGGACAAATGATACAAAATCATCTCCCCCCACCTTACCCTTCCTATTTGATATTTTTAGGGTCAAGAAGGGAGGCAGGATGCATATATGTATGTATGCTGTTCTGATAGAGAGGCCCCACAACACCCTTGAGACCTCCAGGTGTTCTCTTCTCCAAAGTGCAGTCCCTTTATCCATTCGTTTAAGGCTGTAATTTGCTTTATTTTATCATTATTATTATAAGCTCCTTTCCCAGCTATTTTTATCAGTAGATCATGGGCACTTCCTCTTTTGCCAGTGCTTCTTCTGTACTGTGTTTCCATCTCTGAAACATGCCGCAGCAATCCTGAGTGCATCCCCTATTCTCTGCAGAAGCGGGTGAAAAAGCTCTGTTCCCAGCACAACCATGCTACACTGAAAGGTGAGGCACCTCCGTGCTCTGAGATTTATGGAAGATTTCACAGAATCATTGAGTATCCAGGCTGGAAGAGGGCCAGAAGGATCACTGAGCCAAAATCCTAGTGGCGAGTACACCAAGTCACCATTTTCCTTCTGATTTGCATGCAACAAGTCAGTTGTTAATGACTTGCTTCACTGAGCAGAGGGAAAATAAATAAAAAGAACTGATAAAAAAAAAGCATGATTCAGAGCCTTATGGAAAAAGTAAACTCATATTTCAGTGTAAAGACACTCGAAGTTTTAAATTAGAATGCAAGCCTTACTTAACTGCTTCCTCTCTTTCTTTTCTAGTATGAGCTCTAGAGACAGAAAAAGATGGGAGAAAAAGCTGTAGTTAATTTCTACTCAATACTGCAATGTTTATGCTGACTTTATTCTTTCTCTTAGTCATGCTGTTTCACTTACAGGTTTTATGTTGTTAATGAAGTAGTTTTTGTTCGCTTGCAAAAATAAAAATAAAGAAAGAATGAACCATTAAATACCAAATCCTGATGGGTTTAAAACACACAAATAACTTATAAGCGATCCTAGCTTGACTTAAAACTTTTTACACCACACTGATAGTGTTTTGGTTGCCTTCTAACATTTTTTGGACATAGATACATTGCAGTACCCTGGCTTAAATATGTTTCTGGAAGGAAGTCAGGGGAAACAACATAGTTGCAATGAGGAAATAAAAAGAGGATGACACCTAATGCTCATATAAAGTCTATCAAATCTTCATGCTTAAACAGTGCAAAAACACCCACATGACTATTGTCACACATTTGCAGCATCACAAGAGCCATAAGATGGCTTTACTGAAAGAAGAATCCCACTTACGTGTGAAAGGTCCACAAAAGTCCCTGCAGTTTGATTTCACTGCATGTGTTCCTGTTTGCCACAAGCAATGTCAGGTCTACCTTGCACCAACCCCATTATGAGTCTCACCTTTCTTCCAGCATCTGGAGTTTCTGCTGCTTCAGCCTCAACTCTGGGTTACTTGTGACCAGGCTCTCCCTAGCAGTGGGGGATGAAGTGGGCATTGCAGAGAGAAGTGTAGGGATTGAGCAGCAGCTTTTTTTCCCTTTGAGATGAGGCACCCTTAGGCACATGCCACGCATCAGACTTCCATGTGAAGCTCTCATGCTGCAGACCTCTTGAACCCAGCAGACCACACAGGGGTGCTGCACATCTAACACGTGGCAGGAAAGGCAGGACTGGTACCATGGCATACTTTTTGAACTGGATTTTGCAGTATCATCAGGACTGAGGGGAATGTGCATACACTGGTAACATGTGAGTACACAGTGCATAAGGGATTACTGGCAAACAGACTGCAGTGCAGTGAATGACTCCAGACAACCTGGAAAAGCTCTGAAATCAAGAGAAATGCCCAGATTTGCTCTGCTAACACTTGCCAAGTGACTGAACAGCAACATACTATCTCTAGCAAAAATGTCACTCCACATGGCAGCTTCAAAGATACTACAGGAAGCTTATGCTCAAGCAGATTAGTTCTGACTGATGTTGGTTATTTCAGCTTTCTCAGTGTCACAGTTTGCTGGGTGACCCTTATAAGCAAAGAGCAAGTTTGAGACCACCTCATGTGACTGAATGTGCACAAGTCTGTGGGGGCCATACACACTGCACAGTCATAAAGGAACTGGCTGATGTGGTTGCCTAGCCACTCTCCACTGTATTTGAAAAGTCATGGCTCTCCGAAGTCTAAAGTGACAGGAAAAAGGTAAACAACATATCCAGTTTTAAGGAAATGGAGAAATTAAGAGAAAGGAAGACCTATGGAATTACAGGGTGGAGAACCTCACCTCTGTACCTGAGAAAATAATGGAGCAGATCCTCCTGGAAGACACATTAAGGCACATGAGGGAATGAGGCAGTGATGTGAGACCAACAGCACAGCTTCACTGAGGGCAGACTGTACCTTGCAAATCCACAGATCTTCTACAATGAAGAGATGGTTTCCATGGACAAAGAGCAATTGATGTCGTCTTTCTGGACTTCTTTGAGACCTTTGAAATGGTTCCACACCACATTCTCATCTCTAAATTGGAGACTAATTGGATCTTCACTGGATAAACAATTGGTTGGATAGCTGCAGCCAGAATGCTGTGGTCCGTGTCTCTACATCCAGGGCAAGGCCAGTGACAAACGGTGCCTCCCAGGTGTCCATCTTGGGACTGGTGCTTGTCAATATCTTTTCCAGTGACACAGACAGTAGGATCAAGTGTACTCTCATCAAGTTTGCAGATGATTCCAAGCTCAGTCATGCAGTTGATAACAACAGAATGAAAGGATGTCATCCAAGGGATGTGGTCAAGCATGACAAGTGGGGCCAGGTGAACCTAATGAAGTTCAACAAGGCCAAGTGCAAGGTGGTGCACTTGAATTGGGGCAACACCAGGAACGTGTACAGACTGGGAAAAGAAGAATTGGAGAGCAGCCCTGTGGAGAAGGACTAGGGGGTCCTGGTGGATGAAAAGCTGGAGATGAGCCAGCAAAGTGCGCTTGCAACCTAGAAGGCCAGCAATATTCTGGGCTGCATCAAAAGAGGGGTGGCCAGCTGAGGGAGGGAGGGGATTGTCCCTCTCTACACTACGTAAGGCCCCATCCGCAGTACTGAATTCAGGCCTGGGGCCCCCAGCAGAAGAAACATGTGGAGCTGCTGAAGTGTGTCCAGAGGAGGGCCATGCCCAAGGAATATAAAGTCCTTTTTAATGTTTTGTGATTTCTACTTGCAGACTCCTATGACCCAGTTTGAAAGAGCAGGAGCAGATAGTAGTCCTCCAGCTTTACCATATCTGGTAGCCTGCTCCTGACATCCCAAATGCACTGATAAAGCACTTTTTCTAACATTCCATCTCTTGCTCTACTGTTACTGCATACCAAGTTATCTCCAGTGCAGCTGCTGTCAACAGGTTCACGAGCTGCTCTGAAATAAAGAAGTCAAAGGCAGATGAGCACCAGCCCATCCACTGAGCTGAAGTCCCTGCAGAAGCAGGGACATCTGGCAGGAGTGCAGCAGCTTCTGATTAGTTGGGCCACAGGCAAGTCAACCCTACCAGAGCATGGGTGCTCCACACCTACCTGCTGAGCTCTAGCCACTTGTATAACTAACCCTGTGGAAAGTGCAGCAGCAAGTGGTTCTCACCAGTGACTATAAAAGCAAACAGGGCAGCACTTCTGACACAAGGAAACAAAAGATATGGGAGACAGGGAAGAATGTAAAGAAGAATGTTTTCTGCCAAACAAGCTTTGATAAATACCCATTGAGATGATGAAATCCTCGCATAACCCTGGTGCATACTTCTTCAACTTGGGAGAACAACACACAGAGCACTTCTCCCAGTATACTGGGGGCAAAAGACAAAAATGAGAGGGTGGTAAACATGTATTAAAACCAATATTGAACTTGTTTTCCTCCTGAATTAACCCGTATATCCCAGCACACATACAAAGATGCAGGACCACAGCCTTCATATGTTACCACCCTGAACCGTGGCACGATGCCTTGAGGCAGGAAAAGGTGGAAGGCAATGAACAACTCACACTCCTTGCAAACTGAATAAATATTGTCCCAATCACAAAGTCAGATTCATAGTTAAGTAACACAATTCTTCTGAGGAAAAGAATGTGGGTTAAAATAATCAACAATGTCTAAAACTTTACAAACACAAGGTTGGGAGGATTGACTTTCCCGACTCTGCTTCCACAAACTGTACATTCACAGAGAAATGTTTCTCACTCGAACAGAAGTATGCAGTATGTCACAGATAAAGGAGTCCTCTATGAGAAGTATATACCTTGCAACTCAATTGACCAGAGAGAAACTTCCGACGGAGAAAAGATATAACAAATAAAAGACAAAATGAAGGTCAAAATCAAATTCCTTTTGCCTTTGCTTACAAAAAAAAGTCCAGAAAAAAAAGCAGGACGCTGCTCATAACGTGAGCTGGAGGAAAAAATCAAAGGTGTGATTCCTACACTTCTGCATCCTGTGCACAAATAATGCAGAAGGCAGGACACAGTTGTAGAGACGCTCCTTCTATCTGAGCTAAAGGTCTCCTGTCTGAGCTCATGGGCACACATCCTTAGCATGAACATACACAGTTGCTAGAAAGAAGGCAAAAAACCATCTTGCAATAAATTTTCACAGAGTAGTTGCTCTCATTTAATAATACACTAATGATAATCTGATAGCATGGTAAAGGGAGAAATTAAATGGGTCCGCTAAACTGCTCTGACCACATAACTAAGTGCAGCAAGAAATATTCTGCTGCCTCCACAGACATGCACAGGGGAGGAAGGAACATGGCTGAGCAAGCAGCCATGCCACTTTCTGCTCACTTCGCTTCAAGCCCACTACTGATCCAGCATCTCCTGGATCTAGCATCTCAAGCATGAAGGCTTTTTGGGTATGGCACTTCTGATTAAAGCAAGTAAATCCATTTGCTTACTTTGAGATTTTTGTCACACATTTATGGTTATACCTCATTAGAAGCAGCAATCAAACTAGTGAAGGGAATTGTTTTTCTTTTTTTGTCCCCTTTGAGAAAGTGAATAATATTTCTCTCAATAGGCAGAAGCAATTTTTTTTTTCTCCTGATGAAAAATCTCTAGAAAAGATGAATACGGTGATTGACTGCTTCAAACATTTTTGTTCTGCTTGTCACCGACCAATGAACGGGACACAGACTCTGCACGAGACAGGACTTGGAGAGGAATTACTGGATATGCCTGTCTTTGAAATGCTCTATAAATGACTTTATGACTATATTTATCCCTCCTGACCTCACAGAATGCATTGGTAAACTCATCATTCCCCTCCACCGAGAGAACCGTTTACCACTTCCATTATCTAGTTCCAAGGACTCTCTGGAGAACTAGTTATACTACTAACTGAAGAGAACTGACTCTGGTTGTGCCTCATATATGTCACTTGTACCAGCACTTCATGGGTGGGATGCAGCTCCGAGAGCTGATGGTGTTTGCCAGATTTATCATCCTATCACCCAAAGGCACACACAATGGACTTAGAAGCAGATGGTCACTCTGGCTTGCCATTAGTCCAGGCTTTACACCAGGTTTTTGTGAAAGTTTGTCCTGATATATCTGATAATCATCCTTCCATACCCCATTACTTTAGGTAATGCAGGGAGGCAGACAGGACAGACCTGGAGGGAATAGGTGGTGAGAGGATCCAGCAACATGAATCTGGTTTAGCTGTGCTTTGGGAATTTTACAGATTGGTTGTAATTATTTGCGTGGAAGGGTTTGGGAAATATAAAGCACTGCGTGGAACTGATTAATGCAAACTGAGTACAAAGTTAAATCATAGGAAAGAAATCTTCCTGCTTAGGTTTGTCTCCTTGCACACAGCCCATCTCAGTCACTTTTACTACCTGATGCTCTCAGCTTTGAAAGAAAAAGTCAAATTCCCTTTTACTCAGAAACATACTTCTGTAAGACTGTAAAGGAATGTAAGAGAATCAGTTGCTGCTTTATCACAAGCCATAATGCAACTGCTGAAAACCACATTAAAATACTGTGGTGTGGATGTGGTGGTTGAGAAGCAAGAAAAAAAAAAAAAAAAAAGGATATTAAAGAAAAAAACTTCAGTAAGAAATGCGTGCCATATTTCAGAGATGTTCAGAAACTGCACCTAGTTCCCACTTGTCCCCAGCTGAGGAAAAAAGGCAGCTTTTAAGTTATCGTTACTATATGCATGATATACATCATCTCCTGTATCATAATAATACTATTGATTTTTGGCACAAAGAGGTGTGCTTCAGCAGAGGGTGACGAAGCATCCAAGGCTCCCCAGCTTGAGCAGGAGTGGCTTTCACTTGCAGAATCTTCAGTCCCCATTAGCTCTGAGACAAGTCATGCTCCATTGGTACAAAGCAAGGCTCAGGAGCAGCCACTATAAGGGAACATCTGGATGAAGCTGGACTCTAAAATCAAACAGCTTAGCACTCTCTCAGCACTGCTTATCTTTCTTTTTCGAAGAACAGTTCAGGGCGGCAATATCCTTGCACCAAAACCACACCAATAAACAAGCAAAAACAAACAGTTCAACCCTGACTCAGGGCATCTGGCTGAAAGAAGAGATCCCACATCTCTGTTTTCATGGATCCTAAGGAAGAATGAAGATATCCTCAGATTCAGACATGAATCTGAGCAACTAACTTCACCCAGCCTGGAGCAGATCTGGTGGTCTTCAGTGAGAGCAGCTCACACACCATTGCCCACCTTCTGACCCACATCCCAGCTGTCAGTGTTGTCCTGCATCCAATCTATGAACGAGGGCAAAACAGAACATCTACTCTCTCATTTTCAATAGCATAACTCCCACTTATTCTGCTACAGTTTGTGGTAATAATGAAGACAAGCAAGAAGGACACTTTGCCCTCAACCCAAGCTTAGCATGCAAGTACTTGTGTCACCACTGCTATGGTCAGATACTTCACATTGCTTCTGAAAATAGTTGCTATTTGTAATTCACTTTTAATTTTAGTACAAACCATCTATTTTTCTTTTTCCTCTAAAGGAAAATAGAGAATGAAAAAAAATCAGAGATGGAATAATGATTTTGGTTTGTTCTTTTTTTCTTTTTTTTGTTTTCTTTCTTTTCCTGCCAAGCTTCATGCAGCCACTAAAACATCTATTGTTCACTGTAACTGAATTTTAATTGATAAGGGAAGAACAATTACCCGATTCACAGCCTGGTATCCAGGCAAGGGGAGGCCAAAAGGTCATTCCAGAATGGCTGAAGGTGCCAGACACTGTACAAAAACAATTTCATCTCATGGGCTCAACACACAAGCCTGGTTCCTAAGGCTTCTTGATTTGTTGTGCCTTCTTCAGAAGCCAGAAGAAATCAGCTCCTGATAAGTCAAGGATTCTGAATACTGACATATGTCTAGCAGAAACCACCACATGGCTGTGACACACCTCCACCACCACCACACTGGCTGCTGTACCCTGTACTCCCCACACATTGCTCCCCAGACCTTCACTTATGTCTACAGCAAAGCAAAACCATCAGTCAGGCTCCACTGCTTTGCTTAAACTCCTGTCCCTGCCCTGGAGAGCCCCAGCAGAGCAGCTGTGTGATGCCCACACAAAGCAGACACCGTGTGCTTATTAGGGCTTAGCTTGGGAGGATGTGCCCAGCGTACTGACCTCTACCAGTGGCCTGGGTTTGCGCTCCACTGCAAACCTGAAATGGCAGAGCTCGCAGTAGCTAGTGTTGGATGAAGACAGCCAGTGCTCCAGGCAGCTGCGGTGGATGGTCCCCAGCGTCCCCGTACACTTGCAGGGAGAAAGCAGGTCTTCCTGACTGCTGCCCTCGTGGCAGATCCTGCACATGGGGCGGTCATTGAAGGGACTGCTGTGGGAGGAGAGACACGCTGCGGGTCAGCACACAGCCCTGCCACGGGTGACAGGACCAATTCACAAGGCAGGAAACGTTTTCAGGGTGCACGCTTTGCTCTGTGGTCGGTGCAGCAGGCTGCCAGGATGCAGCCACGGGCGCACGTACACTTAACTAATGTCCCTGGTGTGGGGGTTAAAAAAGGGAGAAGAGCAGACATACAGTACTAGCAGGTGAGAGGGTCATGAGGGATGAGGGAGCAGCTTCACCTACAGCGAGGACACAGTGACATAACATTCCCTGGGGCAATTCCCCACCTGCTGCTCAAGGGTAGATAAGAGCAGCCTGGAAAAGGAGCGCTGCGTCCAGCACCTTCCTCCCACGGCCATTTCTCACGCAGTCACCCTCAGCATCGCAGAGAAACTGCGGGCACCCCATCCCCAGGAGGGGCTCAGGGCCAGGCTGAACGGGACCCTGGGCAGCCTCATCTTGCTGAGCGGCAGCGCTGCCGACTGCGAGAGCTTAAAGGTCCGTTTCAGCTGTGATTCCGTACAACCAAAGGGCGCTCCTCCTTCTGGGCAGCACCTCCGAACTTCACCAACTTCACGACGGAAGGATCTCTCGTTCCCCCGAGCCCCGCAGCCGTGCCCGGCTCCTCGAGGGAGCGCGGCGAGGAGGAGAGCAGGGCGCACCGCAGCACCGGCTTTGAAAAACTTATTGCAAGTAAAGGCAGAAAAGCCCTCTCAGGCCTCCCGGTCACGCCTGCAGCAGCAGCAGCACCGTGCAACTCCACGGCAGCACGACGGTTCCCGTCCCACTGAAGCTTTCCAGCCCCGCGCCGCGCAGCCCCGCGTCCCCTACCTCTGCGTGGCGAGGGTCCGCACGGCGGAGAGCAGCTGCCCGTCCTTGGCCGCCACCTGCATGACATACCGCGGCCGGCCGGGCAGCCGGGCCGCCTCGGGGCGGGCTCTTGCTGGCGGCCGCGCCCGTTCGTCATAGCGGAGGGCGGCGGCCGCGCCGGGCGCACGTGTGCTGTAGGGAGCGGGGCTCAGCGCGCGTGGAAATCACGGCCTGACTGCATCCTTCCGCGCTCCTTTCTTTCCCCATCGCTCTGTGCGATGTCCGGGCGGCAGCCGGGAGCATGGGCTGCTCGGTCAGCGCGGAGCCTGCGAAGGGAAACTCGGTGACTTGGTGTGCCGCTGCTCACAGGGCGGGCGGGCTGCCTGCCTGCGTGGGGAGAAGCTCCTAGCGCGGCTCCAGACCACGGAGGCAGTCCGCCGTGGATGACCGCTGTGATACGTTCCTCTCTGCGCTGCCTCTGATCCTCCAAGGGAAACGCTGTGCCTCGGGCACCGCTCCTATTTGTACGGTACGGCAGTGGGAAGAAACACGTCCGAGAATTAAACGCCCGTTCGCTCTTTAAGCAAAGGTGCCTCCTTTAGAATAGATCCTGTGAGGTGATGCTAGCAGCCCGAAGAGAAACCTGGGGCGGGCAGGGCAGTCCGTGTGGTGTGTGAGGATGTGACAGGGACGCTGGACTGATCGCAGGATGCAACTTTTCCCCTGGGAACTTGGATTCATAGAAAGGCGTCTGGAGTAGGAAAGCGTCCGTGGATTTGCACGTTGCGTGGGACTGCTTTGGGTGTTTTCAGACTGTGCACCACCTAGAGGGAAAGCTGCGGGCTGCTGAGACAGCTTACATTCGGAGAACAGGGAAGGAAAGCCGTTTTAGACTCCCGATTAAAACGGGGCTGAGGGAAATGGTTGATTTCAAAACCATTAACACATAAAAGATGCGGACACTGTAAGAGAGGAAGAGCCACAGAGCTCCAAGGAGAGTAGAGGAGCATCTAAATCAGCAACGTTGTAGTTGTGAATCTGCTCTGAGACTGTTCGACAAGAATACCCAGCCGCTGAGGAACTGCTTCATTAAACCTAAAAAGCCCAGGCAGCGCAGACCCACGCTGCACAGCGATGTATGTCTTCTCTGGATGCTTCACTGACCTCATTAAGCACAGCAGCGGGTTTATCGTTGTGAATAAAGTGACCGCCCGAGGTGTTACAAACACATCTATCAGCTACTTCACGAGTCCACGAGCATTTGCTAAAGCGTCAGATGATGCAACTAAGTGCAGAGCTTTAGAGCGTGTCTAATGGCCCAACAGTGATGTTAACTCAGATCTCTGAGTACAGCACTGCACCAACATCCAACCTTGGCATAGCAAATGTATCTGACCTATTTATTTCCAGATAGCTCCTTTTCCCCTCCCTTCCCTCCCCTCCCCATTTTCCAGGTCATTTTGTGATCACTCAGACATCTCACTGATATATATATATATACACATTATATGTGTGTGCAAAGATATATATGTATGCATATATATGTGTGCAAAGATTTTGTATGTGTTTTGATGGTACCAAAAATGTGAAATTTAAAGGCCAAAAAAAAAAAAAAAAAAAGCTGTTAAATTCTTGGAGCTGTTCTGTGTCCTCTGAAATGTCAACGTTCTGATCTGGAATAAAACAGTGAATGTTTTCCTGGAGGAAGTACACACTGGAAAAAAGTTCTTTTAATCACATGACATGGTTTTATGATTTTTTGTATTGGTATTCCACATCATAGCATCATGTGCACTGGGAGTTAAAGAGTTAATGCTCCAGCTCCATGGATCATTGACAGTTTCAGGTATACCTGTCCCAGAGAGGAAGAACTATGTACCCCAGAAGACTGTGCATTCCTGTTTTCCATCCAGAGAGGAAGATAAAACTGTTTGCATGTCTTTCCTCTTTCTGCTCCTCACCTGCAGTGTGTGCACTCCCTAGCCATCTCACCTTCAGCTTTAGCTTCAGTTTTTGGACATCTCTCTCTCGCTTTATTTGATTTATTAGCTTCAATTCCAATTATATTGTGTTGTTTTGCATTCCGATATCTTATTTAGTGAATTATTTTTCTTAGATCATTGCAGCTGTTTTGTTTTTAGGCCCATCTCTCTGCCCTCTTTCTCTTCTCCTAGGGAATGGGTCTGTGGGTCCCCCTGCCCCATCTGTCACAGAACTGGGCCAAACCAGCCCTTAAACAATTACATCACCAATTGAAAATGTCCTCATGGTGACTTTTTTTCCCATCCACTTCATTCCTGGGTTTATGGACTAGTTTAATGTACATTCCTGTTACTTTTGCATCCAGTGCCATTATGTGCAGATGTGAAAAGTGCAAGTTGTGAAATATCAAGTCCACTTCCTTCTTTAGTTCACACAAGTACAGATTCAGGTGACCACAGTAGTCTGCAGTTATTTGTACTCCTTCCTCCCAAAAAGCAGCCCCAGCAACCCTGCAGGCACTGCACTGCATGTATAGTCAGTACATTAAATCCGACCATCGTTGTGAAGCAAAGAACTGCAGCAGGGAACTGAGATGCAGTGTTCTCCAGCAAATTGTCTGAGTTAATTGCTGGAACTGGGTAAAAAGCTCAAGTGCAACTGACATCCTTCTCCGTATCATAAGTTATTGGATCTTTTCCCAGCAAATGTCAGTTATAACTTACTCTCTTTCCATCCCAATCCAGTGGCTACTACCTCCAATGTTAAAATATAGGTCAACATCTTACTCTCTTGCCACGCTTTGCCTTTTTTTCCTCTGTCGATTGTTTCAGTTTCTATTTTTTTGTAAATAATTTCAAAGTCAGGGCTGCTTTCTAGGGCTGTAGCAGTTATTAAGAGGTATCTTGGGTATTTTTCTTCTTGGAATTACACGAATTAATGGAAATACACTGGAGAAGTGGCTTAGTCTCCCAAACAAATGTTGCCTAACAATTGCAGTCTTTGTTTCAGAGACAAGCTGCTTCTGGGCTTTGTCAGCTGCTGATTACTGCTAACAGCATGGCCCCTCTAAGCTCATGAAATACTCCTTTATGGGCTGCCTAGTACATCTTCTTTCCCATTCTTAATTTTCTTTCTAAGAAATTTATAACTTCTATATCAAGAAAAAACACGAGACTGAAAAAAACATGCCACTGATTAAAGCACTGCTGCTCTTTCTGAATCGCACTCAAATAGGAGAAGTTGAAAACTAGCATCACTATCCTGGTAAAGAATTTAAAGAAGAAAACATATACGTTTGCAATTAGCACCAAAAACTGGAATCCTTGGTGAACTTCAGCCTATTTTATCTGAACTGACCTCATTTCCTGAAGCATTGTCATGCTGATGAGTTAAATTATCATAACAGATTTTTGTAAGGAGTGGAGATTTTCCGCTGAAGCTGGAAGTGGTTTTGTTTTGCATGAGGCCAAAAGATCTTACCCTTCAAACGGTGGGATGGAAATGCTAAATAAATATTCACACAGAGCTCCTGTGTGAATTGCTTGCTTCCCTTCTTGTGGCACCTTTCTAAGAATAGCACACAATGCATCTCATACTCATAAAGTTCCAAATCTGGAAATCCATTAACTTTTCTTAGTCCGTGTCCCCATGAGTCACTCTAATGGTTTCAAGACATGCAACCCAAGCTTGCACCAGTCAAAACTGAAGAAGTCTATGAAAAACACTACATTCTTATCTGGGGAATACTTTTTCCTATGAAATACAGCATTATTAAAATTAAAAAAAAAAACAAAAAAACTTTAAAAATGCAATGTTTGGAGATGTATTTTTATTTCTAATTTATGTCATTAAATTCCAGAAGGCTATTTCTTTTTCCACGTTAGCCACAGCCCAGTGTTCAATATTAAAATTAACACCTAGTATCAAGGAGAAATGGCTTGCCAGCTGTGATTAAGGAGAAACCAAAGCACTCACTGTTTTTTTGTGAATTGGTGGGGCCTTATCTCCTACTGAGGGCCATGGCTGCACCTCAGCCTGCCTGAGTGATCATGGAGAAACAAACCCATCCACCTTGCACTGACAGAGCAATCTGACTGCCAGTGGAGCCTGGCACTGACTGAACAGCAACTTGTGCTGTTGGATGGATCATGGAGATTAGCAGTCTTGGATGGCAGGTACAATTCTGCATCACATTGCAATCTGCAATTGTAAGGTGCAGTTTGTGTAGTAACACCTTTTGCCTTTATTTATACTTTGGATTGCAAACTGTTGCAGACTGATAAAAGATTCTGGCTCAAAGGACAGTCTGTGAAACATTTATTAGGTGGTGATGAAGAAAAGGATCTTCCCCTCGCTGAAGTTTACGCTTTCACCTCCCATCCTGCTTTGTAAGACAATCTCTTTATTACAGTAGTTCTCAGTACAAGACATGTCCCTCTCCAAGTTACCCCTATTCTGCACAATCCCTATGGAGATGAACCAATACTATACAAAAGAACTCTGCTTTAGTTAAATACTGTTACGGATTTAGCTATGGTTATTTGGACAGTTTTCATAGCCCTAGATGATATCATTTGTTACGTGGGTACATCCATACTTCTTTCAGCTCGCAGCTGCTAGATGATTTCAGAACAGAAAACCTTGTGCCATATGAGACGCCAGAAGGGCACACACAGACCAGGGTCCCAACCAACTACTAGAATCATAGAAGTATAGAAGCATAGAACAGTAAAAAATTGTAGAATCATATAATCATTTGTGTTGGAAAGGATCTTTAAAGGTCTTCTATCTAGTCCAACTATCTGCAATGAACAGGAGCACCTACAGCTTGATCAAGTTGCTCAGAGCCCCAGAGAGCCTGAACTTGCTTGTCTTCAGTTATGGGGCTACCTTCTGTGGCATGGCTTTGGATGTGCCCCCTGGTTTTTGTGCCTCAGTTTAGGCCCTGTTGTGTAATCCTGTGTGCATCTGTACTGTTCTTTAAATAACTGAGATTTAGAGAACTAAGGCCAGGATGTATAATGGGAAAGACCTGCTTTCTTGCAGCTTCAGTGGGTGTGTAGTTGTAAATAACAGACTTCGTTCTGTTTGTTCAGAAGTAATAACAAAAATGAAACAAAATGGGGTATAGAAACTTTCTTCAAAAACATCTGAATCCCACAGGAAGTCTGCCCACAAGAATCTTAAGTCCTGATTATATAAAATTCATTTCTACAACTTGAGAAAATGAAACACATTTGATAAATGTGTTGCTTAGGGAGAAGGGAGATACGTGAGAAAATTTTATCTAAACTGCTAAGCATTCACTGAATTCCAGCCATCACTGAAGTGCCCTACAGTACATGGTAGTTCAGGGATGCTGTGGTGGTGAAACAGCACTGAAGAATAACCATTACACCTTTCAACAGCATTTGTTCTGTAGTAGCTACAATAACAACCACAAAAAAACACCAAGAAACCATGAGAGACAGTTGTTACAAAAGGAAGATGTGATGCTTGTTTACCTTTTGAGAAAGGCAAGTAACTTCACACTCCTTGAAAGATTTCACTGTAGATCATATTAGATAAACAGAAAGTTTATTTTTATTTTTTTGAAAGTTTTCAGTGTAATACTGAACTTCACGAATACTAGGTAGTTTCAGGGTGGCTGATTCAGCTCACAGTTAACTAATTCTTCATGCTGCAGATAACATTTTCTTAGTCTGATGGCAGAAAGCTCTAGGGCTTCTTAAAAACTATCATGCAGTACGCTGCATGTAAAGTACAATTTGAAAAGCATGCACATCAAAGAAGTGAGTGCTAGTCTCAGGCAGAAGCACAGAGCACATCAGCATGAATAGTCCTTAAGAGCCATCCATGCATTTAAAAACTCACTGCGCAGTTCAAAATCAATATTTCTTTATTTTTATTTTTTATTTTTTTATTTTTTTATTTTTTTCCATCTATTGAACCTTGAACTACTTTCTGTGAGAGCAACGAACATTTCTGTCGCTGTGGAACTTAATACATTGTTTTATGTCTGTACCAACAGTAACTGAAGTCTTTTGCTTAGATTTTTCTTCTTTTGATACTTGTCAAAATGGAAGATGTTACCAGCATAGAAGTAGGGCTTGTTGTATTTGCTAGCTGAAGCATTTAAGAAAGTGTGATCCTGCATTTGGGTAACATTTTAATCTTAAAGTTTACAACCAATCTGTAAATAGCAGTGATAGTTTCTTTCAAATTATGGGGAAAGATGTACATTTTCTTTCCTACTAGCATTTTCAAGTGGAGATGCCTTTCCTCGTACAAGTCAGAATGCAAAAACAGTCAGTCTCATTTTTCCTTAGAAGGCATTTTGGATTACTAGTAAAACAAGAGGAAGCTATGATTCAGAGTGACTTCTGAGTGCTGCAAGCAGAGCAAATGAGGAAGCTGTGTCCACACTCTCCGGAGTAGCGTGGGTTGCAGAAAACCCATATTTGACAGCAGATCTTTGCACGAATAGTCTCCCTACGCCTGCAGAAACTGGTAGAACACAGGCATGAATGGAACAGCTTAATGTGCCTAGTTGCTCTCTTTCATGAACAATCCAGGAAACAAACTAATGTTTCTGTGTATGTTCCCAATTCTGCATCTTGAAACCCATGGCCATGGTTGCTCTTGTGAGCCAGACTCCAAAGATGCACACTTAATTGGCACTTGCCAGGAGCACACACCACAGAGGATGTAACAGCTCTGCCAAAGATCACCTTTCTCTGCCTACCACACACTCCCTGTAACAGTCTTCCAGGTACTCCAGCCCACATGGCCAGGGGCTGTGAAGACAGACAGGTGCCATTTGCTTACAGATTCTTTTGGTCCAAGGTCTTCCCACACACAGTAGTTACCACTCAGACAGAGGTATCTTTGCAAGAAGACCAAGTCCAAGGCTGCAAAATGACAATTGCTTCCAGGATTATGTTAAATGCTAGGACAGTGCTTTCCCTCTCCGTTCATTTTGGTCAGATGTCCTGAACTGAAAAGCTTGGCTTCCCACAGAAATCATGTAGATTAAGGAATAAGTCCTGTGCTTTATGGAGTGTCCCAAAGGGCAGCCACTTGCAAGTTGGGCTGGCACTCCACAGAATCACTGTTTCCAAGTGGTTTATTTCTAGCCTAAATCACGCCAAACACAATTTATGCTTTTTTGAACTAAAGCACCAAAAGTCAGTAGGATCTAGTTACACACTGGAAAGCCAGCAAGTTAGAGGCTTGGAAGCTCAGTTTTGCAGGGTGGATTAAGTACCTGATTCCCTTTCATTTTCCCAAACCAGATTGATTTATAAATCTGTGCAAAGTAGATTTTGACACCTTATATCAGAGATGCGTGTTTACTTCTTGGTAAAAAATCTGCCAGATAAGGCCTGAACCACGAGAGTTCATTTCTCTTCAACAATGGCCAAAGGACAAGTCAATCCTTCAGAGTCAGGACTCAACCTTAAAAATCACCCAGTAAATTAGTTGGTTTGAAAAGCATTGATTTTTTTTTTCAGTATGATATATATTACTGACATTGTTCTTTCCCTATCACAGAATCTGCAAAACTCTCAGTTAGCCTTCTTTCTGCAAATACCCACAATTTCTTCAGAAAATACAGGTGTTACACCATCCAGCAGTAGCAGTTTTAACCATCAGTCAGCTTCTTTAGATTCTGGATTCTTCTCTCTTTAGATCCGTCATTTCTGCTGCTCCTTTTTTATAACCCAGGAGCATGGGTCTCTCCCCCAACACAGCACACATCCTCCTGCCCTCTGGGACAGATCTTGCATAGCATTCGTGTTTCCAGGGTAAGAAGTTAGATTGCATCTGCGCAGCTTGAGACAGCTGGAAAATGTACACAGATTGCACCTGCTACATCCTGAGGTTTCAAAGCTGACTTTTTTTTTCAGCCTTAAAGCAATACAGTGTGAAACCAACATTTATTTGTTAAACACTAAGTCTCTAAAGGGAGCAAATCAAGCCAGACCTGATCCAAATGTGGCTCCACTTGGTGGTAAAGTTACCACTGACCTCACTGAGGTTTTATACTCGGTTACTGTTCATCTCCTCTAGGATAAATCTTATGGGAGAACAAAGTTTAACCTTCATGTCCAACCAAGGCTATTCTCCCCCAGGAAGCACTCAGAAATAGCTCTCATCATTTTCTCATTATTGCCACTGCAAGGCTGAATGGAGGGCTGCTCCAAAATTAATGCCTCCCATTTTATGAAGTTGGCCCACAATGTCAGATGTGAAAGCTGGTGGTATGGCAGTAGAGGCCACCAATATTCCTTCCCACCAATATTCCATTACATTTTGCTGCCATGTGACAGATGGCAGCAGAGGGGCAGTCTGACAGAATGGCATTTGACATGGAAGTGCAGATGGAGCAGATGTGTGGAACTGATTTCCTCCATGTGGAAAAAAATGGGACTCATCAACATTCACTGATGCTTGATGAACACTTAGGGAGACCAAACAGTGGGTGTGAGCACAGCGAGGCAGTGAGTAGTGCTTTTCATCACTACTGAAATTGCATACCTAATGGTGGTGACTATGGTGAAAAATAATGTTTTTTTTTAGCTGAGAATTTGCTGTATCAAGCAGTTTTAGTGTTCTTTGTATCTGCTGTAGTTTCCATGGAAATAAACAGGAGGTATTACTTTTGGAACAACCTACATACACCCTGTCCCATATATTAACTTCCTAACTGTTGGTCCTTCTCTCACACAGGTAAATTTTAACTGAGGTCAACTGATTTTTCCTGGCCTGTGAATGTCACCCTGGAAATGTCTCACTTAAACTGCAAATGTTGTTCATATTGCTTAACCTCTTGTGTCCCGGTTTTAATAAGAAGTCCTGTTTGTATAGAGCTTGCATGCATGAATTTTCTGATGATCTGGAGCAGTTTGAAACCTGTGTTTTTATGTGACTCAAAGTGCTCTAGTCGGTGTAATTCCTGAGCAGGATTGCTGTCAGAACCAAGCAACTTCTTCATGTAACAGCTTGCAAGATAAAGAACATAGGCAGCTCTTGTTCACAAAGGTGATGGGTACTAGAAAACCTCAGGATTAACACAGCCAGAGATGGAAAGCTAAAAGCAAAAGTGTTTTTAATTATTAAAGAAGAACACCTGGAGAAATATGGTCACAGAATTTCTGCAGACAGAGTAACTGTTAATTCTCTTGTTCACTGTTGCTAACTTAACTTTATTATGTGCCATTTTATATTTCATTCTTCAAGCTGCAACTCTGGTAGTGATGATTTTACTCAAATATGATCTCATTAAAATATTGCAGTAAGAGTCCTGACTACAGATGGAAAATACTGAATGTATGAAAATTAAAAAAATGCTTATTACAACCACTTCAAAATTAGAAAAAATATCTAGAAAATTAAAAACAGTCCTCCATTTAATAGCTTTACATTTTAGTACCAAACTCCATTGACATCAGCTGTGTCAGACTTCTGCTTGCTAACCAGAACTGATTAGAAGCTTCATGAATATGACTTCTCTTGAAGATCTCAGCTTTCTCAGCTTTGAAATAAAGATGCTTACCCTGAATAATGCTCTTCCACTGCATCGTAATTAAAAACAAAAACAAAAAAATAATCAGATATCTTCACATGAAATAATTTATATAGTTATTTTCCTAGACTTCACCTGCATAAATATATTTAATACTAACATTTACTTCCTGTATTGAGCACGTCTGTCCTGCGTATGGAATGCATCCAGAAAATCTTACCCTCCAAAGCCTTTCTATGCAAGATAACTCAGTTATCTCAGTTGAGATTTTAATCTCTCAGTGTTATTTTGACTTCTGCTTTGAAACCAGTCCTAACGTGCAGATTTTCTTGTGTGTCTATTATAAAGTCGGCACATGTTTGTGACAGCAAAAAAAGGTTGCAGATGGCACCCCATCTTAAACCAGTGCTGCTAGAACTTCTCAGCAGTCTAGTAAGTCCTTTTTAAGTTGTACAGTTGGCATTTATTTCTTTAGAAAACTACATATACATGGTAGTTTCTTGATTTATAATGCTATATTGCTCTCTTATCTGATGAAATGCCTAGATAGTCACTGAAGCATAATTCTTGCCCTGCCACTACCTGAAGCATGATTCTGGCCCCCTGTCACTAAGATAACAAAAGCTGTGATCTTCATCTAAGTGCCACAGAAGCAGGAATTTGGAGGGTGGCCTCAATCTAGGAAACTGCATCCAACAGTAGCAAGTCCCTGAGAAACATAATGTGTTTAATTGTATAATAGGCAATTCTAAATAACAGAATAAGAAATATTTAGTTGTCCATTCTGAATGGCCTTGAACCTACTCTTCCAATGCCTCTTAGAACACAGACATGTTTCTATTTCACAGAAATACACCCCAGTTTGCAGTAATGAAACAATCTACTTGTTATTTTGTACAGTATGAGTTTAAGAAATCAACACTTAACCATATCTAAAGGGAGAACATTAATCAACTCAGAGCAAATATACAGTCTGATAATTAATATATACCTAGTACAAATTATTTTGAAATTTATTTATCACTTACAAGTTAAGCTTCTCCTCCTTGAAGCAAGCCTGACAAGCCTAAAACTGTGGGGGGACAAAAAATAAATTATATTAGAGGGAGGCACGAGACCCATTACCTTACCACCATGCTCAGGTTTGGAGTTCATTCTTCATTTGTGGATATGACAAAGCGACTCTGGACAAATTCCAAGGAAATGTCAAATCCCATTAGGTCTGAGGATGTGATCATTACAAAATTCCTTCAAGTAGCCTTTTAAATCATTATCTTATTATAGACTCACTTGCATCTCCTCAGAATGTACATTCTGCATACTGTAAAGCATCACTGATGACATGGAAAGCATAGAGGCATGGAAGTCTGGAAATTGGCTGAGCACATTCTGTTCTGTTGCAAGTCAGCCTAGGTGAAGAAAAATTAATCATTGCCAAAGGGCAACATAACTGAAGAGCTCCATGTTTTGCTTCAGTGCCTGGTGGTTCTTAAAATGCTGTGAAAAGCTAGAAGTAAAAGCTAAGGTAAAATTATCTGACTTCAGCAGTGTGCTTGTGTCAACACAGTTCACTACACAAAACATTCATTCTGAAGAAACAAGTAATTAAAATGCTCCTGTGTAGCTCCTGAGTGGAACAAAACTGCTTTCCTGATATTGCTTTTTACTGAGGTAGGAAAAGAGGAACACTCTCAAAGGTTTGGGATGCAGGATTTCCATAGGCAGCTGATGAATTTCCACGTTCCACAAAGCAGGATTCTGTGAATCCTTGTTGCTTCCACTTCCTTTAGATGACAACTTAATTGCAGACAGTCTTACAGCATCAAAACTGTGGTATTTTATGCCATCAGGCCTTTGGCCCAAGGACCAAACACAACAGCTGAGTGTAGTTAGAGACAATTACTAATAAAACCTAAAAATGAGTACCTTAAAATTCCTAATCAATAGTTCTAGTTGGGCTTTGAGGTACTTTTCATGTGTCTTAATGGAAGCCCTTTTGTACTTACATGGTGTGTGATATGTGAAGCTAGATGATATAGCTTCAGAGGGGTTGTATGTAATTCAACAGCATTTAGAAAGAATAAACACAGTATTTTCCATGAAAATGTTTGGTTCAACTTATGCTCACGCTTAAGCTTTTAAAACACATTCAACAATAATCCAAACATGGCTAGCAAACAAACAAGACTGACTACTTTCCAATTCTATCTGCTTTCTCAGTACAAGATGGGTATTGAATACTGCTCTGAGTCTCCTAGGAGAATTATACACAGTGATATCTCAAAATCAAAACCAAGACTTAATTGATTAAAATTTGATCCAACTAGTTCTGGTACCCGAGGGGGGAAAAAAAGATTATTTTTGGTATGGCACTTCATTATCAGTTTAATGACATCCTGAGTTTTATCAACCTGTCAGGTCAGGAATAACGGATACCTTGTTATGGGGAAGCACTGAAGCAAATTTACTCATTAAGTACCATGTCTCCTAGTTCTTCAGCATTGCCAGAAGGATCATTTTTCACACCACAGATCTGTTAACTGTAAGTCAGACTTTATTTTTTTCTGTTGGTTATCTCCACCACTTTCACCTCTTCTGTATTTGGCTACTGTATTTTTAAGTGGTTGCTTCTGGGTCTTGATATGCTTTCCATACATGTCTTATAACAGCATGGGCACTGAAAGAGGGAAATGGATTGCTGTATACATGAACATCTCAGTAGTCTAATGCGGTTCAGTGAATTTGTGACTCAACTTTTTGTTGGTGGTTGCCAAAGGTTAATTACATTTCCCCTACCATCTGGGCATTGTTCTCAATCATACTTATTCTGAAATTTGTTCCATCTTCCATCAACTGCATCCCCAGTGTTTTTGTTTGGAAGCTGATATCCTCCAATAATTCTCCTTTCTTCCTGCTTCCTAGTTTATATTTTACCACAGCTGTGGATGCAGAATGAGTTCACATAGTTCTAGAACATTCATTTTAATGATTTGGCACACTTGTTGACATATTGTCTGTGTAGCTCTAATGAAGAACATTGATTCAAAAGAGTTAAAATAATTAGTTGAAATTAAGCCAAAGTCTTGTTCAGACCTCTCTTCGGTGCAACTCTTCTCTGAAGTCAAACAGTCTCAGCCTTCTCTTAATTAAAAGATATATGCACATCTAATGATTGTGAGATGGTCCTTTCGGACTGCCAGTGTCTTCTCTGTGCACCCTACATTCCTGGCTGCTGATACAGTCAGTGGATGGACTAATTACGGATAGGTATTTGCACCTAAGTGTTCCCACAAACTACATTCAGATTACCTATCACCTTATATACATCTGTCACCATATACCTGCCAAGCATAGCTGAAAAAGCAAAACAGAAAGATCAAGACTCCTTTCTCATTCCCTAAACACTCAAGCTTGCTGCTCACAAGAGCTCAGACATCTTATCCAAAGAGAAACTGAACAAGTCTAATGCTCAAATAAGATATGTAATGGCAGTGGGACAGAGCAGGAGGTGGGGGAGCCCATATGCCACCAAATTTCACTTTCTTAATTTTCTGTGCAAGTGAAAGACAGTAACTGGCTCATTTCCATCTGAAGCTTATAGGAGAAGAAAAGACAGACCTACTTATGTTCCTTAACACACTGCACTCCTAACCAACAGTAAACAAGCAAATGGAGAAGGTCTGCTATCCACTGGTAAGAGATTAGGTGAAGATGTCCTTGTATCCCCTGGTTTTAACACAGACATATACAAGACATCAATTCCTGTGGCAAAACCTATGTCATTCAGGTTTGTAACTTTTCATTATTACGTTCTGATTTAGTTAGGAGAAATTTTCAAATTAAACTAATTGGATCAAACTCTTGAGAGAATGAACAAGTGGGTTAGTGAGAGCAGGCAATCAAGAATAACATGCTTGTGCGCAAAATATTTCAAAGGACCGTGATAGTTGCCTGTTGGTTTCTATACCTTAATGGTATTGGTGTGACTATAGCATAATGTCAAATGAAGTACTACTGTTTTTTCTCCCCTGATGCATTTCTTGTGATTAATGTAAAATGCTGGCTGTTTGCATGGGTGACACTGGAGCCTCAGGTTGCCACATAGGCATTAATTTTGTGTTGTAGGCTGTGGCTGAAATCCCACACTAGCCTTGCAGTCACTTCTAGTCAAAAATGTGCCCTCAAAAGTAGGATTATCATACCTCTGTCACACAACCCTATAATCACAGGCAATGGTCGACCGACCATTCCTGTACAATGAAGTCAGCTTACAGCTTCCAAGTTAGCTCTTAGGGCTTTATTAAGGATCAGTTCCTCCTGTGTTATTGAAGATACTTTGATCTCTTGGATTTTAGCACTGCCTAAATTTAAAATAAGCTGCTATAAGGGAAGCGATCCTTTCATACCGCAATTGAGCTGCATGGGTTGAGAGGTTACAGACACAAGGAAGAAAGTAGGGATGGAAGATATTCACATTCATCTTCCTGTCTGCCTTGGCAGAGGCCCATGCAATAAGTCAGAGAAAATACAGCTTCAGCAGTCTTGAAACAGTGACCTCTCACTTCGCTGGAAGGGGAGAAGGAAGAGATAGGACTCAATTTCCAACTTAAAATTTGATCATCTTCAGGGGCCAGTCTTAGGAGACAAAATCTATAATCTGTCTTATTAATACTCCCATTCTCCTTCCCCTGCTGCGCCAGTTTCCCTCACTAAGCAAATGTTAGAAACAGTTATGTCTTGTGTGTGCTGTAGAAAGGGAACACTACAAACAGCATACTGGGCAATGGTCACCAGTCTCTCTGACTGCACCAGGCCCTGACCTGACTCCTTAGCTCAGGGCACCAGCCTGCACAGTTGCCTGGCTTCAAATCAAGGCCCAGCATAGCTTCTTGTGAAGGATACAGGGACATAACCTCCCCAGCTTTGTGGACCAACAGCCCATGACCACGTTCAGCAACTGCTGCCTCCCAAATGTCCATGGCCTCCACAGCTGAGGTGAGGACCTCATTTGGGAGGGCTGAGTGCTGGCACCAATAGTTGCCCCAGCTCCCTCCTGGTCCATTTGGTTCAGTCTGAGAAATCAGTCTGAGTATTTCTGTACTGGTTCAAAAGGTTTCCAACAGCAGAAATCACTTTCTTCAGTTTCATGGAGACCTGAGCTCAAAAAGAATCAGACCTCTATTTAAAGTTTTATTTAATGGTCCAAACATCCCAAAGGATGAGGCAGTAACAACACCCTTGTGTGATGATATGGCTATGTCAGTATGAAGCTTGAACATGCTCTGTATATTTACTAATTTTAGCTACAAACATGAGCTGTGACAGCCTTTTGTTTCCAGACATTTTATAGATAAATGAATTTAATGCTTCTCATGAGCAGCCTAGAACAGGTAAACAAACATCTAACACTCACCTTCTTTCAGAGTTATGATTTCATTTTTTAAATCCTCAAAAAACTGATTACCTAAAGCCTAAGCTACTTAGTACAAGACAAATCTGCCTGTCTTCAGCCCAGTGAGGCTTGGAAAGCACTGGGCTGATGGGGAAAAAGGACTGCCTTGCAGTATGCTGATACAACAGCCACAGACCAAGCTGCTTCTCGTACTGTCACTCCACCCCTGGCAAAACTTAACTGCTTAAATCCACCAATGTAATCACCAGCAGTCGGACAGAATTGCTACTGGAGTGATATGGAAGAGCCAGAACACACAGTGGTTGCACTGTAGTTTGCATTTTCCAAGAATTCTGTAAATGTTAGTGAATTATGAATCAGAATGTTTATTTATGCAATCAAGATTACTCATCTTCAGCCAAGGGCCATTCTATCAGCAGAAGATAAGGAAGAAAAAGAACTTCAAAAAGGCCTTAAAATGCTTCTAGTGTGATAAAGACATTATTCTGCTGCTCATGTACTGTTTGATACACAGAACTATGTGGAGACTGCAGACTAGTGAAGTTCTCACCTTGTCTCCCTCTCCTGCCTTTCATGAGATAAAGTTTTTGTCAGCTACACTAATAGTCAGGATACCACACTCAGTTTTGATATCAAAAGAAGAGGAAGATCTCCCGCATTTCAACTGCAATCCAAGAATCTTGAACTACCTCCTCTACCTTCACTTCTCTGGTGGTGGCTTAATGGAAGAATTAAGCACGTCTGCAGCAATCAGTGAGGAACACCACGTCGCAGGTAGGCACCACACATTGATCACCCCAAAGTGACAGTAGCTATTATGAAGTACACCCTTTACTTTGTGCTATCTCACTCAATCACACACTGTCTGTAAGAATCCCATTGCAATATGATGGTTGTCTAATTAAAAAATAAAAAATCAAAAATCAAAAGGAGAACTGCATCTGTCTCTGTAGCTGCATCATTATCTTTACTGTCCTCAGATCTTATCTCCAGGAGATGCTCTCCTCAGAAGTTTCCATCCCAGGGAACCAAACATTTCCATGGACCCTGATATCTTCTGGTTTTCTTTGAGAGGGACTTCATTGAGAAGCGAAAGGGACAATGAAGACAGTCCCAATGAAGACTGACTATGTGGTGCTACATCCTGATAGGGGTTAAAATATATTTTAAAGTCCCAGGAAAGTATATTTTAAAGGCTGGAATAAGGTATGCTTTTTTGTTTTTGTTTTTGTTTTCCCTGCACTATTTTTTATAGGGGAACAATACTAAAACACTTCAGATTGCCTGGGCTGTACAGAGTCACAACAGTGATTATTTCTTTGTGTTTACTGTCACATCCTAACAAATATTACAGTTAGTGAAGGTTTAATGCCAGTTGCCTGCATTCTTTGGCTCACTTTCTGCAAAGCCTGCATACTCTTGACTGTCGCGGTTGAGCCAGAAAGCAGTAGTCCTTGCTTACTTTTTCACCATGGGTACTACTATGCAGAAGATTTTGATGCATTAATATTTTAACACGTGCCCAGTGGCTTTACTACAGTTGTTGCAAGGCTTGGGCAGACCAGTAGAAATATGACAGAATACTGAAAAAGAGCAGTGGTCAATGGAGCTCAGGCTGACGGAGCTCTTCCCTCTGTTCTCAAGGGGGAATCAGTGTGTGGACTCCTCTCTGATCATAAAATTGAAAGGTGTGCCAAATGACACCAGCTGTCATCCCTGCTGCCACCTTTCACCATGAAGAGAAGGACAGTTTCTTTTTTGAGCTGCTCTTCCAAAAAAGACGTACAACAGTTGGGTAGCAGCCGATTATGATCCTCTGTCAACCTATGTGACCCACAAGTTTATTTCATGGTTCTGACTATTTTTTTTTTTACATTCTGGCAATCTTTGAACTTACAGGTCATGATGTATCTCTACATCTTCTACAGAACAGCCAGTAGAAAAACATTCAGTAAAACTGGACAGAAGTGTCCTTGAGTACACTATGCAAGCCCCTGTATTTCTCTTCACGTAGTCATGATGGGTTAGTAAGGATATTTGCTTCCTGAAGTGTATCAATTCAAATCAGATAAATCAGACTCAAGTAATCTTAAAAAGATTTTTTTCTTAGGAAAAAAAAGAAAAAAAAAAAGAAAAAAAAGGGATGCTCACTTAGCTTCCACAGCTTAGTCAAAGTACATAACTCATAAAAAAATATGATAGTCTTCACATAGTTATTCTGAAAGCAGTCTGTAGGTTTTAAGAGTAATTCAGTCTGCAGCAGACATACATAGAGCAATGTTGAGTAGCTGGCAATTCTACAGCAGCAGCAGCGAGTATTTGTTGCAGGAGCTGTGGGAAACAGTATGTGAGTATGCCACAGCCAGAAACATCATTTCATAAATCATTCAGTGCATTATTTTGAAAAACAAATATGATAATGAAAAGTTATGCACGAGGATAATATGTAATGACAGGGCAACATCACAGCTGATTTCTCTTCTGCACAGGTGGTTGACCTTCTAACTCCCACAGCAGTTGACAAGTAAGATAAAACTTACTAAAAAGGATCCAAGACCTGGCTGAAGCATTATGAGATTTTTATACAGATTGAATATTTTGTCTCACTTCTGCAGCAGCAATGCCAGCAGTGATTAATCACCACTAAATACTTCTGAGTAATTGAAACGAGGTGATATTTCTGTTCCCTTTTAATGACATTATTTTCACTTGTTTTTTTTTTTTTTTTTCTTTAAAACAAATGTCCCCAGACGGTTGTTCATTTTTCTAGGATCTGCTCAGAAGAGAAATATGCTAACTCTTTAGGTGGAAGTAATTTATAGACTAGATTATCCAAGTAATCTTATTTTATTTCACTCTTGGCAGAGCAGTGTTGCAGTGACAACCAACAAATTGCAGCAGGTCATGTTAAAAAGATTGTTCATTTCTTGAGTTCTGCTAACAAAACACCCTTGTGACTCTATTAGATAAAACAGGAGCAACTATTAATCCAACTCAGTGAGCACCTGTTATTCTAAAGAATAAATCCTGACTCCATCAAGCTTATTATTCTTTATGGAATAACAGAATAATTAAGATCACCAAGTCCAACTGTCAATCCACCCTCATGGTGCCCACTATCCACATCCCTCAGTGCTGCATCCACGTGGCTCTTGAACACCTCCAGGTGACAAGGTCTCCCCTGAGCCTCCTCTTCTCCAGACTGAACAATCCCAGTTCTCTCAGCTGTTCCTCGTAAGATTCGTGCTCCAGACCTCTCAGCTTTATTGCGCTAACACTCTGCTTCTTCCAAGGATGGTCCCATGAAAGAGCTTGCTTCTGAGTAAGCTTAAAAGAGAATTTTGGACAATGGCAAAGCAGCTTCTGTGCCATGGAGAAGCATTTACAGAACAGAAGTTTGGCTTGCTCCCATACAATCTTGTGTTTGGGTCTAAACTGTTAGTTTTTTACCCATTTAATGGGTGAGCTTGGGGATCGGTACTCTTTGTCCAAGCTGTTCGTGTACATTTTCTCACAGCTTACATTGCTGTTGTGTGCAGTGGCCTTCAGATGGGGCTCTGGTGTATCCAGTGGGATTTTCATACAATCAAACCTGTTTTTACAACATGGGAACATTTGTTTCTGCAGCACACTGATCAGCAGAAGCTAACATTTAAATTAAAATAGCAGTAGAAGAAGAAAGACAGTTTTCTCAAGTCAAACTGTGTTTTATGTCTCATTCCCAGTAAATTTAGAAGCACTTGCAGTTTAACTGTATGGAAAAACATAACATGACATAAAACTAGAACTCTGAGTCATGCTAAGTGATGCCTATACTCAAGCTATTATTTTAGAAGACAGGCTTTCCTGGAAAAGTCACGATAATCTGGAAAACTGGAGATAGCGGATATTGTATCAAGTTACCAATTCACTCTGATTCTAGAAGACCTTCCTGGAACCTTTGTTTTTGATGTTTTATGAAAGAATAAACCATTTTACGTTAAGATATGTTTGTACATACTTAAAAAGCAGACAAATAGCTGCCTTGAACTATAACTTGTACAGTTTTTCTTTTAATATTTGATAAGAAGGTGTCACCTTTATTTCATCAGTGCTAAGTGTTGTATCTTAGTGCCTAACTTACTGACAAGTATTAAATACTTTTAGAGATATGACAAAATTTTTAGTGAGGTACTTCCTCTGGGCATTTTGGACACATTATCTGCATGAGTACTGGAAATAACCTGAGCTTTGGCTTTTGGAAGACGCTCAATTTCATACAAAGTTATCAATCTCTTTCACCCCAAATGCTTGGTATGGTTTTGTGGTGGAGTGCTGTTAATGCCTTATATATCAAAATTTTATTGTTGTAACTTTCTGGAATAATCCAATGCTTCTGTCCTTTTTCCAAGAACAAGGTTTACATTTATTTTATTTTATTTTATTCTGTTCTTAAAGAACAGTTGTATTTTTTATGAAAAGTCTTCGAAGAGGAGTGTCTGATTGCATACAGAAGTATTTACTTATTTTCCATAAGGACTGAAGTTAATAAAAAGAATTCTATTTTTAATTTCAGACTTATTAGTGATTGCATCCTTAGGCACCATACAACTAAATATAACATTAAATGACAGACACATTCCTTTCAAAGTTTATTGCAGTTGCATGGAGCCCAGCAGCTTGGTCCTGCTGGCCCAAGAACAGCATGAATCAATTAACACCTGAAAACAATAACAGTTTTTTAAAGCCCCACACTGGGAAAAAAATCCTTTTTTTTTAAGTGTGTGGCAGGAATAAAGTACAGCTGCAGACAGTGAGGCGTGCTCAGCAGGGAAGGGTTCAGTCAGGTACAAATCCAATGAGGTAATGTGAGCAGAAGAAAGAAACAAATAAATTCTTCGTTTTCCAGCACCTAACCCAGCATGCAAAGTCTATATATTTTACCAGTATCTTTCCACTTACTTCCAGTAAGTCTTGGGGTTATTCTTCCCTGCAGGGATGTGGTCTAAGCCCCAAGGCTGTAAGATGTTCATCATTTCCTTTCCTGTGCAAGCCCTGGTGTTTTTCTTGACATGTCTGCCATTATGAGCATTTGAAACAGCACCTACTCTAGCAAATGTCTGCCATCACTCAGCTCTGAAACTGAGGCAATGGACTGGGTTCTGCCCTCACTCGGGACTGTGAGTGAGGGAACCAGTGGGGCAAGGATGTTCTGTAAAACACACGCTGACATGCAACTTCAATGTTCTCCAACAGTAACTGAAGGAAGGTTTCATATCTACTACATCATTTCAGTTTTCACATTCTCACATGGCTCTGCCCCATATGAAATAAAGCTGTGCCCACACTAAGGTCATTAGTTCCCTGTCCTTCCTCTTGATCTGACCACAGAGGCAGTACCTAATTTTCACTGTCTTTTCCTATGCTATATCTCTTTTTTTTCCTAAAAGTTCCAGGCCTCATTACTGTATATCCTGAAATTTCCTCATATTGGAATAGTTAGAAAATGCCAGCTAGAATTGTGAATCTAAAGCTGACCTCTGCATCTACTGATTTGAAAAAGAGGTTTGCGATAAACTTCCACAGTGACAAGATTTCCTTGCAGTAAAACAAATGTCCCATTACATGGGACACCATCTAATAGGTCATAAAAAGACCACATCAGCAAGATCAGATATTCTGGATACTTTTAGAACAGGCTTGGAAATACTTTTTTTTTTTTTAAAAAGATTACTTATTAGGAATCCTCAACAGTTAAAATTAATTCCTTTTTCCATCTTCACAAGCTTAGGATCATAATATTTCTCCCAGATTCTTTGTTTGTAATTTAGCTATTTTGTTTTAACATATGTTTTGTGCTTAGATTTACCTTCATTGTTTTGAGACTTAGAAATTTCAGGTCATCCAGAAATGGTTTATACCAGTTGTGAGGCAGACTGATAACTTTCTTTTACAGTTTAAACAGGGTTAGAGAATGCCAACATTAAACTTATGCTGCAGCCAGAGTACAGATCAGTTGCTGCAGCAACTACAGGGGAGCTGATATATATCAATTTAGTCACCGATCTTCTATAAGTCATTCAACTTCAGCTTTTTATTCTTTCTGCTCTGAAGCTGTTTCAGTGGTATTTGCATGCAATAGGGACAGGTGAGACAACTGAAATGGAGGCTGCAAATGCATCTGGTCAGTGAAGTAAACAAGAAACACATGGGAGGACAAGAACACAAACGTTCACAAGCCACTTGCCAGGCTGGAAGTCAGCATTTACCATACCTATATTTCTTCATTTGCTATTGAAAAGGTACATAGCATTGCTTCAACTTTACACGCATATAAATAAAGAACTTCACAACTTCTCAAAATGCTGCCAGTAGTTAATCATATCACTTCTAAGAACACTGATGAAGCTGACATTTATTGCATAAAAAGCATGTCTGTGTCATCATCTTAGCTTCTGAATTCAAAAGTATTCAAGCTACCCTTTTCAATATTAGGATCTTAAACCCAAGACAGAAACAAATGCAAGTGAAACAATTGTTCCTCAGCATTTCTGCCAGAACTCTGTGCAATTGCATTTTAAAAGATCTTATAAGCCTTAAGCTACTCTGCATCAATGTGAGATTAAAACAGTAACATCTTCTCAGCTGATGCAACTTGTCTTTCTCCTCTCAGCTGATGTTGCTTTTGGGACAGAATAAGCAGATCCAGTCCTTGCTTCACAGAGGCACAAAATCCCTGAAGACAAAATGGCAAAGATGTGGTTGCTCTTTGAGGAACGTCTCAGTGAGTTTGGTTGATGTTGTCAATAAAACCAAAACTGGTGAGGAAAAGATAGGCTACATTATTAGAGCACTAGGTGGTAAACTTACCTGCAGTGAGACGTGCTTCTGATCCAAGGTCTTGAGCTGGGTTAAGTCTTCACAGGAAGAAAGGAAAGCTTGCTGAGTATGATGCTGGGGTAAAAGGAATATTTACAAAGATATCTGCAGTTAGGGGCTCTTCAGCAGTTCAAACATGCACATAGCAAGATGCATTGGCAGTTTGTTAACAAAGGTCTTTTAATGAGAAAGGATTACCTGTTGGTTATGATCAGGATTGGTTTTAGTTTTTTGCCTTCAACTCTTGAAATTTTTAAATGAAATCTGGTTCTTTTGGAATCAAAAGATCCTTAGTTGAATGCCTTGACATTCACTTACATAGTTGGGAGAAAAAATTTTCTTCCCCTGGGCAGGATTTATGGAATGACCTTCTGTGTGCACTTAGACCTCCATTCTGAGAGCACCAGTTCCACACTCTTTGCTTTGCGGCGCTGAAAGGATGGAAAAAGAAAGCAAGAAAAAAAGGGAAAAACAGAAACTGAAAGGAACAAAATCTGAAACATCTGACTTGCAGTCATTTTACAGAGTTGTGGAGCACTCTGACTAAAAGCATGGAGGAATGGATTATAATGTCAGTGATACAGAGCACAAGATTCCAAGGCATTGGGAACTACTGTCTTGTTATAGCTTACTTAAAAATTAAGTATATTTTTTAAGTATATTTTGCTTTGGCAGGGGGTTGGACTCGATGCTCTCCAGAGGTCCCTTCCAACCCCTACAATTCTGTGATTCTGTGATTCTGTGAATGTATCATTAGACCAGCATATGAAAGAACAGATTTCTCTGTGATGCACTCTTAAAGTGAGTAGCTAAACAAAGAGCTCTAAAGACAGACCTTTGGATCAGCTGGCTTTCCCTTTACTGTTAAGATTTACACACACACACACACACACACACACACAAGCTGATATACAGGATAGAATCACAGAATCATAGCATGATCTAGGTTGGAAAAAACCTCCAAGATCATTAAGTCCAAACATCAGCCTGAGCTACCAATTTCCATTCTTCCCTCACATCTGGATTTTGTTTAGAAATTATGATGTAGTTCCAGACTAGCACTGGGAAACTATGAGCTGTATTATTGCTTGACTGTTTGTGGCTTGTAGAAAAGGTCAGAGACAATAAACTTAGCAGGATCTCCTTTTATGAATGCATCCCACTTTTCAGAAATATCCCAAGTCAAAGCTGCAGAAGTAGATGCACACTCCACCATACGACATAAAAGAAAGCACCAAGTACTTGTACCCCATTTTCTGAATCCCATACATTATAAGTGTATTTTCTGAAGTACAATCAGTAGATGATTTGTTTAACATTTCCCACAAAACTATAGTGAGATCCTGATAGACAAACACTCTACTTGAGAAACATATGTGGACAAAAGCTGCATTTTGAGTGCTGCTCCACACAAGCCCCCATAGAGAGCTGCTCCCCCAGTCCTCCTGCCCCACCACCATCTCCTCTGCAGGGCTGCTGCTCCAGCCTGGGGCTGCTCCAGTAGATATCTATGACATACCCTCATATCTGCTAAAGGGTAAAGAAGTTAGTTATAATCTTGAGTTATTTCACTAAAAACTAACATTTTTAATTTTTTTCCCCATCTTTACAAGCTTCTCACCCTTTTAGTAGAGCAACATCATCTGAGCATTTAAAGGTGCCTATCACTGTCTTCTTAAGGACTTTCTTGTGCATACCAAGCACCACCTCCTTGTCAGTCTCAATTTTTTCTTTCATCTGGATGGGTTAATGTGTGATTTCTACCATAGTAAAAAATGTCAATGCTTCCAGGGGAAAAAGAGTGAAGATAAGATTGAAATTTCCAGTCTGAGGGCTGATGTGCAAGGCTGCTACAATGGATTTCAGTCATGAACAAGACTGATGTGTTTAGTGTCTCATCACGTCGAAGGACACACCTGTATCATTGTTATAGTATTTATCACTGCTTTTAGAAAAATTAGACATTTGACATCTCTGCTTCTGAACCAGGAATCCTAAAAGAAGAAAGATAACCCTTTAAAGAAGGAATTCTGACAAATAAGAGAGGAAAAGACTTCAAACATGGGGCTTGGGCTTCTTGAATCTAAATTGCTTCTAATAAAAATAAAGTGCATAGAGAGATGTGTGAAAGGCTCTCTTCCTTGTCCTTCTAAGTAGAGGTTGATCAAAATTTTATTCAAATTTATATCTATTTCAATGAAATCTCAGAGAAATTTGAAAGAATAAAAGGCTGAAAAGAATTACCACATTCACGTCCCTAATATTTCATTAAAATCTTTTCAGATTTTTTTTTAAGACTGGAAAGTGAGGAGTTGCAAAGTATCTCCTTTTTCCTCTTTTCCGCACTATATCTTTGTGTACAGAGAACTCCACTTCTTTTGATAACATCCATTACATAACTAGCAGCTATCTGAACCCAGTTCCCCTCTCTCCCAAAGCTGTGAGTGAGAACCAGGACTTTTCTGTGTTGTTTCTATAGCATAGTTCTGTTTTCCTGATTCACTGAGACATCCTATAGATCAGTTGAAAGTGACTTAACACACATTTGAAAGACAAATACATAGGCAGATATATTCAGCCAAAATGAAGTCAGTACCTCCTTAGGCAACAAGATGAAGGAAATGTGGTCTGAGCCTTTGTGTACATCTGTAGTTTGGTATAAAACAATACACAAGATATCTGAATTTCACTCACCCTTTTTTCTTTTTTCTTGCTTCTGTTATGTTCTTTTTATTCTCCTGAGGATTCCAGTGGACACTGTCAGTAGCCCTAAGACACAGCCCAGGAAAGTCCTACGCAACCCTAATTCATGGCTGCTCTGTGAAATGAAATGAAGGTGGCTACGCAGCTGCATTCTGCTACAGTGATAGGTTCTGGTTTTCTGTGTTTTGCATTGGACAAATCGCCCCCTTTGCCATCTTCACATGCAGCTTCAGGGACAGAGGAACATTGATTCAACTCTGCTTTTGTGCACTTAATAGTCGTATACAAAGGAGTAGGCAACATGAAATTAAGCCTGTGCCCAAAGCTCTACATTCTGATCTGAACTGGCTCATTCACACTGCTTGCACGGGCTGATCATAACCTAGGATAACTCTGAGAAAGCTAGCAGAAACCTCCAAGAAATTAAGTGCTGATTCTTCCTTCAATCTACTGAAAACGGAGAAAACTCCTACACCAAAATGCATGTTAAATAATCTATTCCTCTGAAAGTATTTGTTGTCCACTCCTACCCTCCCTTCACCTACCATCTGGTTGGTAATCATGGGTTGGCAGTCTGTGAATTAAGTCTTACATGTCTTTTTGTTCATATTTCCTTTTTCAACTCCGTGTATGTCTTTTTAGCATATTTTATTCCTTTCTTTAACTAGATCCAAAAACTTCATATAAATGGAATAACCCACAGATGCTAAATACTTAAATGTAAGCATACAAATGTTGTGATTAGTTTCTCAAACTCTGACAAAAGCTGTTATGTTTTTATTTATTTTTTTATTTTTTAAGATATTATTGAAAATAAACATCTTACAAAAGACATTTAAAATTTGCCACCTTTGATCCCCATTCCTATCTCGCTGATTTTTTTCTTTTTTTTTTTTTGTCAGCAGCGAGTGCAATGGAGACATGAAAGACCAGATATTGCATAGGGGAATTATATTTTTTCCTAGCTTGCAAGTGACAGCAGGTCGCACAACACAACTAAAATGAGATTTCTTAATATGTGAGGTTATGCAGAAGTACCAAAATCTGTTTTCTTTCCTTACCAAAGCAGAAATGTGTTCAGCCCATATCTAAGACACAGAGTATTAAGGTCCAGGACTTGCCTGGGCTTTTCCTGTTTTGTTTTGGTTTGGTTTTGCTTCAGCATATATAATGAGAAACTCAGCTACTGCTGTGAGCATCGGTAAATGACAACCTGCTAAACACTGCAAATCATACATTAAATAAGGAAAAAAACTGAACAAACCAATACTCCATCAGTTTTGGTTTGGCACAGCTCCATTTTGACTGCTGCTTACGGGTGGAAGGCAGTCTGCAGAGCTGCCAGCAGCATCACTAAAGCAAACAAGCCATAAAATCTAGCACACAGTGAGGAAGAAGAAAATTATTTTGGTAAGAAAATGCTGTCAGCAACAACACAGCATCCTCACACACAATTTCAAACACCCCTACATTACTGCATAACACTTGAAATCTCTTTAACGCAGTACAAACTTGCCTATCTTAAATATCAAAAATTAGCAGCTGGCAGCTTTTTCCATTATTGCTTCTTTCCCACATACTCATTAGTGCTGTCTGACATTCCTTGTTAAGTACATTCCCTACAGTGGCAAACGTGTCTCGTAGTGTGCATGCTTAATACACTAAGGTAACAAAACTCTTTCAGGCTTTTCCATGCACCAACTGCCTTTCCAAATTGATTTACAGCTTCTGCCAGTGGTGCTTTATTCATGCTACGTGGAATGCAGAGAAGCCATGTAGTTAACTTCCCATTAAAATACTAACAGAAAAAACATTTGCTGAGCACGAAAGAGGAGTACTGGTTATCCATCCAAAACACAGAAGGGACTTTACTCTTTCTACCAAGCCAAGGTAGTCAATAGAAGCATGCAGTTATTTTTACCTTTGCATATGGTGCAGAGCTAATTTCTCCACCTTTGGATCCTTATGTAACCACTATGAAATTCCAGTCAGACATTCATAGTCAGATGTAACCAAGCAGCATTCCATGCATGATACTGCTTATTTGTCTTAAAATTACAGTTCAAACTATTGCTCCTGTAAAGAACTCAAAACCCCTTTTGAAATATAATTTTCTTTAATCGATCAGTCATATACTTCAACAATTTGTGTTGAGTTACGATGATCCAAGCTGGGTCACAATGCAGTAGAATCCCACATAATTCTACTTACATCTCCTAAAAAAAATGTCCTCTGTACCAGCAAACAGAACCACAGAATCGTGCAGGTTAGAAAAGACCTCTAAGATGATCAAGTCCAACCCCACCATGCCCACTGACCGTGTCCCTCAGTGCCATATCCCCATGGCTGTTGAACACCTCCAGGGACGGTGATTCCACCACCTCCTTTGGCAGCCTGCTCCAGTGCCTCACCATGCTTTCTGAGAAGAAATCTTCATCCATATCCAACCTGAACCTCTTCTGGCACAACTTGAGGCCATTACCACTCATGGCAATATGCATTATGATGGATTCAAAAGGTAAGAGGAGAGATGTAACGTAGATGAAACCTTTATCAGTGTATATTTAAAATACAGTAAAACCACAGTGAGCTTTGAAAACACGCCTGATGTTGCTTTCATGACCCAAGTTTTCCACACTCTTGACCTAATTAAACAATGAATTTAATAACATGTCCATCTGGAACTCATCTTATACACATGCTCAGAAGAAACAATTAAACCTTTCAGTTAGAGCCAGAAGCCTAACCATCACATATAAGGATTCAATGCATGTTCAAGACAGCCTTGTTGAAGAGGATACTTCCTTACCTGTAGTGTTTGTTTTGTCCTTCCAGTAAAATGGCTAAAGTTTCTAACCCTGGTTCTGGATTCAACCAGAATGTCTGAGCACACCCAGAGTGACAAGCAGTCAACCAGGTTCACATCACTCTTTGCAGAAGCAGACTGCCCAAAGAATTTCTGTTTGTTTGGGGGCTTTCATGCTAGCTGAGCTAATCCCTGCTCTGTGATGACACAGTCTCATCTGTACAGTAGTGCAGCAGAACTGTGTACTACTGAGGTCTGTAGAGAGGACTGCCTGGATTCATGAACATGTTGATTGCAAAGATATTGCATTTGTGTTTCTACTGCTCGGTTAGGAAAGGACCAGAGATCCATAACCAGACCTTATTGGAAGCAGATGGGTATAGAGGGATTTTTGTTTTCAGATAGGTAATGAAACAGATTATGCTTACTGCACTGCTTCTAACAGGAAGAGACCCAAGCACATACTACAAAAAAAGGCTCATTTAGCAGCAGTGTTCCAGAATAGGTTCTTGCCAGGCACACACATCGAACCACAGAAACACATCAGTACCTTCCACAAGCATCTTGAGTTCTTACAGACGCAGACAAAGGCCACCCACCTTGGATATACACTGTTGGGTCTGCCTCAGCCTTCAAAGACCTCTTGTCACTTAGAACAAAGGTAAATGATGAGCTCTTTCTATTTATTTTTATTTATTTTCCTGGATGTAATTGAAGCAGCAACTGTACATTACTAAAGAGCTCTGCTTATGACAGTTCAGGATAATAAGACCACAGCACTATCTCCTGTTATTTATGGAATATGTTGTTGACTTTACAGTTGAGTGCTGTGCTCTGATGAAGAATCCCTTTGTCAGCATGAAAAATGCAGTGTGGAGACCACCAAGGACAGGAAAGAAAACGAAGATAAAGGAAAGCAGAAGAGAAAGTGGGTAACAAAGCAAGACAGATAGAGGAAGGCAATTAAAGGGGGTAATTAACGAGCAGCAATTCCTCAATAAAAAAAAAAAAAAAAGAAAAAACAGATTCGGGAAAAAAAATGCTTATTCTGGTAGAAGGAATACATACATAAGACTTCAAAAATAAACTGAAGCCTTATGCAGTTTAAAAATCAAGAAGTGTTATGCTGTACTTGCTAATGATCCTTTCAAATTCATTTGTGAAATGAAGCTTTGATCACTGTCATTTTGGGAAGGAGACTGAAGCAACAGCAGAATTTTGAAGAGTATGGGACTGAAAAACAGAGCATCACAAGAAAGTAAAAAGCAAAGCTAGAGGAAAAAAAAAAACAGAGGGTCTATCGTTAAGGAAAATCTAGTGATTGATTGGTGGCCTCAGGCAAAAGGGATAATAATCTAGCAACAAATGAGTAACACAGGTTATCCAAAGGAAAACAGCACACCTTTGAAGATATTCTGAAAGGATTTGGTTCTTCAACATCCATGCAAAAACAACATTGATTAATGTACTGATATCGTAGGTAGCACTGTGTATGACCAAACATCACAACCAAATGCTGGCATAGCACTGCTCAAATCTTGCAGGATCGTGCCCCATCCAGGGCACGGTTATGTCTTAACCTTAGCTGTTCTTGGCAAAATTGCAGGGAGATTGACTACTAATGATCAATCATCATCTATACCTGAACCGCAAAAATGTTACATAAGATGTCAAAAACTGTTTGGAGAATTAAGTGTCAAACAATTATCAGTGCTACAGTAATAAGTGCTGAGAGCCTCACATGAAAAAAAGCAGTAATAAAAAATAGCAAAAACTTCATAAAAGCAGCATGCCAGATTCTCAGAGCTAGGAATTTGCTGTTAAGTCCCAGAAGTCACAGATATTTCCAGTGTATTTCAGCTTTATCTCTACAACACTGTTGATGTAAGGGACAAGTGATAAATTTGAATCCAGAGATTCCAGGGTCAACATCTGCAAAAATATTAGTTCAAGAGGGAAGGAAGGACTTGTGAGGAGAAGACTCAAAAGACAAAGTACCTGGTGCCTTAAATATATAGCTGCATTAAGAAACACAAAGGTAGGCAAATTTATTAGAATTTTAAATATCTCTTTGTGGGCAAGTACCAAAACCACTGTCGGGTTTAAATGCCCACCCACACTGTCCAGTTCAATAACACATGAAGCACTTTGGAAACAATTGATCTGACCCCCACTGAGAAAGTGGTAAAACTAATGTCAGAATTTCAACCCCAAAGCACCTCTATCTTCTAGAGATTTTCTAGTGCCTCGCTTCCCATCTGGAATTTCACTGGGCACAGTTCAGCAGCAGCTGAGGCTCAGTGCCAATTTCCATGCTCAATCTGCTCTTACCTGCTTCCTCCATTTGCTTTTGGGATGAGGCCTCAAGTCATTGATATTTGAAGACCTTTGTCACATGGAAGCTTCAGTTTCAGAACTGGAAGGAGCTAGGGAGGGAACAACATTCAGCATCTCACTTTTCTTACTGGAGGGAAATGTGCAAAGACTCACATTTGGTGCTGGAACCTCCTTTGTTCCATGAAGAGGGAGAGAGGGGGTTGAATGCCACCACTTAGGGGAGAAATGCTTACCTTCTGCTGTTTCCCACAGTCTATCTGTAAGGCCATGATGAATAGATGCGAAGATCAGAGAGAGACAGAATTTAATCGTTCCTAAAAGAGTGGTGTGGTTTTGTTTACAGGATCTATGCTTATACTAATTAACAGTTTTTTGAAAGACTTCTGATCAAAACTTCCCATCCCCCTTCAAAAGCTTGCATTGTCTCTAGTCTGAGGCTTCTGGTCACTGCTCCATACGAAGCACAGAGATGAACAGACAGGGAAGGGGAGGAGTTACAGTTTTTCTTAATAGATCATCTGGATCACATAACCACCAAACTGCTCATTTAATGAGGCGGGACGCATCACACTATTTGCATTGTAACTTGCAGCTGCTGTGACAGTAAATTCCACATATCTGCATCTCTGTCCACAAACCAATCTTTGCACAGGTGGGAGAACACTGCTGTAAAAGTTTGTTGCTGAGATACTTGCAGATTTTTCACATATTGCTGTACTGCCAGCTGCCTACAGCATATAAATAGCACTTCCTCCTGTCTTATTTACAGATGCCCAGAAAACCCCTGCACCTTGCTTGGTGATGCTTTGACTACGCTTTCAGAAAGTGTCAGATCTAAAATATGCCCAGGTTCAACAGGTCGAGTCAAGGGATGCTGCAAATATTCATTAGCATTACGGTTCTCACTGAAAAATATAATAAATCCTAAGACCAGTGCTAACATTTGGTTCAACAGGATTTCCCTTCAGAAATGAATCTAGTCAGATACAGTACCAGGTAGAATTGATTGTAGCCTTCTTCCAGGTTTTAATGAGACTATCGTCTCTTGGTCATGAGTCAATGGTGCACTATCCAAAGTATTAGGCACCCAGGGTAGGACATACACATTGATATGTATCTCCTCTTCCCAAACCATGCATTCCAGTAGCCTTTTTCTTTCTTTCTTTTTTTTTCCCTCAATGAATTTTTGTGTTTTTTGGACAGAAAGATGAAACTACTCTTTGCAGAACTGCCCATCAGTCTTTGTCAGCTTTGACACTGCTCTTTGTAACGTATGAAGTCAAGGTCTCAAAATACCCATGTGGTTTGAAGCAGCTTTATCATCTGACAGCATAATGAGTAACAGTGCACATGCAGACCTTCAGCCTTGATTAGCCCTGAAGCTGCACTTTGTCTCAGCTTTCCAGAATCTGGCAGTACGTGATAATGAATACATCACATAAAGAACTAGAGCAGAACTCTTCTGGAATGCTGCATCATAGAATCATAGAATCATAGGGGTTGGAAGGGACCCCAAGAGATCATCGAGTCCAACCCCTTTTTACTCTGTATTAATAATGGTGTTATGTTTCTTATTTTGTTTTGGTTGTGCTGGGGTAAGAAGTACATCCCAAGCAGGTGAACTCCTTGTACTAAAGCATTTATACTCCAAATCCAAAAATGCAACAGAGGGTAAATGAAGTAGAATGAGATAAGATATTTAGGTAAAAGTTGCTCACATTCTGGTAACTCACTATTTATACTGATGCAGTACTTACTTGAGAGAGCGTCTTGCTGTTCAACCACTGTGGACTGTCTGCTCTAAAGCAGATTAATATTAATCTCAATTAATATTGAGAACTACTGTGCAGGTGATCAAATATCTAAACCACTTTCAATTACCCTTCCTGTGTCATAAACAGTCAGTAATTCTCTTTTAGTGGCAGGCATTTATCTTCAGGAAGGGTCTGGGACAGGGGAGGTATCAGCTTTCTAAGGACAGTGTCACGGAGAGTGTCTCACACGTGAATGAAAACACAGGAATGGCGAGGAGACGCTCCCTCAAACAACATCACGAGGCAAGCCTCAGTGGTCAAGCAGATAATAAAAAGGGAATTACATGCTACAGAAGACAAGTATCAAGGAGGTAAAGTTATGTGAGACTTTAGAAAGGATTTGAATTCTGTGGAGGCAGTTACAAAAGGATGACAGAGAGTCCTCGTCAAGGACTGCTGTGGTCATTGGGAATAATAGGGTCAGAGCAATCTACAGTAAATTGCTTGAAGAAGGATAGAGGGCAGGGTCAGATAGAAAATGAACTGCCACAGAGATAACACAGAAGAAGAATTAAAAACACTGTTCTTGGTAGGCAGCACAATTGAACAAGAAATTGCAGGTGTTGGTTACAAGTCTGACAAGCTGGGCTGAGGACAAGGAGAAAAGAAGAGTGAAATTTGTATTCAAGGGAAAAGATAAGCTGTCTAACATTTTATACTCAAGTTTACAGAGACCACAAAGCCAGAATGTTTACTCATCCAGAAAGATTTAGAGGGACGGGCTATTGAGGAATGGGTAGAGAGTTATACCCATATATATATATAAGAAATGAGAGATGGGTTTAATTGTGACACATTAATGATGACAGTAGGGGTCACAAAGTAAAACCGTAGAGGGAAAGAAAAGCGATCACTAAAGACTCAAAATAGACTGCAGAGCAGGGCAGAAGCATTCTCTCCTGGGTCCTGTAGCCTCAGCCACTGTGCAAACACCAGTGCATTGCGACAGTGCATCAGGCACCACAAACAATCCAGCCACACTGGCAGTCACTTTAAAAGCCACCATAGCACCAGTCCTGCCTGCAAGAAAGCTCCTTCAGTGTCAACAGATGTATACAGCCAAAGGAAAAAGAAAGATGTTTGTTGAAAAAGAAGACACTAGGACGACTGATGACAAGCCAAGAGGCTTATACTAGGAGGAAAATAAATATAATTCAAAGAAGCAGAAAAAAACAGGAGAAGAGTTGCCCAGAAAAAGCATTTAGGACTTTGGTTTGGAATGGAGTGAGTTCTCTTAGGCTTTGATAAGACCAACATCAGAAAGTAGCAATTGAGACTCCTTCCAAGTGGATTAACCAGACAGATCTCATTTTCTTAGTGTATTTTTTTAAAGGAAACAAACAAACTAACTAACTAACAAACCTAAACAACAAAACACACAAGGTTTCAGACTTCTACGCGCTCCCTTACCTGATGCAACAGAGCTTGTTCATTTGTTCAGATTTCTTATTTTGTTAACCACATCTTCCATGGCACAAGTTTTTCAGCATCAAATACCTCTGGATAAAGACAGCAAGTGTTTTTAGGAATGCAAACAGTGTCAAAGGCTTTAGGAGGAAGAAAAATCCAACTTACTAAGAAGAGATTTCCCACTGAAAATGTGGAGGAAAATGAAGTCTTAAAATATCTTCAAATAGATGTCAGCTGGACATCTTCCTTTTCAGATAGATATCTCAGAAAGATAGATGACTTCAGGCACTCTTTCATTGCAGTCTGATCAAGCATGTGAGGTAGGGCTCTGTTTTTTGTCATCTGCACCAATCTGTTATAAGGGAATAACAAAATGAGTTTATTAGGTAGTTAGTTACTCTAAATTGATGCATCATCTGTAAGCACTGTGATTGTAGTATATGTGACTGTAATGCACAACAAAGAGAGAAGTTAGTTACTCTTTGTTAGGAAACACATGAAGTATGACTCCATTCAAATTAGCTCATTGTCGTGTCATTCATTCACCTCACCCAGCAACAGAATCAGAACAGAAACAGCTTGCATTTTTTGGCAGCACTTCAAGCAAAGAAAACCAAAGCTTTGCTTCACCCTCAGATGCTGCCTTGGGCAGCAAGATCCAAAGCTGTCCTTTTGGATCACCCAACAGGTCGCAAAGAAACCTGATGCACTTCCTGTCCCCTGGTTAACTACTTCCATCAGTGCACTCAAACATAAAAAATCATGAGCCTGCAGCCATATCCAAATTAAATGATCATCCATACCACCTTCTTTCCTGTTAATAAAGAATGTCACCAGACAGTGTCATCTTCCCAGGACCAACCCAATCAGCTATTCCTCACCTCCTCTGTACTATACTGCAGTGTGACGTCTTCTAGAGATACACGGCACACATAAACCTAGGTAGCTGATCTTTCTTAGAGCTTCATTACTGGATTACTAGAGCCCCATTACTCCTCTGCACTGGCTGTGGAGGGAAGTGGAGGAGTCCCCGTCCTTGAGTGTATTTAAGAGATCTGTGGACATGGCATGAAGGGACACAGTCAGAAGTGGGACTCAGTAGGCTGGATTGATTGTTGGACTGATTATCTTGAAGGTCTTTTCCAACCTAGGTAACTCTATGACCTTTGATGATTTTATGTCTCCATGACTCTGTCCAGGAGCCAAGTGCCAGGGCCCAGTCTGCTGTCCCTGACAACCTGCTGGAAAGAGAAGAGGAATGCTCACAGCTGTGCAGTCACTGTGCAGTCACCGTGTAGTTCAGCAACAGTCAAACACTGGTGTGCTATCAACAACCAAAGCCCAGCACCACGTGGGCTGCTGTGAAGAGAAGTAACTCCATCATGGCCAGACCCAGTACAAACACAAAAATCAGTGTGCAAAGGTAGCTGCAACCCCACAGTGACTGCCTGGCCCTATCCAAAACAGGATCATTTTGTCTGGAGGACACTTCTGCACTACACACCACACTGGAAGAGGAATAATAACAACCCATTTACAATTTTCATGGGCAGCACACCAACATCCTATTTACACTGGGGGGAACCTGATCAATACAAACAGTGAAATCCCACTGTTGCCCAGTGACCTGAAAAACCTTCAACTGTCCTAAACCAAATCTGCTGCTGGGCAACATTATTTCAGGTGCATCTATAGGCTTGACAAAGATTATGGATCTGAAATCTAACTGAAGGGGCACATGCCCTAAATCCTGTTGTTTAGAGTTAGAAGAGTTTAATCCACTCAACTGCCTACAGAAGTTTCTGTGAATTGTTGCAGCAACCATCTATGCAACATATCCTGTATTTATAAGCACAGGTTATTTCTGCTCAGGACTGTGAGTGAACAAATACTTGCTCTTATCGCAGAATCAAATTCAGTCATCGCCACATGACTCTACCTACTCATACAAATAACTTCAGGCTTTTGGGGCACATATACAACCACTTAATCTTACGTGAGTGGTTTGTATCAGTACCCAAAGTTAGATTCAGTTTGGCACAAGCAAATGCAGTAGTGTAAGCAGACTGGATGCAGAAAAGCTTTCTGAGCTACTCTAAAATGTTGCTTAAATTAGTATCAAGCATACTCACTTTTTTCTTCTTCGTCTTTTTTTTTTTTTTTTTTTTTTTAAGAATTTTCAAAGGTAGACAGAGTTTGGAGGTTTTTTTGCCTTCCTACAGAAGCTTGAGGACTCACATGGTTTCGTGAAATTGCATCTTGTGCCTCTTCCCTACCCGGCTCACATGTGGATTTGTAACACATTATAGAAATTCTCCTCAAAAATATTTATTTAGCAAGCATTTTATTCAAGAGATTCACATGCTTTAAAGTTGAATAGTCTTGGGATTCTCTGATTAAACAGTAACATGTTTAAATTAAAAGCTTGAGTTACGTCTTTGGAATGGGCAAGGCCTCCCTCTTCTAATAGCTAGGTGAAATTCCCAGACAACCTGGGAATTTGTGTAAAAGTAGCAACACGTTTGCCCCATTAGATACAAGTGTTTTTCCCTTTGATATCATATTCCATACTTACCACAATCAATAGATCAAATTAATGCAGCGGCACAGATTTATGTCCGGCAATGCTATGCATTTCAATAATGTGCTGACCTCCATGCATTAACTAGACCTTATTGAATGTATTCTCAGGTAGGAATACTATGGCTCAGCCACTCCACAAGCAGAGGCAGAGGTAAGAGGACATAATCAAAACTGGAGCAGGGACTAAAACGCTGAGTGATGAAGTCCTCCACTTTTTCTGAGCCCTGCCATTCTGTCATTTGGGATGTATTTCTAACAAGGTGATTTTTTAATGGCTCTGTTTTCAGTATCAGTGTTTAGCTCATGTACCCAACAGAGCCATAGAGAGCTGGTCAGGAGTGGACAAGTCTGGACAACTCTTACCTTTCATCACTATGCAACCAAGAAGCCTGGAGGCAGTGGGGAATGACAGCAACGTTCTTCCTGAAGCTCTGTTAAGCTGAGAAATTCTGCTTATGTAGCCTTTCAGATGTGTACAACGGACAACATAACAGTGGCAAGACGAATTGGTTTGGCTTCTAAGAGCTGTGACACTGGCCTGTTTCCTGTTACACCACTGAATGACATCTCTGTTGAGCTTATACATGGTACCTTCAAAACCTGAAGCTCAGATCTCAGATTTGAAAACTTGTTACACCTGCCTGCTTCTTGGCTAGAAACCTACTACGACTAATGTCCACAAAATGGTCATCTGAGGTACTTGAAGTTCTGCTTCAAATTTTGCTGCTGAACTTTTGAAACTTTGGGGATATAAATGATTCTCAGTTATCACACCACCTCTTAATTCCACTGCTCCCAGTGTCTTTTTAATCAAGCCACACAATGCCTGACCTTCACCATTATTACAACTTTGCAGGATATGAAAGGAAAATACTTTCTCTGTGACATAAAGTTTTCCACAGTGGGAAAAAAAAAAATTACCAGAAAGACATTTTCTTCAACTTATTATTCTGATTTCTACCAGGATTTATATAGAAAGCAATTAGTTTTAATCCTCATTCAGTCTTACAGAATGCCTCCACAGGAGCTTTTAGCACAAAGCGAAGACTCAAGCAGGCACAGTGTGAAGAAGATGAAACTTTGTTAACATTATCCTCTCAGAGAGAGCAGAACTGCAATTCCCATGTGTTTTTGATTAAAAAGTATTATGGTCACAGTGTTCAAAACTGTCCTAAAATTGCTCATTGGGTTTACATCAGCCATGCCTGCATGAAAGTGAACTTGCTCATGCAGTCACTTGAAACACAGACAGCAAAATCCAATCCAAAGGGACATAATTACAAGGAAAAGGAATAGATACAGTCCTGGAAAACAAAATGAAGAGATTAAACACTATTTTAATTAATCGTTAGGATTAAAATATTGCATTAAATGCTAATACTTTTCATCAGAGCTATTTTCAGAGCTGCAGCTCCCTCCCCCTCCCCTGCTTCTTTTTTAATACTTGCTTGAATGTAAATTACCTTTCTGAAAACTAGTCAAAATTAGACTGATCTAGCACAGCCTGCTCAAAATTCGGGTTTGTTGCTTGCTTTGACAAGCAGACATTAAGAGAACTGAGAAGGTGCCACTTCACTATGAATGAATAATAACATGCTTCATGAGCCATTACTACCAGCAAACAAATGCATTACCAAAACTCCGCTCCCTGAAAACTTTCAAACAGACGGAAGCAGCTTGCCGTACACCTATTTCAGTGTGTTTCAAAAAACCTATAGCCACTTCAGGCATAAAGCAGCCGCTTTGGTGAACCACAAAGCACACTGTATTCACCCCATCCTCCTGGCCAGTCTTCAACTGATTAACTGCATTTTTGGCACACGGGATTCCAACTTAGCCTGGATTAACTTCTCCTAAAACATGCCATAATCCTGGGCAGGGATGTGGGCTGTTACAGCTATAAATTGTTGTCTGCTCCCCACCAGTTCCAAGAAAAGAGAGAGCAAACAGACAGACGCCTGTCAATGCCAGTGATGCACCCCTACCCACAGGACTCACAGACTTGCACAAGTTCTTCAACAACTTGCAGTTTTCACCAGCAAATAAACACTATTTTCAGCTGCCTGAAGAGCGGCGATTCAGGAGTGCATGTATACTGCTGTTGCTTTCAGCCTAACCCCAGCCCACAGCTCGAGCTCACTCAGCTTGTTAAACTGCCATTCTTCGTAAAGCTGAGCAACTTGCACATCTGAGCTATGAGGCTGCCACCTCCTGGCTTCACTTTCTGCATCTAACTGGAAGTGACGAGGTTCATCCACCTTCAGCCGCCAGGCTTTGAACAGTCTTAACCATGTGGATAACATTCTTAGCAATTGCTTTGCACCAGGTAATGTAAATTTGACTTTCTATTTGTCAGCATGCTCCAATTCACTTCTAAATACCATCACTGCTGAGGGGAAAAAAATACAGCAACAACAAAACCCGCACAAGAATAAGTGGGCACAGCCAGTGATTAAAGCACTATGGTTTGAGGAGATGGAACTTTTCCAAGTGACACCCAGCAGTCTCATGGGCTGCAGTCCTCCAGTTCAAACCAATCCACAGCAGATCTATAACTATGGTCCCTCCCATTTCCCCTGAAATCTGGTATGGGTTCTTGCTCTCTCTCTTTCAATGGTAACTCACCCACAAGGAGGTAAGTAATCACTTTGGTGGTGAACTTCCCCAGGCCACCTCACCACAGACAGCTGAGCACCAGCTCATGTTCACAGTGAGGACTGCCTATTTCCCACCTACAGAAGCTCACCTTTGTTGTGTTGTAAAAAAGATCCAGGGGGACCTGGACATACTTGAGAGGTGAGTCCATGCCAACCTCATGAAGTTCAAAGTTCAACAAAGCCAAATGCAAGGTCCTGCACCTGGGTTGGGGCAATGTCAAGCACAGATACAAGCTGGGTGGAGAATGGCATGAGAGCAGCATCAAGGAGGATTTGGGAGTGTTGGCTGATGAAAGATTCAATGTGAGTCCACAATATGTACTCGCTGCCAAGAAGTTCAACCATACCCTGCGGTGCTCCAAGAGAAGCATGACCAGCAGGCTGAGAGAGGCAATTCTGCCCCTCTACTCTGCTCTCATGAGACCCCACCTGGAGTACTGCGTCCAGTTCTGAGGCATCCAACACAAGGAGATGGATTTGCTGGAGCAGGTTCAGAGGAGGGCCACAAAGATGATCAGAGGGCTGGAGCATCAGGACGTCCACCTTGCTGTCCCTCCCCTGATCCTCACCCATAGAGTCTCAACCTTATTACTCCCAGCCCCAAACTCAACAACACCAAAACACACTCCAACATAGAAAGCCACACCATCACCCTTCCTGAAATAAGGTGATCCCATTTGTGGGCTGCAACACGTGAAGACATCAAAAAAAGCTGGAGAAGTTGAACAGATAAAGCAGGTCAGCTTGGTGAGTATTTGCAATTTTCAATTACTGGAGGAAGACAGAACACTGCGTATCACTTTTTGATTGTCCAGAAATAGGGCATAATTAGAAAAGTTTACATACTATTTGCTCCTTCCCTTCTGGTTTTTGGAAGATGAAAGTAAGAGACACAGCAATATCATAACATCACACAAACGCTTATTCTCCCTGGACATCAAAGAAAATGGGAACAGTTAACTATTTGAAGCAAAATTCTGTTCCCACTGAGGTTCTCCCAGTCAACGAGAATAACAAAGGTAAGAGAGGAGGGGGTAACACCTGCAGCCTTGATGAATTAGCAGTGAGAACCTTGTAGCATATGTGGTCCAAAATGAACTACCAGCTTCTTGCCTGTCATCCTGTCCTGTGGGGTTCTCACCTGGAAATGGCTGCAGGTTCTCTCCTTTTGTGAGATGTGCTACCTGCTGCTCCATATTCATGTTCTCTTTTCATCTTTGTCTCCAAAACAAGAGGGCTTTCTGCTCCCTGGAAACAGAAGAGCAGAAGTACCTTTTCCAGCACTGCTGGAAGGTTCTGGCAATATATCCCACATCTACCTTTGATAGGATGGGGACGTGGCTGAGGATGGGTGGCTGGAAGTGATCCTTCCACACCTACCCAGAAATCCAGGCCCATTGCTGGCACATAGGTCTAAAACAACCGCTCCTTAATAAGGAAAATAGGATGAGGTATGCACAAGACAGGGCTGCATTTGCCTCTGAACTGGAAGAAAAGCTGGAAATCATCCCTCCTTATTATACACCACTACTCACAGCTAAAATAGAAAACCTCCATCCAACCGATTAAGGCCATGGCACAGTTAGAAACTGTTATAAATATAATGTTACCATCCACGTTACAAAGTAGAGAGAAAAATTCTGCCACTGACTACAGAAGAGAACCTTCACAGCCTGGACGAATAAGGACAATGGGGAAACCAGTTTTTGTCTTCCCTTTTCACAAAAACAGAGCTTGTTAAAAATAAAGGAAAATTGCTCTCTGATGGCTATTCCAGCCTCTGTCAGTAATGTGTTTTGGGAAATAGGGCAAGCCCATATGACCTCTGTCCTCCGTATCTTTGAAATAATAATGGTGTATTTTGGGAAACTGTTGGATGTACGCTTGAAAAGCACTGTGAATCGCTTATCTTATTACAAAATTTTCAGCATGGAAAAATCCAGGCTGCCTGAAACCATCCCAAAGAAAGATCTTGGCACTTGGTTGCTGACACAAGAAATAATTCAGACATATTTAACAGCATCCCATACGAAATTTACAGCATTATGAATTACAGAAAGCATGGAAGATTTTGTCTCTAGGGACCTGTGCTATTTTTAATGGTGAAAAGCACTGTGGGTGAGGCAACACCATGCTGCAGGACACAATGCAAACAGCATTTTGTTACAGCAGGTTCTGCATTTTTCTTCTGTTGGTGAAAACATTACATTCAACACTCTGATTTGTTAACTTGGGATCAGTCACTTATTCCCAAGAAATTTCACCTTGTTTTTTAACAGTCTCCACAACGTAGAGCTCTCTGTTCTAGCAGTGCTCTGCTGTTTTCAGACCCCATGCAAAGTTTTAATTTCTCACTCCTGGGTGCCCAGGGAGCTTTCCTCTAGCAGAATTCATCAGAATTGGGTGATCAACAGGAGACACCGCAGGATGGGGCCACAGTGGGACTGCTGATTTTCACCACAGTTATTAGCTGGTTTCTTATTCAACCATGCCCTAAGAGCTGAAATCTGTAGCAAATCTCAGTGAATTTCAGCTTGCTCTCATTCATTCATTGCCATTGACGCCCTAAAAGAACTGCAGTACCCCTCATAAAAGGGTACCGATGCCAAATGATAAATGGATTTGTAGTTGTCTTGCAGAGTGAACAGAAATGTGACTTCTTTCTGTCAGAAAGCATAAAGACCGGATTGAATTGCCACAGAACCCTGGCCCATAGGCTCAAGCACTGTTCCCATAACACAATTAGATGAATAAGTTTGCTCTGCTCATTTGGTTTGTAATGATGGAGAAACATGCCACAAGTATCCCTAAGCAGAGCAAATCACTGTGTTTTTTTCTTTCTTTTTCTTTTTTCTTTCTTTTTCTTTTTTTTTTTTTTTTTTTAAGAACTCAACTGAAAACTAAGGCAGGAATCATATTATTTCAAACCAGATAATTTTAAAATAAGCTCTTTGGGTTTCTTGTTTACCTTTTCATAATAGTCTGAAGTAAACGTCATTAGTAGAAATTAATTTGGACTTAATAAATGTTGCTTCCATTATAGATCCTGTTCTTTTGGCTCTGTACTTTGTCTTTGTACTTCATTTTCTTCTTTCTTTCTCAGGTGTGATGGCGAGTAACTCTAGCAGTAAGGAGATCAAAGTTTGAAGGAAAAGATGTAATAGATGTAAGTGCAACATGTTCACCTCACAGGAAAAATCCACTCAAATGCTCACGTACGAGTATCAGCTTCATCAGATTTCTATAAGTGCAGCTCTCCTTCACTGAGAATACGCTGCCTTTAATCAAGTGTCCTTTTCATTTAGAGCCCATTTACAGCCTTCTTCTCCATTTCAAAATGAGCACTTGGGACAGACATCTATACGTCTTCCTGTCTCTCACAGACATGCAGCTTACAATCTAAAAACACGTTTCATTCGATCTGCTGCTATGGAGCAATATCAATGCAAAGCCACAGTGCAGGAACACAGCAGAAGTGCAGTACGACTGCTACTGAGGCAGCTGGACTGAATGACTAATACAGAACAGAATATGAGTCACCCAATTTTTTTAGGACACGGGTACAATAAGTTCTAAGGACAGTAAAGACAGATAATTAATACTATTTCTTCATACCATTTATTGTGCACGGTCATTTCAGAATCACAACTGTATTTTCTTCAATGGTTTCCATCATTATGCCTCTCCAGCTCTGTAAGCTGCTCCTCAAACTTTTGAATGTCTACTTGATGCTTCATTAGGAACTTTCCATTTAAATGAAAAACAGGTATGTCATATTTGTATTTATTATACCAAGTTGAGTTCTCTGGAAGGGTAATATCCACCTCCTGCAAAATAAACTGTGACAGAAAAGAAATATGTTATACACACAGGACAGTGAAAAAGAATGCTGGCTTGTCTTCTGATCAAGATTCTTTCCCGGAAATGAAATAAGATTCACTTTGTGCTTTCGAATTTATTCCTCCATGTTGCAAAAAACTGCCCATTTTGTGGCAGCGAAATGCACGCAGCCACAGTCCTTAGCAACGTGTCTGCAAAGGATTTATGCTAGTCCAGACAGGTACTTCTGCTCCCCTGTGCAGAACCCCTCTCCTCTGAATACTGGCTACAACAAAGAGGCAGCTGGCAACACAAGAGCTTCCTGTCAAGCAGCACAGTGCAATGCCTTTTCAATGCTTTCCTGGGCACGGAACAGTAAAAACTGTGCTTAAATACAGTTGAAATATTTGAAGCCCTATTTACCAATATACTTCCCAAATGAGACCATCACCTGTCCCATTACAGCTGTAAAGTGTCAGACAGAGAAACAGTGTTTACAAGTGCAGCGGTTTAAAAAACGTTTGCCATTAAGTGTACAGCGGTTCGGTTTGCCAACTTATTTGGGCTGCATTGTCTCAAAATGTTTTCTGGATAATGAATTTTATGGAAATCAATGCTGAAATGTTCTTGAAGAGGTCACCCATGAAATAATGGATGCAAATAAATCCAAGCAATTTTCTTCCTCAAACAAGGAATCCTGATGAACTATTTTTTCTCTATACAAAATATGGACAGTATTACAATACATTACCCTTTTCTTATATGGCTCAAGCACTTCTTTTGCTTCATCACAAAGAGGGCAAGGTTTCTAAAGGGAAAAGATTCAGACCATCATAACGCACAAAGCAAAACACACAAATTAGCTGTATCTAACAGGTAGGTGTGATCGTTGCTGTAAGCGTGGCTTCCCTCCCCCATTTTCTCTCATATGTCTCAAGGCCTTCTAAATTTCTACCCTTGCAGCATGGACAAAAACAAACTATTCTTGTTTCACCCACACAAAGCATTCTGTTACTCTCCTGACTGTACAAATTCACAGTTTTCAACTGCCATTCTAAAGGCCATTTAAAGGGTCAAAATGGTTTATAAGGTAATAAACACACCCCTTCTTTTGGTTAGCAATGGCAGGTATTGAAGGTGTTGCCATCTCCAAATGGAAACAACTGCCCATAATGTTCTTGTCAGAAGCCCAGGGATTGAGGGACTCACATGAGTAACTCCTGTTCTGCTCCACATCAAGCCACTACCATCAGTTCAACACCAAAAACAGGAGAGTTAATGCAGCATGGCTGACAACGGCTGACAGAAACTAAGCATGGTACCTCTCAACTTGCTACAAGGACAGCAAACCTCCAGCAGAGTGAACTGGAAAACAGCTCTGACCTGCAACGAGCCTCACGAAAACTTCTCCTGCCTGAAAATTCCCGAGCATTACCTGTAGCATTACAGCTGAATTATGCTGATCATGCACCGTGATTGTCAGAGCACTGCTTATGTGAAACAGCGACTCACATGAAGGAATGCTGCTTCACTGTCTGTAGGAGCAGCATTTGGCCTGGAATTCACACAGCAAAGCATACAGGGGTCCCTCTGTCACAGAACATCACTCACAGCTGGATAACACCTACTCCTTTCCTTCCCACTCACAAGTCTTTCCATGGCTCCTTTAAATACAGAGTTAATGTGAAGTAGCTACTTCTTACTTCCTGCACAATACATTAATTTAGATTAAATATTTTCAATTCAGATCCAATCTAAACTGTCTTTCACGCACAGACATATCCCGATGCTTTGAAAACCTATGCGAGATGCTAAAGATTGATAGTTGTGAGCTCTTGCTTGTGGTCTTTTGGAACTGATATTCTAAAGACCCAAAGGCGCACATCAGTAACTGACAGAAATGCTCCAGAACCCTACACATTAATTCTGTAAAGTGTCAGCCACCTTACAGTGTCATTAGGATGTTCTCAGTTCTAGGCTTGTGGTAAGTTTTCTAATTCACTCGAATGCATTTAAAATACTAAGTTCATTCTTAGCAAAGAATGTATCTTTGCTCCTGCCCTGATGGCAAGGGCATACTTTGCCTGCAGTCTGGTGCTCATTTTAAGCGGTCACTGAAGCTGAAAGAAGCAGGCCTATGTTCCTGCCACCACTTCTTTTGTGCACTCCTACAGCACTCACACTACATACTACACAGTAAAAGTAGTCATGAAAACTGATTTGACTTAGAGTAACCCCGTTAAATAATTATATATATATTTTTTTTTCTGTAAAGCTGGAGCAGTTGTTGCATGGATGCCTGTGTTGGCATAAACAAAGCTTATGAGGGGGAAAACCATTTGGCAGTGCTAGCATCTCACCAGCTTGATTTGGTCACAGAAGCCATAGCTCTCTCCTGCCTTCTCCTCCTCTTTTTATTCTTAAAAATTGGAAGGAGGGAGGAACTCAGTTAATAAGTACAAATGAAGAGGGCTGACTGGCTTTAAAGCAGTCTGCCTTCTGCTTTGCAACTGCCAGTGATATCAGACATGAATAACATTTTTCATTGAAACACATTCAACCAAAGAAGGTGGTTTACTGAATGAACTCTACACCCAGAAAATCTGACTGCATGCAGTTATTACTAGTTTAAGATTTTATGACACAAGATCACACAGAAGAACTTTTTTCCAACTATGAACCTAAAGCTAAGCTCATTTTTCCCTGCCTTATCACATCTGCTTTGTGAAAGAATTTATGCTGCATCAGGTAATGAGAGAAGCAAGCTTTAAAGCACTGTCCTTCTTAAAGAATGTATTCCACTGATTAAGAACAGATGAGGGCTTTTAAAACCTATTCCCATGTTACACAGTTTAAACACTCCTTTACAGCTAGGGAGGGAATGAACAAACACTGTGCAGGAGGAAATCACATGAATCCCATCCAACACCAACAAGTGCTGCCACACCGATATCAACATTCTCAGGGCTTTACACTTCCAGTTTTTCTACCAAAGACCTCAGAAAGTATGTGACAACATGAAAGTAGTAAACTCTGCAGTGTGCCATTCTGTATAAAAGAGAAGACCACTGCAGATAAGGTAGGCCCTTGGTAATAATCTGTGGAAGGCAGCAGCTCACGGATGGCCATTCTTGCTCAGCACACCTGCTTTCTACATATGTTTAAGAATCCCATCTGCCTGTGCCCCAGCCAAAGGTTTATTTGCATTTTATTCCAGTCAGATTTACAGAGCCAGTAAAACAAGCGAACAAAAAACAAAAAAAAAGGTGACAGCAGAGTTTTCTTCTTCCTCATGTACTATCAGTACTACTCTGATATATTTTCAGTCTCAAATACAGCGGTGAAATTAAACGAGTATTTTGACTGCTTATGCTTTTCCTGAGAAGATTAGGTAATAAAACTCATCTTTGATATCCATTTCCAGAATGAAACACTAGTAGTTAGAGAACAATTTTCTACTAGTAAATGGACCACTGAGAAAGAATAGTCCTGAAATCTCCATCTGTTGCAACTACTTGCTTGTGAGAAGAGTGCTGTAAAGCCAAAAATAAAAAGCACCCTAAAAGCAGATGATTACACAAAAGGCCAAGCTATTTCATCAGGATTCGTGTTTATCAATGCTTTATTCTGAAAACTACATTTACCTTGGTAAACAGAGTCAGTAAGGGCTTCTTTGTGCTTGCTGAACACAGCCGTCTTCCCAGCAGACTGGATGCACCTGCTAGCTGCACCGTTCTGCTCAGAAAACAAAGCATCATTGTCCTGATAAGACAAAAATAAAACGTGCGCTTTAACTGTTTTGTGATAAGTTTTAAGTAATGAAATTCAATTTCAACCTTAATGTGGTGCTTCAGTCGCAGCTCTAAAATATACAATCAAACCATTTTCCCAGCGCTTTCATTTCACAGGACTGGCATTTTAAACAGAAAAACAGGTTACTTTGTGACAGACCAGAAACAACTCCAGGTAGCCCAAGAACCGCAACTCCATTAAAAAATATATATTTTCTTGCTGAAATGCCTCTTTTAAATTCTGTAATACAAACACTGACATAAATGTGCAACAGCTTCAACCTGATATATGCCAGTAAGAATTACATGACATTAATAAAATGCAAAGTGCTGTGCTTTGAACCTCAATAATCTTGCAGCAGTGCTTGACATACTCTACTTAAAACCATTCCATCAAACCACTAATCTGTACCTAATCAGAATGTTGAAACAATGCATCCTGCAGTGAATAAAATGCCACAGCCAAGACAACTTAACTTTATAATATTAAAAGCACGCATATCAGCCTCAGTCCTTTCTGCAACAGCAAATGAATTTATGAAAAATGTTGATGCGTTCTTGCTTTTTTGGGGGGAAGTTTAAGAAAATTCATAGCAAGTGGTGTTGTTGAAGGGTGCCAAACTGGAGTCTTAAAGTCATCTAACAATAGCAAGACAAACAACAACTGTGCTTTTTCCCAAGCTTAATGTTAAGGGAATCTTTAAATGACATGCTGGGACTTGGAAGCAAAGAACAGAAACAAAGAGGAGTCTGCACGGAGAATACTTGCCATCAGATCCTGCACTGTGGCAAACAGGTCACTTTTACATAAAGTCAATCTGTTTCTATTCATTTTACACTCAAGAAGAACTTGCCTACAGCTGTACAGCACAAATCTAAGCTCAAGTATAAACAAATGTGAGGTATAAATCAGGATTAAGTTCTAATACTGTTTTAAAGAAGAGCCTGATGCATTCACCAGACTTCCAAGTATTAATATGACGTAGCTCTGCTTCAAGAGAGTTTAGCCAGCACACCCAATAAGGAAAACAAAACACTGTGGCAGAACCTAAACATAAGGCTACTGAGCAGCTATGTTTCTAAGCAACAACCAGAAGAAAAATGAAAGGTGCAACCTGGCACGGCTCCCCACGCTGCACTGCACTGTCAGAAACACCTGTTTTTCCAGGGGACTCGGCTGTGGGTGACCTGCCACATCTCCAGAAGCTTCAACACAACAAATACAAACAAGGAGCATTACCCACTGAAAATTATAACTCAGATGGGAAAAATTCAGATAAAAGGAAAGAATACACAGACTTATTCCCCCACTTACACTTCTGATGTATGTAAAATGACTCTGGTTCCCCTCTTTATCCCTGCTTTTGGATCCCTCCATCCCAATTTGAGCCCAAACAACTCCAACTAAAGGCAAATGGTTATGCTGGTATCAGTGTTGAGCTTCAGGATCTCACGAGAATAAAGACACCAGTCCAGTGTCTCACTCTCCCAGCAATTTCAAATAATCATAAGCAACACCGTATTTAGAGCTCAGGAGCAAACCTTCATCGTCCAGTACTACTACTAAAAGAAGAGCCCTGCAAGAAGTCACAGAATTGAGCTGGATGTTTGGATACGGTGCTCAGGTACACGATTTAGCAGTTAGAGTTAGGGTAGTGTTGTTAGGTTGAGGTTGAATTTTGAGGAATCTTGAAGGTCTTTTCCCACCTGAGCGATTCCATGATTCTGTGATAAACAACCTAAGCATAGTATAATCCTGGCCGCCAATTTATTCACCCCTGGAGAATGACACTAAGGCCATGCTGTAATGCCAGTTACAGAGTAACTCAAAGAACTAATTGGACTTATGAGATGACACCAGTCTCACCCAGGCTCCAGACGGGCTCTGCTCCTCCAGCACAAAGCAGCAGCCTGAGACACCGTGCCCTGAGGGAGGGTGAGACACTGTCAGACAGTGTCATGTCCCCACAGTATAGAGGATGCAGCTTCACTTCTTATGTTTCCAAAGCCCACACTTGCTGAACAGCATCCTTTAGTGGACAGTGTCCAGAACAGCTGCATTTAATCTGTGATAAAACAAGGTGCTAGCAAAGAGCAACTTAAGCTTTACCAAAGCTTAACTACGGTTTTGCTCCTGCAGAAATCTCCTTCCTCCAGGCAATTATACAAGGACCCGCTTGAGAGACAAAATCAACCTGTAAGTGTAAAGAGGAAGGATGCTTGCAAACTTAAAAGCCTAGCCTTTCTTACACTATAACAGCACACAATAATTTAACGGATGATGCTTCTGAGCGTGAACTTGCCTACAGTGTATTTCGCAAAGCTAAAGTGCACTGATTTCCTATTAACACAGTTTATATCCTGGGCTGGTGGAAAAACAAAATGTGAGACCAAAACTAGCCATTATTTGGACAAGATAATGAGCTGTAAAAACTTTAGCCTAGCGTCAGTCAATGAAAGGTAAGTATGTCTGACTTACTCCTACGTACTATCAGTGATGCTAGCCATTCTGAGTCTTAACTCCACAGACATATTCTTGCTCTGTGTTTCTGAATGTTTTATACACAAAATTACCTATGTATTCAGATAAAATTATGCACACCGTATTGTTTTCTTTTTGTGAATGTATACACAGACCTGAAAATGAAATTACCATGATCACATTTGTCTGTATACTCTGCACAGCGATGCAGTACTTCATTATGGAACCTTAACGTGGGTTTCACAGAAGAACCGTAAGGGTTGGAATGGACCTCTAAAGATCATCTCGTCCAAGCCCACTGGTTGGACAAATCAAACCTTTTCTTTTGTACCGTAATGCATCAGCAACAAGAAAGCTGTTAAATTTGCCTAAAACGGATCCCAGACCTAAACACTTCCTAGCTGTTTGACTTAGAGAAACATCACAATTTCCTGTTCTGCTGACTCCAGCTCCCCATTTCTTCCTCATTCTAACAAAGGAACAGCGTAAGAACAAGAAATAGATGTCAGGTGAATTCCCCACTGCCAGGGAATAAGGAAACAGCACTCCCTTTTTTAAGAAAAGGTGAAATGAAGATCTGGGAAAACACAGCCTGGTGATCTGTGCTTGGTATGATCACAGAACAGATCCCCCGAGGGAGACGCAAGACCAGGAGGTGATCTGAGACAGCCAGCACAGCTTCACCAAGGGAGGCAACGTCCTGTCAACCTGGTGTCCTTCTAGGACGGAAGGATGGCTGCCAGTAGATATTTCAGTTAGATGTGAGGAGGAAATTCCTCACTGAGAGGGCAGTGAGGGCCTGGCACAGCAGCCCAGCGGAGCTGTGGTGCCCTCTCCCTGCAGACACTCGAGGCCGGGTTGGATGGGGCCCTGTGGAGGGCAGCGCTGCCCATGGCACGGGTTGGGGCTGGGTGGGCTGGGAGACGCACCGCAACCTGACAGCCCAACTCAGCAGGGCTTACAACGCTTTTCCTGCAGCTCCCGACTCAAAACCAGGCATCGCCAGCAAGCAGACTGAGCTACAGTTTCTGATTCGCTAATGACCACGATGACGCGACACGACAAACCCCGGCCACGCAGCACGGGCGCGCGGACCGCGTCAGCCTCCGCCTGCACGCCTCCCACGGCCGCACCCCGCCTTCCCCTCCCGTCAGCGGGGAGCCGCACTCCCCCCCGGCTCCCACCGGCGCTTCCAAACCCGCCCCGCAGAGCCGGCGAGCAAAGCACCGCTCCCCGCCGTCCCCCAGCGCGGGCCGGGGCTGCGGGCTCCCACCTGGCGGAAGCCGACGGACAGAGCCGGGAAGTTGCGCAGCCGGGGCGGACGCGGTGCCGCCCCGAGGAGGGGTTGGGCGGCGGCAGGAGGGAAATCATGGCGGGGTTTCTCTATCCGCAGCCCGGCTGCGTGCTCCTCCCTGCCCTGCTCACGGCGCCGGGTCTCGGCAGCATGCTCATGGGGAGGAAGAGAATCTTGCCGTAAGTAGAGAGCCTGCACAGCTTCAGGGTGGGTGGGCTTCAGTTTGATTCAGTCTGATGAAATTAAAGAGCGGCGGACATCGCTTGTCTTTTTCCTGATAGGAAACTGAGTTAGAGAAGCCATCCAGTTCCTTGTGACTCAAGCAGCAGGATTGTAGATAGAATAGAATATTAAACATGTGATATGTTGCTTTTATTATTAAAAAAAAAAAACCAAAACAACACACCTTATAATATTGAATATATGCTGCAACTCATGACTGGGTGGAAAATGAGGAAGAAGAGCCAAACACAGAGGTCCTTCCTAAGCACAGGACTCCTCTCTGTTAACAGCATGAACAACATGGTATGTTTCACAGCCATGTCAGTGGACGATATAAAGCTGCAATCAAACAGGGTTTTGGAGTACAAGGAAATCCAGGTGAGATTGTTAATCTGAGCTCATTTCCATAGTGAGTTACAGTAGGAGTAGAAAAGATGCTACTCTAAGGAAGACACCAAGCTGGCAGTCCCACAAGGGATTTTCTTCTGAAAGTAATTCAGTAATTCTTGTCTAGAAGCATGAGCTTTTTGTGCTTTCCATTCATATTACTTCGCCTAAAGAGAATGCCTCAGGATCTTTTGAACTTCATCTGTATACAGAAATAGTTCTCAAGTGTGTTGTTTTTTCCTTTCTGCAGTAGAAGTGTTTAAATAAAATGCAGCAAGTGCTTGGTGCTGGGAAACAAGGGCTGGAGGCTCATCTTCCTTCTGTTGCTGCATTTCTCGCAGGGCTTTGCTTATGCTTTTGTAGCTATTCCTGGGAGCAGGAGACAAATATTCTGAGGTACTTCGTTTGTACTTATTAACTGAGTTCCTCCCTCCTTCCAGTTTTTAAGAATAAAAAGAGGAGGAGAAGGCGGGAGAGAGCTATGGCTTCTGTGACCAAATCAAGCTGGTGAGATGCTAGCACTGCCAAATGGTTTTCCCCCTCATAAGCTTTGTTTATGCCAACACAGGCATCCATGCAACAACTGCTCCAGCTTTACAGAAAAAAAAAATACATATATAATTATTTAACGGGGTTACTCTAAGTCAAATCAGTTTTCATGACTAGTTTTACTGTGTAGTATGTAGTGTGAGTGCTGTAGGAGTGCACAAAAGAAGTGGTGGCAGGAGCACAGGCCTGCTTCCTTCAGCTTCAGCGACCGCCTAAAATGAGCACCAAACTGCAGGCAAAGAATGCAGTATAAGTTTTAGTTGTACAAACAGTTCTCATTGATGACAGAGATTTAGCATGTGTGCTGTCAGACAGATCCAGCTAACAGCACAGCGCAGGTCTCTTTGGGAAGAGATTTTTACAGTGTCAGCAGTAAGAATCCCACTTGCTGCAGAAAGGTGGCCTTCAGATGGGAGATTGTGTGAGACAGCTTCAACCAGGCAGCCCTATTACAAACAGAGATAAAGTCATGTCTGAGATCTACTATAGTACCTGAAACACTGAAAAATATACGGTGATATAAGCAGATCATTTAAACAGATTTCACTGTTTTTGGAGCTCGTTGTCTGATTGCAAACCAGTGCCAATTGTATTAGTATTATGTGGTATTTCTTTGACTCACAGTGTTTCTTTGACTCCAGTTATATTTTCCTTGAGCAATGACGTGCTCCTGGAGATTCTAAAATTTAGCAGCAGAGTACACAAATTGGGCATTTTATCCTTTTTATCCAAAAGTTAGTATTTCCACCCACACTCCTACTCCCCCTGTCATTTAGCTGTTAGCTCCACAGGAGTAAAACAGAACAGTTGTCTCCCTCTTCGTTCTCCACTGATACCTTTTCTTCCTCTATCTCCTGTGGAATACCACTGTAATGGCTGTTATTCAGGCTTATAACTGGGCAAACTCTCCAACTCAGGCTCCACCTTTGGTTGTCACTTCGCTGACCTATCTCAGTTTGGTCATACAGCATCTCTGGTCAGTTATCTTTCCTAATTATCTGTGCGTAGTTATTGTCTGGGATTGTCATGGTGTTATCCATGACAGGAACACAAAGGGAAGAGAGAAGAGAGAGAGAGAGAGAAAAAAAACCTGCATTGTTGGTGGCCACGCGGCTGCCCGAGCAGAGCCGTGCGCTCGGGGGTAGGATGGGGAGGAGTAAATAGATGGGTCTACAAAAAACAATGCCACGATTTGAGATGGAAGGGTAAATTTATTAAATCTAATAAAATTGAACAGTTGAGAGAGACAAAGTTTCCAAGCCAAATCTGAGTTGGGAAGAACTGCAGGGGAAGCACACGTGCTGTATCTCCGCAGCAGCTGAGAGAGCGCCAAGAGAGCGAGTGGGCCTGGCATCCCCAACACAGCATTAACTCCTTCACCAGCATCAAAACCACAACATTGCACCCCTCATTCCACATTATCACATCATGCTTAACACATATCTATATGGAACTGGAACAGTAATAACATGGATTGCATACAAACATATCTGTACATATGGGATCACAGACTGCACTCCGTCAGCATCACATTCCCTTGTGGTACACACTGGATGTCCTCACTGTTATCCATCACCCACCAGGTGGATCCAGATCCATGGTTCCACGGAGGGGTTTGCCATTTCCAGAGGCTGGAAGGACGCACACCGCTTTTCCCAACATGCTCCTTTCTCCCTCTATGGTCTGTAGGGAGCTGGATTGTGTAGCACCATCTCGGTTGACTGATCCCCTAGTGCTGACCAACCAGGTGGCTTCTGTCAGATTTTTCTCCCAATGCTTAAAGGTCCCACCACCCAGTGCTTTCAGTGTGGTTTTTAACAACCCGTTGTAGCGCTCAATCTTACCAGCAGCTGCTGCGTGGTAGGGGATATGATAGATCTAGTCAATGCTGTGTTCTTTGGCCCAAGTATCCACAAGTGAATTTTTGAAATGAGTCCCATTATCGGACTCAGTTCTTTCTGGGGTTCCATGTTGCCACAGGATTTGCTAATCTAAGCCTAAGATGGTGTTTGGGGTGGTAGCATGGGGTACTGCTTATGTTTCAAGCCACCCAGTGGTCGCCTCCACTATGGTGAGCACATAATGCTTACCATCGTGAGTTCATGGAAGGGTGATCACCCTGCCACACCTCCTCATATTTATACTTATGCCATCATCCTTCCTCCCAGAGAGGTTTCATTCTCTTGGCTTGTTTAATTATGGCACATGTGACACAGTCATGGATAACCTGTGCAATGGCATCCATAGTGAAGTCCACCGCTTGGTCTCTAGCCCACTTATAGGTTACGTCCCTTCCTTGATGGCCTGAGGTCTCATGGGCCCACTGAGCTAAAAATACTTTGTTCTGCCAGGCAGAGTCTGTCTGACCCACCTCAGTTTTGTCAGCTCAATTTATCTGGTGGTTATTTTTCTGTTCTTCAGTAGCTTGATTCTTGGGCACATGAGCATCTACATGATGCACCTTTACAACCAATTTTTTTGTTCGGGCAGCAATGTCTTTCCACAGTTCAGCAGCCCAACAGGTTTGCCCTTCCGTTGCCAGTTTTTTGGGCAGGTCCCTTCACTTTGTTCCGTTTAATAACAAAACCAGCAGCCAGAAGAATTTGGATTATTTGCTCTCCTTTCTCAAAAAATTCCTCTGCTGTATCACCCCACTCAACAATGTCATAAATATACTGGAGGTGCTCATGTGCCCTGCCCTGTTTCCGTGCAGTTTGGATCATCCCATGGCTAACGGTTGGGCTGTGTTTCCACCCCTGGGGCAAACAGATCCAGGTGTACTGAACACCCCTCCAGGTGAAAGCAAACTGTGATCTGTACTCTCTGGCCAAAGGAGAGAAGGATGCATTGTCAGTGTCAGAGGTGCCATACCATTTCGCTGCTTCCAGTTCCAGTTCGTACTGCAGCTCTTCTTCATTTTACCTACTTGTTCTGCCACCATTGATACAGCTGCAATGGAAACGTACGATGGCAGAAGCTGTTGTTCAAAGTTGTGAAGTGTAATAATCAATTCATAAATTGGGAGTCTTCTATCTTGGTCCTCGTGTCTATGGAACGTTCTTAGCAGTGTACTCGTGCACCTTTCTGGTGCTGCTCAAGAGAGCTTCCGACATACTCTTTACTTTCTCAGGATCATAGTCCTGGCATGGATCGTTGGGGACGAAATTGGGACCATACAGCATCTCCCCTACAGCCATTTCTCTCAAAAATTGGACGCCTTTCTCCACAGTGTCCTGTCTTTCCACCTTAGGCTCCAGAACGTCTTTGTGAGGATGTCTCTCCTTTACAGCCACTAGTACTCGTTCCCAGAGGGTAGCAACTCCACTCAGACATCTGCTAATCCCACTGTCGATAGCTGGGTCTCAAGCAATACTTCCCAGTTGGCTTTCTTGCCATCTAGGGACACACTGCTGGCACCACTGTCCCAACATCACAGCAACCAGGTGACAACAGATTCATCCGAGCACCGTACAAACTCCTTTCTCAAACCTTGGATTTCGGTCGTCTTCAGGGGCCGACGAATAATGGTAACGGTGGCTTCTTCATCATCACTGTCCTCTCCATGTCTCCCGCTTTTCTTAGTGGCCATTTTAGGTGGTGGTGGTGCTGAGGAGGGCCCTCACCTGGATCTTCCTCTTCTTTCTCTGCTGCTTCTTCTTTCCTTTCTAGGTGCGAGGTCACCCGTTTCAATTTCTGGCCTTCCACAGGGTTGCTGGTGCTTCCTGTGACTGGTCAGGTCTGACTTCGAGGTTTCCATTTTCACTTTGGACCTCGGTTTGGAATTTCTCTCCAGAATAGTATTAAGTAAAGCTCGGTAAGCACAAACAATCCATTCCGTTTCAGATCTTCCTGAGGGAAGCACACGTGCTGAATCTCCATGGCAGCCAAGAGAGTGCCAAGAGAGGGAGCGAGCCTGGCGTCTGGTGCGGAGCTCCAACCCTCTGCCGCTCCCCAACAGCATTAACTCCATAACTGCCTGTGTGATGTTCCGATGTGGAATACTGGCATCGACACCACGAAACCACAACAAAAAGCCAGGTAGGTATTTCCATCAGTGCTTTTAGTTTATCAGATAGACGCCAAGCGCCATGGATCAGACTGGCAAACTGTAATTCCTGGTACGTTTTGAGCACTGAAAGAGAAAAAACGATGAAACACACTTCCTTTAAGAGCTGTTTCAAAATTTTTTTTCTTTTTTTTATATCCCATAAAACCGTGACATCTGTCTACTACACATTCTTCCTTTGCCACAACCATAGAAATGAGCTCAGGTACTTCAAATTACACTTTACTATTAATATCTGACTATTTTCCTTTGAAATTAACAGATTGTATTAAATATTTTATGCATAGGTATTTATGAAGAAACATCTAATTGTTACTTTCTACAGGAAGGTCGTCTCCTGTAGATCTTTGTAAATTTCAGTGCAACCTGAGCAATCTTATGAAATGAGATCCCACAAAACAGATGAATGGCAAGATCAATTGTAGTCTCACAGTTCTCACAGAGTTCAGTACAAACCTTTGCTTGTCTTTGTTCTTTCTTTTTGCTTCGTTTGTCAACTTTTGGCTTGGATGAAAACAATTCTTCATTCTAAATTTCTCTGAAAATAAATTGCTCCTATAAAAAATGGCAGAAACATTTAATCTTCAAGTTGCACCAGGGGAGATTCAGAGCGGAGGCTCTTCCTGTTGCCCCTGCAGCCCATTACTACAGATGTGCCTTGTTGCCAGCTCAGCACGGGAGGACACCAAGGGAACAGCTTTGTAATTCAAGTTTTCGTCAGTCAGATCCAGGAGCACAGTTTGGCAAGCCTGCCCCATGTTGATTGGAACTCCCGCCTTGGATGTGTCAGTATCTGTATTGTTTTAGTTGCCAGGGAGCGGACTACCAGACTGTCGTCTTCTTCCAAAGGATGGAGGGCTGCCACAGAAGGAAACAGAGCAGAGATGAAATCCATAAACCTGCAGAGACCTACTGGCATCCCCTCCACACCACGGCAGCCCCAACCCACTAGTTTTCCAGGCCGCAAGGAGCATGTAAGTCCAAGGGATCAGCTAGAAGCCACAGCTCAGATTGCTCCATCTGCCCCAAGAATGTTCCTGTGCCCCTGCAGCGTTTCCTCGGAGCAGGGTACGGCACGGGTGCACACTGCTTGGGCTCTATCCCGACTGATCAATAGGGATGAACCTGTGGCAGCTATGAGAAGCAAGCGCCTTCCTGCTCGAGCAAATGACAGCGCTAACTTCACTAACTTCATGTCGCGCGCTGCTCTGTGGAGTTACTTCCGTGCCAGTGGAGAAGATATGAAGGGAAGGCATAGAAAACCCACCCCCGCGCTGCGAGCACGGGCGAGAGAGTTACAACGCAGACCAACTACCAATGACATTGTTCCTGTCACTGCAGGTAACCACTAGAGGAGTCCTGCCCTCAGCCAGAGGAGGGAGAGGGGTAATAGAGTGTATTGGACTGTGTGGATTCGGTGGCCTGGCACATCAGAACCAGAAAAACAGAAGGCACTGGTGTTTACTGGTGCACAGTGGACTCTAATGCCTTCGAGTCAATAAAGGGGCAGAACTGATTCATATCTCTGGAGTGACTCTGGACTCCCCTGCCCCCAGCCCCCGCACTGTCCTCACTCACCATCGTAGATCATGTTCTCCTTTACACCTCTTTGGTCCCGGTAGTGCCGCAAAACCACCCCTAGGTAAAGAGATCCCATCAGATCACCGCTCCCCAGCACGCTCCCAGGAGCACAGGCTGCAGCCCAGCTACTTCTGCTGCTGCACACCCAGGCAGGGACTGTGCCTGAGGGGGCACTTCAGCGAGGCATCCACTGGGGCTAGTGGCACGGGCAGGGTGTAGCATCTGGGGGCTGCAGCACTGTGCCTTGCTGCCAGGGCAGGGCCCAGAGAGGGACCCAGGGGTTGGACTCACCAATGAAAAAGAGAGCCTCTTTTTTCACAGAAGTCTGGGAATCCCCCAGGTATGTCAAACTCTGCAGCAGGTATTCATTCGCCCTCCTTCTGTCCTGCTGCAGCTGGAGAAGAACACAAAGGCTTGGGGCTTGCAGACCCTTCCCAGCTGCAGATGTGCCCCCCCCCCCCCAACCCCACTCCAGCCCTGCCAACATCTCCTTCCTCAGCAAAGGGGCGGGGGCTGCAGAGTTGTCCTTACCAAGCACTCCATGATCCTGAAAGGGTCCTTGTCCTTCTGGGCCTGGCGCTCCAACTTGTTCCACTTCAGGAACTTTGCACAAGCGATGAAGGCTTCTCCAGAGGCCTGCAGAGCCACAGATACAGGGAGATGGCACCGCAGACACAGATCCCAAGTGCTGGAATGCTTGCTGCCCTCGCCCTCGGTTCCCAGACCACCCCCCTGAGCTCAGCACACCCTTGCCCGCACACTGGACAGGTCTGAAATTCATACCTGTGCAACACTCAAGGTCTCATCTTTCTTCCGAAGGAGCAGAGGGACCAGGCTCCTGAGCACTCTCTTCTTCATTTTTCCCTTTTGCCACCATGCCACAGCCTCTATCACATCTCTGAAGAGCCGGATGGAACACTCTCGTAATTCACTTGCCTCCTGGTGGAAGAGAACAGGAGGACTTTGACAACACATTCTTGGTGCCCATTGGAAGCAGGAGAGTAGGTGCGGCCAAAGCAAAGAGAGACACTTCGGAGTCCCTTTCTGCATAAAGGTGCTGTGAATTCCTGCACATCAGTGCAACAGCTTTCCAGCACACGGTGCCTGTGCCTCAGAGTGCCGAGCACCCATCTGCAGAGCTCAGCCTCCCACAGCAGACTTACATGGTTAAAAAGATGCCGGAGTTGGTCAGCCAGCTCCAGAGCAATGGGACGTGCCTCCATCTTCCCCACACAATTCACCACGTTTCTGAAGATATTCAGTGCCTTAAGCATGACCTCCACATTGTCAAATTGCAGGGCCTGCAGGATGTCTGGCAGCAGGGTCCGTATTCGTCTTGCCTGCGCAAAGCACACAGTTTCCTTTTCATGAAGAGGGCAATGGCCACCCTGGCCCAAAGGTTCTGATAACAGAGCACCAGCCACACGCCTTGCATCCTAACAGCCGCCACGGAATGGCAGCAGCAGACTCCGGGCAGGTGGTGGCCATGGGAGATAGCAGAAGGAGAGCTGGAGAGCAAGGACTCCGTCTTTTCTGCTCAGCCACCCCCTTTTCCAACACCCCCCCCAAATTAGCCCATCTGGAGAGCTCCTGGAGTGGAAAGCTCCCCAGGCAGTCACCAGGCCACACCGTGGCCATCATTCAAACTCTTGTTTGTATGATGAATGAGTTTCAGGCAAGGTCAAGACACAGCACTGCCCACTGCCCCGGCGCCAGGCTGCCCACAGGGCTTTCATTTGACCTCATTATTCCTGCTCACCGTCTCAGGTCTCTCTGACAGATAGACGAGGCCTCTGAGCACCAGCCAGAGAATGGGAAAGCTTTTAATCTTCAGAAACCTCTGCAGGATGTCTGTGTTACGACATAACACTTGAAGGCTCTCTTCAGTGGGGCATGATACCTGAAACAAATCCAGCAGTGAGAGGCAGATAGAGGCATCAGGACTCCCTGCACCGTGCAGCTCCCGGCTGCTCTGGCAGCCCAGGGAAGGACACTGGGGCCACACAGCCCGGCCTTTGGCAGCGGTGCCTTTGGAGGGCCCCACCTGTGTCTCTCTGTGCCCAAGCCTAGCACTACACAAGATGATATTTTGACTCCTGCCCTCTGACCAGCCGCAGCCTCTTGCTCTCATGCTCTGAGGTGCGATTGGGCAGCGGGAGCTGGAACAAAAACGGCACCAGACATGGGTGGCACTTCAGCGTGCTCAGGCTGTGCAGAAGACACAGCTCTCCCTGGACACAACCATGGCCTTGACTTCGCCCTGCAACCTGCCTCATGTGTCCAGTCTGGGGGGCAAGGCAGGTGGAGGAAAACGAGCCCTGAAGGAGGGTGAGGTGCTTTATCAGGTAACTCACAATCATGCAAAGGAGGCCAGAATCCATTGTGGTGATGTTGAAGGTTGTGCAGAAATCTTGGTCCTGAAGAACTTTGCACAGTTCTTCTTCCAAGACCACCTTCCCTGAAGTTGAGTTTGGGGCAAGCAGTCTCCTCCAGAGGTCCACAGTAGTGCTGCAAACAGAGAGCAGTGGTGTGTCAGCAGGACTGCCTCAGCCCCAGCGCCATGTCTCCGGCAGGCCCCGCAGACACAGGCTGTGCTGCAGCCCTGGCCCTGCCACCACGCATCCTTGGGGAGGCCTGGGAGCCCGGCCAGGGCGAGCGGGGGGGCTGAGACAGGCTTCCCCGAGGGCCAGGGCAGGAGCCCGACGGGGGCTCGGAGCTGCCTTGGTCGGCGTTGGCTGCTGCAGCCCTGAGCGGCCCACCAGCGCTGGAAAGCACAGTGCCGTGGAGGGCCTGCTCCTCTGGGCTGTCCTGCAGCTTTCCTCGGCTCTGGCAGTCTCCGAGCCCCACTCTTTGCATGGATCAATCCCACGGGGCTGTCAGGGCTGGTACCTGTCACACTGTGGAAGGTGGATCAACGCACTCTTCAGCACTTCTCTGGGAAAATGCCTGGTCAACATATCACGCAATGCGAAGAGAGTCAGCTGCACTGATTTGTGCCTTTCTTTCAGCTGTCCAAGGATGGACCCCAGCATTTCTGGCACCTGTTGGGATTAAACAGAGACTGCTACTGTCCCTGTACTGCAGCCATTTGCCCTGCTGCCAGTGATATCACTGCCATTCAAATGCTCTGTGCAGGCTTAAAATGGTGTCAGATGCCCATGAGCTGAGGAGAGCAGGCCTTATCATTAGTATAGCTGGCGCTAAGGGTTGTGCTTCAGTATCACATTGTGCACAAAGGTGCTGTGTATTTGTGCAAAGCCATGTAAGGGGTTTCAATCACAGGGTGCCTCAGCCATGGAGTGCTTCTGCAGACATCCCACGAGGTCAGAGCAGAGCTCCCTGGGCACCATGTTAAGGAGGAGGCAGGGCTGGCCCTCGGCAGTGCCTGCGGGGCACACTCTGCCTACTTAGCCTCCATGTCCCTGCTTTAGCACCTGGGGAGAATGTCTGGAGCTGGCAGCAAAGGGAGCAGTGGAGTCTCTGAACGTAATGCTGGGCAGCTGATGCTGTGTTGTACAGAGGCTGAGCAGGTCCCCAGCATAGGGGTGACCCATCACTTACGACGACCAAGTTGCCAGGGACAAGGCCTGCTCCTCCTGCCCTCTGGCCAGACACGGCCTCTAGCTCTCACACCTTTGGCAAGCAATTGCCCTGTAGGAGCTGGCACCACACTGGTGCCAGACGTGCGTGGCCACAGGCTGATCCTCTCTGGCCCTGCAGCCTGCTCGGGCTGCATGGAGGCCACAGCTCTCCCTGGACCCAGCCATGGCCTCGAGTCTGCCCCTAGCCTGCCTCAGTTTTCCAGTCCAGGGTGCAAGGAGGTGGAGGCAGGGAGTTGGGGAGAAAGAGCCCTGAAGGGGAGCAAGGTGCATTGTCTGCTGACTCACACTCTGCCGAAGAAGACTAGAATCCACTGTAGTGCTCCCATACGGAAATTCATACTTGATTACACCCAACAGTGCTTCCAAGACCCTTTTTGACGACTGTGAATTGGAAAGCATATGTTTCCAGATGTCCAGAGCGATGCTGCAAACAGAGAGCAGTGGTGTTAGAACAGGGCTGCCTCAGCCCCGGCACCATGTCTCCGGCAGGCCCCGCAGACACAGGCTGTGCTGCAGCCCTGGCCCTGCCACCACGCATCCTTGGGGAGGCCTGGGAGCCCGGCCAGGGCGAGCGGGGGGGCTGAGACAGGCTTCCCCGAGGGCCAGGGCAGGAGCCCGACGGGGGCTCGGAGCTGCCTTGGTCGGCGTTGGCTGCTGCAGCCCTGAGCGGCCCACCAGCGCTGGAAAGCACAGTGCCGTGGAGGGCCTGCTCCTCTGGGCTGTCCTGCAGCTTTCCTCGGCTCTGGCAGTCTCCGAGCCCCACTCTTTGCATGAATCAATCCCATGGGGCTGTCAGGGCTGGTACCTGTCACTCTGTGGAAGGTCGACGAACACACACTTCAGCACTTCTCTGGGAAACGTGTATGCCAGCATTTCAGCAGCTGAGAAGAATGTCTCATGAAGTGATGGATGCTTTATTTTCAGGTTTGCATGGATGGACCAGAGAATCTCAGGCACCTGTTGAGAGGACACAGGAAGAATATTGTTGCCACTGTACTGCAGCCATTTGCCCTGCTGCCAGTGATATTACTGCCATTCACATGCTCTGTGCAGGCTTAAAATGGTGTCAGATGCCCACGAGCTGAGGAGAGCAGGCCTTATCATTAGTATGGCTGGCGCTAAGGGTCGTGCTTCAGTATCACATTGTGCACAAAGGTGCTGTGTGTTTGTGCAAAGCCATGTAAGGGGTTTCAATCACAGTGTGCCTGAGCCATGGAGTGCTTCTGCAGACACCCCACGAGGTCAGAGCAGAGCTCCCCGGGCACCAGGTTAAGGAGGAGGCAGGGCTGGCCCTCGGCAGTGCCTGCGGGGCACACGCTGCCTGCTTAGCCTCCACGTCCCAGCTTTAGCTCCTGGGGAGAATGTCTGGAGCTGGCAGCAAAGGGAGCAGTGGAGTCTCTGAACGTAATACTGGGCAGCTGATGCTCTGTTGTACAGAGGCTGAGCAGGTCCCCAGCACAGGGGTGTCACATCACGAATGATGACCAAGCTGCCAGGGACAAGGCCTGCTCCTCCTGCCCTCTGGCCAGACACGGCCTCTAGCTCTCACACCTTTGGCAAGCAATTGCCCTGTAGGAGCTGGCACCACATTGGCGCCAGACGTGTGTGGCCGCAGGCTGATCCTCTCTGGCCCTACAGCCTGCTCGGGCTGCATGGAGGCCACAGCTCTCCCTGGATCCAGCCATGGCCTCGAGTCTGCCCCTAGCCTGCCTCAGTTTTCCAGTCCAGGGTGCAAGGAGGTGGAGGCAGGGAGTTGGGGAGAAAGAGCCCTGAAGGGGAGCAAGGTGCATTGTCTGCTGACTCACACTCTGCCGAAGGAGGACCAACTCCTCTGTGGGGATCCCGCACAGATATTCTTTCTTGAGCACACTGGTCAGCACTTCCAAGACCCTTTCTGATGACTGTGGGAAGGAAAGAACTCTCTTCCAGATGTCCAGAGTGCTGCAAACAGAGAGCAGTGGTGTGTCAGCAGGACTGCCTCAGCCCTGGCGCCATGTCTCCGGCAGGCCCCGCAGACACAGGCTGTGCTGCAGCCCTGGCCCTGCCACCACGCATCCTTGGGGAGGCCTGGGAGCCCGGCCAGGGCGAGCGGGGGGGCTGAGACAGGCTTCCCCGAGGGCCAGGGCAGGAGCCCGACGGGGGCTCGGAGCTGCCTTGGTCGGCGTTGGCTGCTGCAGCCCTGAGCGGCCCACCAGCGCTGGAAAGCACAGTGCCGTGGAGGGCCTGCTCCTCTGGGCTGTCCTGCAGCTTTCCTCGGCTCTGGCAGTCTCCGAGCCCCACTCTTTGCATGGATCAATCCCACGGGGCTGTCAGGGCTGGTACCTGTCGCGCTTTGGAAGGTGGATCAACACACTCGTCAGCACATCTCTGGGAAAATTGTACGCCATCATTTCAAGGGCAGAGAAAACTTCCTGCTCAGCTGCTGTTTTGTTGGTTTTGAGGTGTCTACAGAGGAACCCCATAATCTCTGGCACCTGTTAGAAGAACACAGGGAGTCTGCTACTGCCTGCACAATGCTGCCATTTGTCTTCCTACCAATGAAATTACTGCCTTTGCCGATGTTCTATCCTGTCTTAAATCAGCTTCAGATGACCAAGAGCTGATGAGGCCAGGGCAGGGCAGGGCAATCCAGCCTCAGACTGCTTACATCCATCAGCCAGTTGCCAGGGTCTGTCAGGATCCTATCCAGAATAATTTTGGCCCGCTCACTGTCCTCAACGCTGCAGTCCCCAGTGGTCTTCTCAAGGGACATGAGGACAATGTCTGTCCGCTGAGGAGGTTCAAGGAATCTTCTTAGTTGCTATGGTAGGAAGGAGAAAGGGAGGGAAGATGTGTTAAAGTGAAAGAGAGAACGTGGTCTAGAGGAGGAAGACCAGAGGAAAAGGAGGATGAAGTTCCTTGCTTCAGGGCAGAAATGTGCTGAGGGCTCCCAGCTCTGCCCAAGCTTGTCTCACAGGCACCCCTGGGCTGTAGGCTGCTCTGGGATCCAGAGAAGGGGAGATAGCCTGTCTGTAAAGTTCCTGGCTCTTTACCTGACATAAACTGCTGTCCGTGGAACCGTAAATCTTCCAGATCCGCTCTATGGCCTTTTCATGCACAATTCTTCTCGGGGAGGTGGTGAAGGGCAGCAGCACCTGTGAGGAGAGGAACAGCTGGTTTGCCTGGGAGCCGCTGATGCCCACTGCAGCAGAAGCAGCTCTCCTGAGCTCCCAGCTGGAATCACAGCATTTATCTAGGCTTCCCCCCGAGCTGGAGCCAAATGCTGCACAGGGCGGCTGCCACTGATGTCCCTTGCGGGCTCCTGCTGTGGCAATGCTGTTCCTATGGAGGGGGCTCAAATTTGACCAAAGAGACTGACCTCCAGGATATTCTGCAGTGTCTGTTGCCTGAAGGTGTAACTGTTGACCATCAACATCTGCAGCATGTTGTCCACAGCATTCAGGGTCTGTAAAGAGAGCAAGAGATTGTGGAAGTCTTTCAGAGGGCCCTCTCACCCCGAGGAAACTGCTGTGAAGCCCTGTGACTACCAGGGAAGGACTAAACAGATCTACACAGAGCCCAGGAGAGGCCCCATGGCAGCAAAGCTGCTGTGTGCAGGCTGCGAGCGGCATGGGATCTCCGGTAGTTCCTCCAGTACGTACGTGATCGTAAAGGCCAGCATTCAGTTCCTCTTCTGGGGCAAGGCCAAAGATGACTTTGAAGCACACATTTGAAAGAGGAATTATTTCGTCCTCTGAAACAGCCTTCATCTCACTGCAAATTAGAGAGACCTTGCTGTTGGGAGCAGTGGCTCGATGCTGAGGTGGGGGTGGAACAGGTTCTCCCCTGGACAAGGCTCCTTGGGAGGGATGTGCAGCCCTGCTGGGAGGCACCTCCTCCGTGGGGTTTTTCTCGGGGTGTGTGGGCAAAAGCAGGGGCTGGGCATGTACCTCAAGGCAGCGATGGCAGCCGCGGCTTGTTGCCGCATTGCCGTGGAAAGGCAGTCCATGGGCCCATTTTCCAGCAGCTCCTGTAGACCACGACCAGGATGGGACTTGTCAGTCCCCAGAACCCAGCACCAGCAGACCTGGCACTGGTCAGCAGGGCCAGAGCAGCCCCTGTGCCCCCAGCCCAGCACCGGAACACAGAAGCACCCTGCGTCCCACTGCTGAGATCTTGGCGGTGCTCGTAGTCGCCGCACCCACCCCTGCCCCTCAGGGTGCCGGTCCCTGGGCACCTCTGCCCCTCCCACAACCCCCCCTGTGTGGTCCTCTCACCTTCACTTTCTCTGCCAAGTTCTTTTCATGGCAGAAAGTAGCCACGCTCTCACACAAGCCCCTGCTTGTGGTGATTCTGCAGATGGTGCAGATGCTCTTCAGGAACATCATATTTAGCATCTGGTCCTGGCCACCACAGAGAGACAAGGTGGGAGCATTAGCTGGGAGAGCCGAGTCCCGCAGGCCCAGAGCATCGCAGGCTGTGTGAGCAGCGCGGCATGCCTGGAGGGCAGCAGCTCTGTCCAGCCAGCAGCCCTCCAACAGCCTGAAGGCAGAATCGGAGAGGCTGTGCGGTGATGCAGGCACAGCCGAGATGTTACCTCTCCTGTACTCCTGAGGAAGCGTTCGATGGTATTTATGGCCTCCCCGTTCTTCCGCACCTCATCCTCGTCCTCTTCTCCATGGGGAGGCAGGCAGCCAGCATCTAACCAAGGAGGAGGAGAGTGAGCAGTGCTGTGGTGGGGCCGAAGGCAGGCACGAGCAGAGGAAGGAGCTGTGCCCTCTGCAGCCCTGTGCCCGCTCCCCTGGCACAGTGTGCCCGTGGCTGTCAGGACAAGGGGCCCTGGTGTCAAGCAGGGGGCTCTCAGTGCCCCAGCCCTGCCCACCATGCTGCGGACCCTCACTCACCGGCATGCAGCGGCTGCACCTCGGTCACCTCGTAGGGCTCCGGTGGAGGTGTTCCCTCCCGGGGAGCCCCACTCTCCTCCCAGGCCTCCCTGGGGCGTCGTGGGGGTCTCTCCTCCATCCCGCGGGATGAGGATTGAAGTTAGGAAGGGGCAGCCGCGGGGCTGCCGGGGGTAGAGGAAAAGAACTTGGGCTGTGCTCGGGGGCTCCTCGCCAGACCCGCACACTCCTGCCCTGTCTCCTCGCTGTCCTGACGGACACTGCGGGGCCTCCGTGTCAGCACCAGCTATCCCTGGGTGTCACAGGATTGGGTCACAAAGGGCCCCGCTGTGACACGCTGCCCCGCCCGGGCGGGGCTGGTTCCGGGCCCCAGGTTGAAATGGCTCAGACCAAAGTTCCACAGCGAGAGGGATGTGTGCGCCTGCTTACCCAGAGGGCTTTGCACGTGGGCCCGAGAGCGGCCATACTGCTGTGCATGTGCTGTGAGGCCGGAGACGGCAGCAGCAGGGCAGAGAAGGCAGACGAGCGCTGGCTGTCAGCTCAGCAGCTGTCTTGCTCACAGGCCTGTGAGCTCCAAGGCATTCGGTTCTGAATCATAAAGATGTAAAGGATGCGTTTCGCACAGGAGATGCAATCCCGCACCCTTATTTCCCATTAGCTGACCATATGCTGTCAGATAATTGGTAACACGCCAATATGGCGTTTCCCTGCCCTTCACCAGAAGCGGATGAAATTAAAGAAGGAAGAAGCTCTTACGGTTTTGACCGTTTAGTAACATGAACTAGTTACAAGTTTGAACTCGGCTATTAACAAAGCATGCAAATTATTAACTTCTGGGTGTCAAGGATATTTTAAGCAAGCAGACAAGGCAGCGGAAGGTCTGAGCCTGATGCATACGTGTTTTGGTAAATACTTCAGTTTCTTCTTTTCTTTTTATTCTTTCTGAACAAAATCCACCTGGAGAATGTGTTTTTGTAGAGATTTGACCTTCTCTTGATGCCACCTGAGCAGGACTACCACAATACAATTACGTCAGCTTTGTTACTTGTCTTCACTCAGGCGCGGAAATCGAGCTACGTTGACCGCTGAGGTTCGCTGCTTCGGAGCTGCCCCAGCCAGAGCCGAGGCGGCTGATCGCGGGGTGCACAGGGAGTTCGCTCGGTTTCCCTCATCCAGGGATTGCCGAGGCATCAGGGCAGCCCGGCAGCTCTCGCGAGAGCAGCTGACGTGGTGGGGGCATTGCCAGGGCAACAGCTCTCCATCTACGCCTACTGTGCAGAAAGAGCCTCTGGGAGGGCACTGCCCAACCAGACAAAGTGGAGGAGTATTGTCACTGTCACCGTCACTGTGAAACGAGTGACAGGTGCGGCGGGAGCACCTGTCAATGACCTGGTAACGGGGTGACTGCAGTGGCAGCACCTACCTACCAGTAGCAGGGCGAGGCTGCTCAGTCACACCCTTGTTAAGACTGTTCTAATTTGTGCTAGTGTTAGCGGGTCTGCTGGTTTGCCATGGCTGCCTCCCGGCGGAAGGCTACTGCCAGGAAAAATGTGGAGACCCAGACAGAGGGCCCCTGCACACGTATGAGGAAGGCTGCAGCCAAGAAGAGTGTGGAGACCCAGACTGAGGTCCCAAAACAGTACAGGTCACTGGCTGTGATGAGTGCCAGAGCCTGGCACTGCAGAGGATGGAGGCAGCGCTTGTGTAAGGTGTGACCAGGTAAATGACTTGCTCAGTCTTGTGGTCTGCCTGAAGGAGGAGGTGGAGAGGCTGAGAACCATAAAGGATTGTGAGAGGGAGATTGATTGGTGGTGCCAGTCCCTATCGGCCCCGAGATCCTGGCACGCAGCTGAGGCTCCACACAAGAGCGTGCTGCCCCCTGTCTCTTTGCAAAGAGCTGATAGAGGGGAATCGGCAGGCAGACTGTGTTCCTACTGCAGTGAGCCCCCTGTCCTCTCCTACCCCTAGCAATACTGGTGAAGAACTGGGAGGGGGGTAGGGCTGTGGCAAAAGCACTGTAACTCTCTCCACAAAAGGCAAGGTGATATCCAGCACACAGTGGTGGAGCCCCTGCCCTGTCCTTGCGGAGCAGAGCAAGGCAATTTGAGAGAGAAGGACGAGTGGAAACGGATACCGACTCGGCAAAGTGGGCATCCCCCGTCCCGACCATCCTCAGCTCCCCAGGTGCCTCTGCAGAATAGGTTTGAAACCCTGGCATTTGAGGGAGAGGTGAGTGGGGGTGTGGAGGGAGGCCCACCCGTGAGGGCGCCTCGGGTGAAGCAGTTGACCCCACGCCTCAAGACTTCTTCCACCCGTAAGGACAGAAGGGTGGTTGTCGTAGGTGACTCCCTGCTGAGAGGTACGGAGGGTCCTATACGTCGGCCTGACCCAACGTGCAGGGAGGTGAGCTGCCTCCCTGGGGCACGGGTCAGGGACATTTCTAGGAACTGATCCGCCCTTCTGATTACTACCGACTATTGATAGTTCAGGCAATGGCAGTGACAAAGTCGCTGGGAAAAGCCTGAAGACTATCCAAGGTTGACTTCAGGGGACTGGGGCGGGTAGTTGAAGGAATAGGTGTGCAGGTGGTTTTTTCTTCAAGCAACCCTCTTTGCAAGACGTTGCAGTGCTTCACGAGGGGCCTCATGAGGGCAGAGCGGAGGGGGACAGTCACCTCCCTTGTCTGGATGGCCACCCCTCTTTTGATTCAGATTATTTAGAAAACAAATAAAAAGGTCTGGGAAGCTGCAAAACAGCCTTGGACCAAGATCTTGCCACTGTTCACCATTGTAAGCATATAGTAATCTTCACGCATTTAAGGGGTTTCCTTGTGTCTGTTGACTTTGTCTAGAGCGCTGGGGACCAAGAATGGAATCCTTATTTTCACCTTTCACGCTTATAGGGGGCTTATTTGCTGTATCACTTTTTCTTTCTGAGCAATTAATATCTTCCACGGTTTTTGCACTCCTCAAGTTAGGAAACTGTTTACTCCCAGCCGTGTCACTTGCATAACTCCCTTATCTAAGACAAAGCTACTAAGTCTAATTCAAGTGATTCCTAAGTTATTATTTCATTCCATGGATTAGTCTACTGTCAGCGTTTTATGGGCTGGTTCGGCCTGGTTCTGTGACAATCGGTGCAGGGGACCCACGGACCCATGCCCCGGGAATGGGGAAAGGGAAAGGGAAAAGGGAAAAAGGGAGATGGGCCTAGAAATGAGCTAGAGAGAGTGTCCAATAAAACCGACGGCCTTATTCTGAATGCTGGAGGCGAGACGGCAGCAAGCACCCGCTGCTGAGTCGATCCCAAAGGAAAGAGCGTCCTGTGACATGCAAACAGTCTTTATCTTTCCCTATGAGCAGAAAAACGTAAGAATACAAAGCAACGCACAGTCCTCTGGGGTGCGTAGTTCTTCTGAGACAGGTATACCCAGAGCTATTGATGATCCATGGAGCTGGAGCATTAGTTCTTTAACTCCCACTGCACTACATGATGTTATGATGGGAACTGTTGAATCACGGCCTGAACCACTGATTGATCACCTGAGGCAAGCCCTGAGTCAGCGGCAGGGGCACAAGTGAGTGTGATTGGAAGGGGTGGAGTTTGACTCCACCTCTCCCAAGACCCCATTTAAGGGCTGACCACCAGCAGGGAAGGTTCTCTTGTTGGAGATCTGTCCCTGGTGGAGTTATTAGCGAGCCTCGACCATCATCAAGGTGAGCCACTCTCTTTTACCATTTGTTTGTATACCATCTACTTAAGCCTACCAAAAATATACCACCTTTCGCACTGTTTCCTTTGAATGCTTTTCTTGGGGTTATTTGCCTTACAGCCCAGCTGGCTGGGGGCAGGGGCTATTGTGGCTGGAGGGCATCTCGCTCAGACTGGAGGCTGTCCATGTTGGGCTGGAGAGTATCTTGTTGAGACCGGAGCGGGCCTGGCGTCCGGTGCGGAGCTCCAACCCTCTGCCGCTCCCCAACAGCATTAACTCCATAACTGCCTGCATGATGTTCCGATGTGGAATACTGGCATTAAAACCCCAAAACCGCAACAGAAAGTCAGGTGGGGGTATTTCCATCAGTGCTTTTAGTTTATCACATAGATGCCCAGCTCCGTGGATCAGACTGGCAAACTGTAATTCCCGGTATGTTTTGAGCATTGAGAGAGAAAAAACGATGAAACGCAGTCCCTTTAAGATCTATTTCAAAAAAGGATGCTTTTAATTTTTTTAATTTTTTTTTATTTTTTATTTTTAATATCCTACAAATCCATGACATCAACCTACTACACATTCTTCCTTTGCCACAACCATAGAAATGAGCTCAGGAACTTCAAGTTACATTTTATTATTAATATCTGACTATTTTCCTTTGAAATTAACAGATTTTGTTAAATATTTTATACATAGGTATTTACAAAGAAACAACTAATTGTTAATTACTGCAGGAAAGTCGTCTCCAGTAGATCTGTTTGTAATGAATCTCAGTGCTATTGAGTGCTAAATGAGATCCCACAGAAATGACTCCAGACGGATGGCAATATCACTTGTATTCTCACAGTTCTCACAGACTGCAGTACCGGTCTTTGCTTGTCCTTGTTCTTTCTCTTTGCTGTGCTTGTCAAGTTTTTTCTTGGATGAAAACAATTCTTCGTTCTAAATTTGCCTGAGACTAAACTACTCCTCTAATACAACGGCAGAATCATTTAATCTACGTAACAGGAAGATCTTTTATGATGTTTTACAAGAGCCACCTGCCAAAAGAGAATAATTCACTGAGTAAGGTTCCTTGAGGAAACCATCCTCCCACTAAGTATCTTTGCCATTCATGTTGAGGTCCGAGATCCGTTTTCCCGGGAGACAAATAGGCACCCATGTAGCACTTCCTCTCTGGGGACCTCAAAGGAAAATAATAGTTGAAGGTGGCGTCAGGGAGGTGGCTCTCTTCCTTCTGAGTCAGGACTGAAGCAGAGCCCTGGCGCGGTGGATCGGGCACACAGCGCTGCTGAAGCTGCTACGCTTTGGCTGAGTGACTAAGTAACTTCAAATGGCTGGTGTGAATGCGAGACATCTCTGTAAAATAAACATGAAATTTACATACACGTCGCTTAGAAATGCCCGTTTCTCAGCCTGGATAAAGGTGCCTGTGTCAGAACTTTCATCTGCCGTTTGCGCAAGAGTGAGTTAGAGTCACTGTCTCCTTCCCCAACCAAAGTGAAGAGCGGACAAAGGAAAGAAAAGGAGGCCACAAAAGAAAAGGAGATTGATTGAAAGGCGGGAGAGCAGGAGGTGCTCTGTAAGTTAGTCACGTGTTGTGCTGACAGATCGACGTCTATTTTTTTTTAAACCTGCTGTCCGTTAGGAACTGCTTAGACATTTGGCTCTAGGAAACAGTCTTTGTGACGCAGGCTTATTGCTCTCTGTAACTACCTGAAGGGAGGTTGTAGTGAGCTGGGGGCCAGCCTCTTCTCTCTCGTGTAACTGGTGATAGGACGAGAGGGAATGGCTTCAAGTTGCACCGGGAGAGATTCAGAGTGGAGTTTAGGAAATGCTTCTTCTCCGAAAGAGCGATCAGGTGCTGGAATGGGCTGCCCAGGGAGGTGGTGGAGTCAGCGACTCAGGAGGCGTTCGAGGGAGGTTTATGCGTTGTGTTAAGAGAGAACTACTGGAGATAGGTGGACGGTTGGACTGGCTGATCTTGTAGGCTCTCCCAGCCTTGTGTTTCTGTAAGAAGAAAAGAAAATGTGCTATTCAATAGGAGAAGGTATTTTTGTTTTCCCTCGCAATAAAAACCTGTTTGTCTTATTCCACGTGACACTCACGCCCAGGCACACAGCACTGCTGAGCAAACAGGAGCTTTGCTTACCTGCACGTCAGCTCTGCAAGAAGTTAGAAGAGCAATTACTCTCTTGCTTCGTGTCTGTCAAAAGCCCAGCAAAATGAGCGGATACGTTGCTCAAAGCAGCATATGTATCTGCCACGAAGTTAGTCTCTCTTTGTACGCAGAGGGGGTAGTGGCCTTGACAGACTTGGAAGAAGAGCCATTGGGTCCTTAGCAATGTTGTATGCCAGTTTAAAGACTTTCTTATTTTCTTCACTGGGGCTGCATGCTGTTGCTGACTGCCCGGTCCTCCGAAGGATCCGCATCCCCATGCGAGACGTGTCACCCCTCAGGAGAATCAGTGGCACCTCCCCATTGAGTACTGTCAGCAAATGTGCTGAGTCTGCACTCCTGCACCCAGACCCATCCTCTCATTCCTGTGCATTCTTGACACCGTGAGCTGCGTGGTTCTCCTCCTGGGCTGCAGCCTCCGTCAGCTCCGGTCCAGCGGCTCGTGCGTGGGCTCCTCCAGGGGTAGCTCCCATTCAGAGCTGGCTGGGGGAGGCTCTTCTTGTAGGCTCTCCCCACGCTGGCTGCCCCTGCAGCCCATTACTACAGATGCCTTGTTGCCAGCTCAGCACGGAGGGCACCAAGGGAACAGCTTTGAGATTCAAGTTTTTGCCAGTCAGGGCCAGCAACACAGTTTGGCAAGCCTGCCCCGTGCTGGTTTTGCCTGCTGCCTTGTATGTCTCAGTATCTGGATTGCTGCCGTTGCCAGGGAGCGGACTACCAGACTGTCGTCTTCTTCCAAAGGATGGAGGGCTGCCACAGAAGGAAACAGAGCAGAGATGAAATCCATAAACCTGCAGAGACCTACTGGCATCCCCTCCACACCACGGCAGCCCCAACCCACTAGTTTTCCAGGCCACGAGGAGCATGTAAGTCCAAGGGATCAGCTAGAAGCCACAGCTCAGATTGCTCCATCTGCCCCAAGAATGTTCCTGTGCCCCTGCAGCGTTTCCTCGGAGCAGGGTACGGCACGGGTGCACACTGCTTGGGCTCTATCCCGACTGATCAATAGGGATGAACCTGTGGCAGCTATGAGAAGCAAGCGCCTTCCTGCTCGAGCAAATGACAGCGCTAACTTCACTAACTTCATGTCGCGCGCTGCTCTGTGGAGTTACTTCCATGCCAGTGGAGAAGATATGAAGGGATGGCATAAAAAACCCACCCCTGCACTGCGAGCACGGGTGAGAGTTACAACGCAGACCAACTACCAATGACATTGTTCCTGTCACTGCAGGTAACCACTAGAGGGGTCCTGCCCTCAGCCAGAGGAGGGAGAGGGATAATAGAGCGCATTGGACTGTGTGGATTCGGTGGCCTGGCACATCAGAACCAGGAAAACAGAAGGCACTGGTGTTTACTGGTGCGCAGTGGACTCTAATGCCTTCGAGTCAATAAAGGGGCAGAACTGATTCATATCTGTGGAGTGACTCTGGACTCCCCCGTCCCCTGCCCCCGCACTGTCCTCACTCACCATCGTAGATCATGTTCTGCTCTTCCTCACTTTGGTCCTGGCAGTGCCACAAATCCACCCCTAGGTAATGAGATCCCATCAGATCACCGCTCCCCAGCACGCTCCCAGGAGCACAGGCTGCAGCCCAGCTACTTCTGCTGCTGCACACCCAGGCAGGGACTGTGCCTGAGGGGGCACTTCAGCGAGGCACCCCCTGGGGCTAGTGGCGCGGGCAGGGTGTAGCATCTGGGGGCTGCAGCACTGTGCCTTGCTGCCAGGGCAGGGCCCAGAGAGGGACCCTCGGGTTGGACTCACCAATGAAAAAGAGAGCCTCTTTTTTCACAGAAGACTGGGAATCCCCCAGGTATGTCAAACTCTGCAGCAGGTATTCATTCGCCCTCCTTCTGTCCTGCTGCAGCTGGAGAAGAACACAAAGGCATGGGGCTTGCAGACCCTTCCCAGCTGCAGATGTGCCCCCCCCCCCAACCCCACTCCAGCCCTGCCAACATCTCCTTCCTCAGCAAAGGGGCGGGGGCTGCAGAGTTGTCCTTACCAAGCACTCCATCATCGTGAAAGGGTCCTTGTCCTTCTGGGCCTGGCGCTCCAACTTGTTCCACTTCAGGAACTTTGCACAAGCGATGAAGGCTTCTCCAGAGGCCTGCAGAGCCACAGATACAGGGAGATGGCACCGCAGACACAGGTCCCAAGTGCTGGAATGCTTGCTGCCCTCACCCTCGGTTCCCAGACCACCCCCCTGAGCTCAGCACACCCTTGCCCGCACACTGGACAGGTCTGAAATTCATACCTGTGCAACACTCAAGGTCTCATCTTTCATCCGAAGGAGCAGAGGGACCAGGCTCCTGAGCACTCTCTTCTTCATTTTTCCCTTTTGCCACCGTGCCACAGCCTCTATCACATCTCTGAAGAGCCGGATGGAACACTCTCGTATTTCACTTGCCTCCTGGTGGAAGAGAACAGGAGGACTTCGACAACACATTCTTGGTGCCCATGGGAAGCAGGAGAGTAGGTGCGGCCAAAGCAAAGAGAGACGCTTCGGAGTCCCTTTCTGCATAAAGGTGCTGTGAATTCCTGCACATCAGTGCAACAGCTTTCCAGCACGCGGTGCCTGTGCCTCAGAGTGCCGAGCACCCATCTGCAGAGCTCAGCCTCCCACAGCAGACTTACATGGTTAAAAAGATGCAGGAGTCGGTCAGCCAGCTCCAGAGCAACGGGACATGCCTCCATCTTCCCCACATGATTCACCACGTTTCTGAAGATATTCAGCGCCTTAAGAATGACCTCCACATTGTCAAATTGCAGGGCCTGCAGGATGTCTGGCAGCAGGGTCCGTATTCGTCTTGCCTGCGCAAAGCACACAGTTTCCTTTTCATGAAGAGGGCAATGGCCACCCTGGCCCAAAGGTTCTGATAACAGAGCACCAGCCACACGCCTTGCATCCTAACAGCCGCCACGGAATGGCAGCAGCAGACTCCGGGCAGGTGGTGGCCATGGGAGATAGCAGAAGGAGAGCTGGAGAGCAAGGACTCCGTCTTTTCTGCTCAGCCACCCCCTTTTCCAACACCCCCCCCAAATTAGCCCATCTGGAGAGCTCCTGGAGTGGAAAGCTCCCCAGGCAGTCACCAGGCCACACCGTGGCCATCATTCAAGACACAGCACTGCCCAATGCCCTGGTGTCTGGCTGCCCACAGGGCTCTCATTTGACCTCATTGTTCTTGCTCACCGTCTCAGGTCTCTCTGACAGATGGACGAACCCTCTGAGCACCAGCCAGAGAATGGGAAAGCTTTTAATCTTCAGAAACGTCGGCAAGAGGTCTGTGTTACGACGTAACACTTGAAGGCTCTCTTCAGTGGGGCATGATACCTGAAACAAATCCAGCAGTGAGAGGCAGATAGAGGCATCAGGACTCCCTGCACCGTGCAGCTCCCGGCTGCTCTGGCAGCCCAGGGCAGGACACTGGGGCCACACAGCCCGGCCTTTGGCAGCGGTGCCTTTGGAGGGCCCCACCTGTGTCTCTCTGTGCCCAAGCCTAGCACTACACAAGATGATATTTTGACTCCTGCCCTCTGACCAGCCGCAGCCTCTTGCTCTCATGCTCTGAGGTGCGATTGGGCAGCGGGAGCTGGAACAAAAACGGCACCAGACATGGGTGGCACTTCAGCGTGCTCAGGCTGTGCAGAGGACACAGCTCTCCCTGGACACAACCATGGCCTTGACTTCGCCCTGCAGCCTGCCTCATGTGTCCAGTCTGGGGGGCAAGGCAGGTGGATGAAAACGAGCCCTGAAGTAGAGCGAGGTGCTTTATCAGGTAACTCACAATCATGCAAAGGAAGCCAGAATCCACTGTGGTGATGTTAAAAGTCGTGCACAGTTCATGGTCCTGAAGAACTTGGCACAGTTCTTCTTCCAAGACCACCTTCCCTGAAGTTGAGTTTGGGGCAAGCAGTCTCCTCCAGATGTCCAGAGTAGTGCTGCAAACAGAGAGCAGTGATGTGTCAGCAGGACTGCCTCAGCCCCGGTGCCATGTCTCCGGCAGGCCCCGCAGACACAGGCTGTGCTGCAGCCCTGGCCCTGCCACCACGCATCCTTGGGGAGGCCTGGGAGCCCGGCCAGGGCGAGCGGGGGCGCTGAGACAGGCTTCCCCGAGGGCCAGGGCAGGAGCCCGACGGGGGCTCGGAGCTGCCTTGGTCGGCGTTGGCTGCTGCAGCCCTGAGCGGCCCACCAGCGCTGGAAAGCACAGTGCCGTGGAGGGCCTGCTCCTCTGGGCTGTCCTGCAGCTTTCCTTGGCTCTGGCAGTCTCCGAGCCCCACTCTTCGCAGGGATCAATCCCACGGGGCTGTCAGGGCTGGTACCTGTCACACTGTGGAAGGTGGATCAACGCACTCTTCAGCACTTCTCTGGGAAATGTGTACGCCAGTATTTCAGCAGCTGAGAAGAACGTCTCATGAAGTGATGCGCTCATTGTTTTCAGGTTTTCATTGATGGAGCTTAGAATATGAGGCACCTGTTGAGAGGACACAGGAAGAATATTGTTGCCACTGTACTGCAGCCATTTGCCCTGCTGCCAGTGATATTACTGCCTTTCGCATGCTCTGTGCAGGCTTAAAATGGTGTCAGATGCCCACGAGCTGAGGAGAGCAGGCCTTATCATTAGTATGGCTGGCGCTAAGGGTCGTGCTTCAGTATCACATTGTGCACAAAGGTGCTGTGTGTTTGTGCAAAGCCATGTAAGGGGTTTCAATCACAGGGTGCGTGGGCCGTGGAGTGCTTCTGCAGACACCCCACGAGGTCAGAGCAGAGCTCCCCGGGCACCAGGTTAAGGAGGAGGCAGGGCTGGCCCTCGGCAGTGCCTGCGGGGCACACTCTGCCTGCTTAGCCTCCACGTCCCGGCTTTAGCACCTGGGGAGAATGTCTGGAGCTGGCAGCAAAGGGAGCAGTGGAGTCTCTGAACGTAATGCTGGGCAGCTGATGCTGTGTTGTACAGAGGCTGAGCAGGTCCCCAGCACAGGTGTGTCACATCACTAAGGACGACAAGGCCTGCTCCTCCTGCCCTCTGGCCAGACACGGCCTCTAGCTCTCACACCTTTGGCAAGCAATTGCCCTGTAGGAGCTGGCACCACACTGGTGCCAGACGTGCGTGGCCACAGGCTGATCCTCTCTGGCCCTGCAGCCTGCTCGGGCTGCATGGAGGCCACAGATCTCCCTGGACCCAGCCATGGCCTCGAGACTGCCCCTAGCCTGCCTCAGTTTTCCAGTCCGGGGTGCAAGGAGGTGGAGGCAGGGAGTTGGGGAGAAAGAGCCCTGAAGGGGAGCAAGGTGCATTGTCTGCTGACTCACACTCTGCCGAAGGAGGACCAACTCCTTTGTGGGGATCCCGCGCAGATTTTCTTCCTTGAGCACATCGGTCAGGGCTAGGAAGACATTTTCTGCTGGCCATGGGAGGGAAAGGACACTCCTCCAGATGTCCAGAGTAGTGCTGCAAACAGAGAGCAGTGGTGTGTCAGCAGGACTGCCTCAGCCCCGGCGCCATGTCTCCGGCAGGCCCCGCAGACACAGGCTGTGCTGCAGCCCTGGCCCTGCCACCACGCATCCTTGGGGAGGCCTGGGAGCCCGGCCAGGGCGAGCGGGGGGGCTGAGACAGGCTTCCCCGAGGGCCAGGGCAGGAGCCCGACGGGGGCTCGGAGCTGCCTTGGTCGGCGTTGGCTGCTGCAGCCCTGAGCGGCCCACCAGCGCTGGAAAGCACAGTGCCGTGGAGGGCCTGCTCCTCTGGGCTGTCCTGCAGCTTTCCTCGGCTCTGGCAGTCTCCGAGCCCCACTCTTTGCATGGATCAATCCCACGGGGCTGTCAGGGCTGGTACCTGTCGCTCTCTGGAAGGAGGATCAACACACTCGTCAGCACTTCTCTGGGAAACGTATATGCCAGCATTTCAAGAACTGAGAAGAACGTCTCATGACATGATTCGTCCGTTGTTTCCAGGTTGTCATTGATGGACCAGAGAATCTCAGGCACCTGTTGAGAGGACACAGGAAGAATATTGTTGCCACTGTACTGCAGCCATTTGCCCTGCTGCCAGTGATATTACTGCCTTCCGCATGCTCTGTGCAGGCTTAAAATGTGTCAGATGCCCACGAGCTGAGGAGAGCAGGCCTTATCATTAGTATGGCTGGCGCTAAGGGTCGTGCTTCAGTATCACATTGTGCACAAAGGTGCTGTGTGTTTGTGCAAAGCCATGTAGGGGGTTTCAATCACAGTGTGCCTGAGCCATGGAGTGCTTCTGCAGACACCCCACGAGGTCAGAGCAGAGCTCCCCGGGCACCAGGTTAAGGAGGAGGCAGGGCTGGCCCTCGGCAGTGCCTGCGGGGCACACTCTGCCTGCTTAGCCTCCACGTCCCTGCTTTAGCACCTGGGGAGAATGCCTGGAGCTGGCAGCAAAGGGAGCAGTGGAGGCTCTGAACGTAATGCTGGGCAGCAGATGCTCTGTTGTACAGAGGCTGAGCAGGTCCCCAGCACAGGGGTGACCCATCACGAATGACGACCAAGCTGCCAGGGGCAAGGCCTGCTCCTCCTGCCCTCTGGCCAGACACGGCCTCTAGCTCTCACACCTTTGGCAAGCAATTGCCCTGTAGGAGCTGGCACCACACTGGTGCCAGACGTGCGTGGCCACAGGCTGATCCTCTCTGGCCCTACAGCCTGCTCGGGCTGCATGGAGGCCACAGCTCTCCCTGGACCCAGCCATGGCCTCGAGTCTGCCCCTAGCCTGCGTCAGTTTTCCAGTCCGGGGTGCAAGGAGGTGGAGGCAGGGAGTTGGGGAGAAAGAGCCCTGAAGGGGAGCAAGGTGCATTGTCTGCTGACTCACACTCTGCCGAAGGAGGACCAATTCCTCTGTGGGGATCCCGCACAGATTTTCTTCCTTGAGCACATCGGTCAGGGCTAGGAAGACATTTTCTTCTGGCCATGGGAGGGAAAGAACCTTCCTCCAGATTTTCAGAGTAGTGCTGCAAACAGAGAGCAGTGGTGTGTCAGCAGGACTGCCTCAGCCCCGGCGCCATGTCTCCGGCAGGCCCCGCAGACACAGGCTGTGCTGCAGCCCTGGCCCTGCCACCACGCATCCTTGGGGAGGCCTGGGAGCCCGGCCAGGGCGAGCGGGGGGGCTGAGACAGGCTTCCCCGAGGGCCAGGGCAGGAGCCCGACGGGGGCTCGGAGCTGCCTTGGTCGGCGTTGGCTGCTGCAGCCCTGAGCGGCCCACCAGCGCTGGAAAGCACAGTGCCGTGGAGGGCCTGCTCCTCTGGGCTGTCCTGCAGCTTTCCTTGGCTCTGGCAGTCTCCAAGCCCCACTCTTTGCATGGATCAATCCCACGGGGCTGTCAAGGCTGGTACCTGTCACACTGCGGAAGGTGAATAAACACACTCGTCAGCACTTCTCTGGGAAATGTGAATGTCAGCATTCGAAGCACGGAGGAAACTGCCCGTTCATCTGGCGTTTTGTTGGTTTTTAGGTGTCTACGGATGTGGATCATAATCTCTGGCACCTGCTGGAAGAACAAAGGGACGGGAGTCTGCTACTGCCCGCACAAAGCAGCCTTTTGCCCTGCTGCCAATTAAATTACTGCCCTTGCCACTGATCTTTGCTGGCTTGAATTAGCTTCAGATGACCAAGAGCTGAAGAGGGCAGGGCAGGGCAGGGCAATCCAGCCTGAGACTGCTTACATGCTTCAGCCAGGTGCTAGGCTCTTTCAGGATCCTATCCAGAATAATTTGGGCCCGCTCATAGTCCTCAGTCCTACGGCTTCCAGCAGCCTTCTCAAGGGTCATGCGGATGAAGTCTGTCCTCTGAGAACGTAGGAGGAATCTTCCAAAATGCTAAGATAGGAAGGAGAAAGGGAGGGAAGACGTGTCAAACAGAGAGAGAGAACGTCGTCTGGAGGAGGACAACCAGAGGAAAAGGAGGATGAAGTTCCTTGCTTCGGGGCAGAAATGTGCTGAGGGCTCCCAGCTGTGCCCAAGCTTGTCTCACAGGCACCCCTGAGCTGTAGGCTGCTCTGGGATCCAGAGAAGGGAGATAGCCTGTCTGTAAAGTTCCTGGCTCTTTACCCGACTTAAACTGCTGTCCGTGGAACCGTAAAGCTTCCAGATCCTCTCCATGGTTTTTTCACGCACAATTCTTCTCGAGGAGGTGGTGAAGGGCAGCAGCACCTGTGAGGAGAGGAACAGCTGGTTTGCCTGGGAGCCGCTGATGCCCACTGCAGCAGAAGCAGCTCTCCTGAGCTCCCAGCTGGAATCGCAGCATTTATCCAGGCTTCCCCCCGAGCTGGAGCCAAACCCTGCGCAGGGCGGCTGCCACTGATGTCCCTTGTGGGCTCCAGCTGCTGGCAATGCTGTTCCTATGGAGGGGGCTCAAATTCGACCAAGGAGACTGACCTCCAGGATATTCTCCAGCGTCTGTTGGCCAGAGGTGTAACTGTTCAACATCAACATCTGCAGCATGTTGTCCATAGCATTCAGTGTCTGTAAAGAGAGCAAGAGATTGTGGAAGTCTTTCAGAGGGCCCTCTCACCCCGAGGAAACTGCTGTGAAGCCCTGTGACTACCAGGGAAGGACTAAACAGATCTACAGAGCCCAGGAGAGGCCCCATGGCAGCAAAGCTGCTGTGTGCAGGCTGCGAGCGGCATGGGATCTCCGGTAGTTCATCCAGTACGTACGCGATCATAACGGCCAGCGTTCAGTTCCTCATCTGAGGCAAGGGTGAAGATGATTTTGCAGCACACATTTGAAAGAGGAATTATTTCGTCCTCTGTAACAGCCCTCACTTCACTGCAAATTAGAGAGACCTTGCTGTTGGGAGCAGTGGCTCGATGCTGAGGTGGGGGTGGAACAGGTTCTCCCCTGGGCAAGGCTCCTTGGGAGGGATGTGCAGCCCTGCTGGGAGGCACCTCCTCCGTGGGGTTTTTCTGGGGGTGTGTGGGCAAAAGCAGGGGCTGGGCATGTACCTCAAGGCGGCGATGGCAGCCGCGGCTTGTTGCCGCATTGCCGTGGAAAGGCAGTCCATGGGCCCATTTTCCAGCAGCTCCTGTAGACCACGACCAGGATGGGACCTGTCAGTCCCCAGAACCCAGCACCAGCAGACCTGGCACTGGTCAGCAGGGCCAGAGCAGCCCCTGTGCCCCCAGCCCAGCACCGGAACACAGAAGCACCCTGCGTCCCACTGCTGAGATCTTGGCGGTGCTCGTAGTCGCCGCACCCACCCCTGCCCCTCAGGGTGCCGGTCCCTGGGCACCTCTGCCCCCTCCCATAACCCCTTGTATGGTCCCCTCACCATGACTTTCTCTGCCAAGTTCTTTTCGTGGCAGAAAGTAGCCACTCTCCCACACCAGCCCCTCTTTATGCCGATCCTGCAGATGGTGCAGATGCTCTCCAGGAACATCATATTTAGCATCTGGTCCTGGCCACCACAGAGAGACAAGGTGGGAGCGTTAGCTGGGAGAGCCGAGTCCCGCAGGCCCAGAGCATCGCAGGCTGCGTGAGCAGCGCGGCATGCCTGGAGGGCAGCAGCTCTGTCCAGCCAGCAGCCCTCCAACAGCCTGAAGGCAGAATCGGAGAGGCTGTGCGGTGATGCAGGCACAGCCGAGATGTTACCTCTCCTGTACTCCTGAGGAAGCGTTCGATGGTATTTATGGCCTCCTCGTTCTTCCGCTCCTCATCTTCGTCCTCTTCTCCATGGGGAGGCAGGCAGCCAGCATCTAACCAAGGATTAGAGTGAACAGTGCTGTAGAGGGGCCAAAGGCAGGCACGAGCAGAGGAAGGAGCTGTGCCCTCTGCAGCCCTGTGCCCGCTCCCCTGGCACAGTGTGCCCGTGGCTGTCAGGACAAGGGGCCCTGGTGTCAAGCAGGGGGCTCTCAGTGCCCCAGCCCTGCCCACCATGCTGCGGACCCTCACTCACCGGCATGCAGCGGCTGCACCTCGGTCACCTCGTAGGGCTCCGGTGGAGGTGTTCCCTCCCGGGGAGCCCCACTCTCCTCCCAGGCCTCCCTGGGGCGTCGTGGGGGTCTCTCCTCCATCCCGCGGGATGAGGATTGAAGTTAGGAAGGGGCAGCCGCGGGGCTGCCGGGGGTAGAGGAAAAGAACTTGGGCTGTGCTCGGGGGCTCCTCGCCAGACCCGCACACTCCTGCCCTGTCTCCTCGCTGTCCTGACGGACACTGCGGGGCCTCCGTGTCAGCACCAGCTATCCCTGGGTGTCACAGGATTGGGTCACAAAGGGCCCCGCTGTGACACGCTGCCCCGCCCGGGCGGGGCTGGTTCCGGGCCCCAGGTTGAAATGGCTCAGACCAAAGTTCCACAGCGAGAGGGATGTGTGCGCCTGCTTACCCAGAGGGCTTTGCACGTGGGCCCGAGAGCGGCCATACTGCTGTGCATGTGCTGTGAGGCCGGAGACGGCAGCAGCAGGACAGAGAAGGCAGACGAGCACTGGCTGTCAGCTCAGCAGCTGTCTTGCTCACAGGCCTGTGAGCTCCAAGGCATTCGGTTCTGAATCATAAAGATGTAAAGGATGCGTTTCGCACAGGAGATGCAATCCCGCACCCTTATTTCCCATTAGCTGACCATATGCTGTCAGATAATTGGTAACACGCCAATATGGCGTTTCCCTGCCCTTCACCAGAAGCGGATGAAATTAAAGAAGGAAGAAGCTCTTACGGTTTTGACCGTTTAGTAACATGAACTAGTTACAAGTTTGAACTCGGCTATTAACAAAGCATGCAAATTATTAACTTCTGGGTGTCAAGGATATTTTAAGCAAGCAGACAAGGCAGCGGAAGGTCTGAGCCTGATGCATATGTGTTTTGGTAAATACTTCAGTTTCTTCTTTTCTTTTTATTCTTTCTGAACAAAATCCACCCGGAGAATGTGTTTTTGTAGAGATTTGACCTTCTCTTGATGCCACCTGAGCAGGACTACCACAATACAATTACGTCAGCTTTGTTACTTGTCTTCACTCAGGCGCGGAAATCGAGCTACGTTGACCGCTGAGGTTCGCTGCTTCGGAGCTGCCCCAGCCAGAGCCGAGGCGGCTGATCGCGGGGTGCACAGGGAGTTCGCTCGGTTTCCCTCATCCAGGGATTGCCGAGGCATCAGGGCAGCCCGGCAGCTCTCGCGAGAGCAGCTGACGTGGTGGGGGCATTGCCAGGGCAGCAGCTCTCCATCTACGCCTACTGTGCAGAAAGAGCCTCTGGGAGGGCACTGCCCAACCAGACAAAGTGGAGGAGTATTGTCACTGTCACCGTCACTGTGAAACGAGTGACAGGTGCGGCGGGAGCACCTGTCAATGACCTGGTAACGGGGTGACTGCAGTGGCAGCACCTACCTACCAGTAGCAGGGCGAGGCTGCTCAGTCACACCCTTGTTAAGACTGTTCTAATTTGTGCTAGTGTTAGCGGGTCTGCTGGTTTGCCATGGCTGCCTCCCGGCGGAAGGCTACTGCCAGGAAAAATGTGGAGACCCAGACAGAGGGCCCCTGCACACGTATGAGGAAGGCTGCAGCCAAGAAGAGTGTGGAGACCCAGACTGAGGTCCCAAAACAGTACAGGTCACTGGCTGTGATGAGTGCCAGAGCCTGGCACTGCAGAGGATGGAGGCAGCGCTTGTGTAAGGTGTGACCAGGTAAATGACTTGCTCAGTCTTGTGGTCTGCCTGAAGGAGGAGGTGGAGAGGCTGAGAACCATAAAGGATTGTGAGAGGGAGATTGATTGGTGGTGCCAGTCCCTATCGGCCCCGAGATCCTGGCACGCAGCTGAGGCTCCACACAAGAGCGTGCTGCCCCCTGTCTCTTTGCAAAGAGCTGATAGAGGGGAATCGGCAGGCAGACTGTGTTCCTACTGCAGTGAGCCCCCTGTCCTCTCCTACCCCTAGCAATACTGGTGAAGAACTGGGAGGGGGGTAGGGCTGTGGCAAAAGCACTGTAACTCTCTCCACAAAAGGCAAGGTGATATCCAGCACACAGTGGTGGAGCCCCTGCCCTGTCCTTGCGGAGCAGAGCAAGGCAATTTGAGAGAGAAGGACGAGTGGAAACGGATACCGACTCGGCAAAGTGGGCATCCCCCGTCCCGACCATCCTCAGCTCCCCAGGTGCCTCTGCAGAATAGGTTTGAAGCCCTGGCATTTGAGGGAGAGGTGAGTGGGGGTGTGGAGGGAGGCCCACCCGTGAGGGCGCCTCGGGTGAAGCAGTTGACCCCACGCCTCAAGACTTCTTCCACCCGTAAGGACAGAAGGGTGGTTGTCGTAGGTGACTCCCTGCTGAGAGGTACGGAGGGTCCTATACGTCGGCCTGACCCAACGTGCAGGGAGGTGAGCTGCCTCCCTGGGGCACGGGTCAGGGACATTTCTAGGAACTGATCCGCCCTTCTGATTACTACCGACTATTGATAGTTCAGGCAATGGCAGTGACAAAGTCGCTGGGAAAAGCCTGAAGACTATCCAAGGTTGACTTCAGGGGACTGGGGCGGGTAGTTGAAGGAATAGGTGTGCAGGTGGTTTTTTCTTCAAGCAACCCTCTTTGCAAGACGTTGCAGTGCTTCACGAGGGGCCTCATGAGGGCAGAGCGGAGGGGGACAGTCACCTCCCTTGTCTGGATGGCCACCCCTCTTTTGATTCAGATTATTTAGAAAACAAATAAAAAGGTCTGGGAAGCTGCAAAACAGCCTTGGACCAAGATCTTGCCACTGTTCACCATTGTAAGCATATAGTAATCTTCACGCATTTAAGGGGTTTCCTTGTGTCTGTTGACTTTGTCTAGAGCGCTGGGGACCAAGAATGGAATCCTTATTTTCACCTTTCACGCTTATAGGGGGCTTATTTGCTGTATCACTTTTTCTTTCTGAGCAATTAATATCTTCCACGGTTTTTGCACTCCTCAAGTTAGGAAACTGTTTACTCCCAGCCGTGTCACTTGCATAACTCCCTTATCTAAGACAAAGCTACTAAGTCTAATTCAAGTGATTCCTAAGTTATTACTTCATTCCATGGATTAGTCTACTGTCAGCGTTTTATGGGCTGGTTCGGCCTGGTTCTGTGACAATCGGTGCAGGGGACCCACGGACCCATGCCCCGGGAATGGGGAAAGGGAAAGGGAAAAGGGAAAAAGGGAGATGGGCCTAGAAATGAGCTAGAGAGAGTGTCCAATAAAACCGACGGCCTTATTCTGAATGCTGGAGGTGAGACGGCAGCAAGCACCCGCTGCTGAGTCGATCCCAAAGGAAAGAGCGTCCTGTGACATGCAAACAGTCTTTATCTTTCCCTATGAGCAGAAAAACGTAAGAATACAAAGCAACGCACAGTCCTCTGGGGTGCGTAGTTCTTCTGAGACAGGTATACCCAGAGCTATTGATGATCCATGGAGCTGGAGCATTAGTTCTTTAACTCCCACTGCACTACATGATGTTATGATGGGAACTGTTGAATCACGGCCTGAACCACTGATTGATCACCTGAGGCAAGCCCTGAGTCAGCGGCAGGGGCACAAGTGAGTGTGATTGGAAGGGGTGGAGTTTGACTCCACCTCTCCCAAGACCCCATTTAAGGGCTGACCACCAGCAGGGAAGGTTCTCTTGTTGGAGATCTGTCCCTGGTGGAGTTATTAGCGAGCCTCGACCATCATCAAGGTGAGCCACTCTCTTTTACCATTTGTTTGTATACCATCTACTTAAGCCTACCAAAAATATACCACCTTTCGCACTGTTTCCTTTGAATGCTTTTCTTGGGGTTATTTGCCTTACAGCCCAGCTGGCTGGGGGCAGGGGCTATTGTGGCTGGAGGGCATCTCGCTCAGACTGGAGGCTGTCCATGTTGGGCTGGAGAGTATCTTGTTGAGACCGGAGCGGGCCTGGCGTCCGGTGCGGAGCTCCAACCCTCTGCCGCTCCCCAACAGCATTAACTCCATAACTGCCTGCATGATGTTCCGATGTGGAATACTGGCATTAAAACCCCAAAACCGCAACAGAAAGTCAGGTGGGGGTATTTCCATCAGTGCTTTTAGTTTATCACATAGATGCCCAGCTCCGTGGATCAGACTGGCAAACTGTAATTCCCGGTATGTTTTGAGCATTGAGAGAGAAAAAACGATGAAACGCAGTCCCTTTAAGATCTATTTCAAAAAAGGATGCTTTTAATTTTTTTAATTTTTTTTTATTTTTTATTTTTAATATCCTACAAATCCATGACATCAACCTACTACACATTCTTCCTTTGCCACAACCATAGAAATGAGCTCAGGAACTTCAAGTTACATTTTATTATTAATATCTGACTATTTTCCTTTGAAATTAACAGATTTTGTTAAATATTTTATACATAGGTATTTACAAAGAAACAACTAATTGTTAATTACTGCAGGAAAGTCGTCTCCAGTAGATCTGTTTGTAATGAATCTCAGTGCTATTGAGTGCTAAATGAGATCCCACAGAAATGACTCCAGACGGATGGCAATATCACTTGTATTCTCACAGTTCTCACAGACTGCAGTACCGGTCTTTGCTTGTCCTTGTTCTTTCTCTTTGCTGTGCTTGTCAAGTTTTTTCTTGGATGAAAACAATTCTTCGTTCTAAATTTGCCTGAGACTAAACTACTCCTCTAATACAACGGCAGAATCATTTAATCTACGTAACAGGAAGATCTTTTATGATGTTTTACAAGAGCCACCTGCCAAAAGAGAATAATTCACTGAGTAAGGTTCCTTGAGGAAACCATCCTCCCACTAAGTATCTTTGCCATTCATGTTGAGGTCCGAGATCCGTTTTCCCGGGAGACAAATAGGCACCCATGTAGCACTTCCTCTCTGGGGACCTCAAAGGAAAATAATAGTTGAAGGTGGCGTCAGGGAGGTGGCTCTCTTCCTTCTGAGTCAGGACTGAAGCAGAGCCCTGGCGCGGTGGATCGGGCACACAGCGCTGCTGAAGCTGCTACGCTTTGGCTGAGTGACTAAGTAACTTCAAATGGCTGGTGTGAATGCGAGACATCTCTGTAAAATAAACATGAAATTTACATACACGTCGCTTAGAAATGCCCGTTTCTCAGCCTGGATAAAGGTGCCTGTGTCAGAACTTTCATCTGCCGTTTGCGCAAGAGTGAGTTAGAGTCACTGTCTCCTTCCCCAACCAAAGTGAAGAGCGGACAAAGGAAAGAAAAGGAGGCCACAAAAGAAAAGGAGATTGATTGAAAGGCGGGAGAGCAGGAGGTGCTCTGTAAGTTAGTCACGTGTTGTGCTGACAGATCGACGTCTATTTTTTTTTAAACCTGCTGTCCGTTAGGAACTGCTTAGACATTTGGCTCTAGGAAACAGTCTTTGTGACGCAGGCTTATTGCTCTCTGTAACTACCTGAAGGGAGGTTGTAGTGAGCTGGGGGCCAGCCTCTTCTCTCTCGTGTAACTGGTGATAGGACGAGAGGGAATGGCTTCAAGTTGCACCGGGAGAGATTCAGAGTGGAGTTTAGGAAATGCTTCTTCTCCGAAAGAGCGATCAGGTGCTGGAATGGGCTGCCCAGGGAGGTGGTGGAGTCAGCGACTCAGGAGGCGTTCGAGGGAGGTTTATGCGTTGTGTTAAGAGAGAACTACTGGAGATAGGTGGACGGTTGGACTGGCTGATCTTGTAGGCTCTCCCAGCCTTGTGTTTCTGTAAGAAGAAAAGAAAATGTGCTATTCAATAGGAGAAGGTATTTTTGTTTTCCCTCGCAATAAAAACCTGTTTGTCTTATTCCACGTGACACTCACGCCCAGGCACACAGCACTGCTGAGCAAACAGGAGCTTTGCTTACCTGCACGTCAGCTCTGCAAGAAGTTAGAAGAGCAATTACTCTCTTGCTTCGTGTCTGTCAAAAGCCCAGCAAAATGAGCGGATACGTTGCTCAAAGCAGCATATGTATCTGCCACGAAGTTAGTCTCTCTTTGTACGCAGAGGGGGTAGTGGCCTTGACAGACTTGGAAGAAGAGCCATTGGGTCCTTAGCAATGTTGTATGCCAGTTTAAAGACTTTCTTGTTTTCTTCACTGGGGCTGCATGCTGTTGCTGACTGCCCGGTCCTCCGAAGGATCCGCATCCCCATGCGAGACGTGTCACCCCTCAGGAGAATCAGTGGCACCTCCCCATTGAGTACTGTCAGCAAATGTGCTGAGTCTGCACTCCTGCACCCAGACCCATCCTCTCATTCCTGTGCATTCTTGACACCGTGAGCTGCGTGGTTCTCCTCCTGGGCTGCAGCCTCCGTCAGCTCCGGTCCAGCGGCTCGTGCGTGGGCTCCTCCAGGGGTAGCTCCCATTCAGAGCTGGCTGGGGGAGGCTCTTCTTGTAGGCTCTCCCCACGCTGGCTGCCCCTGCAGCCCATTACTACAGATGCCTTGTTGCCAGCTCAGCACGGAGGGCACCAAGGGAACAGCTTTGAGATTCAAGTTTTTGCCAGTCAGGGCCAGCAACACAGTTTGGCAAGCCTGCCCCGTGCTGGTTTTGCCTGCTGCCTTGTATGTCTCAGTATCTGGATTGCTGCCGTTGCCAGGGAGCGGACTACCAGACTGTCGTCTTCTTCCAAAGGATGGAGGGCTGCCACAGAAGGAAACAGAGCAGAGATGAAATCCATAAACCTGCAGAGACCTACTGGCATCCCCTCCACACCACGGCAGCCCCAACCCACTAGTTTTCCAGGCCACGAGGAGCATGTAAGTCCAAGGGATCAGCTAGAAGCCACAGCTCAGATTGCTCCATCTGCCCCAAGAATGTTCCTGTGCCCCTGCAGCGTTTCCTCGGAGCAGGGTACGGCACGGGTGCACACTGCTTGGGCTCTATCCCGACTGATCAATAGGGATGAACCTGTGGCAGCTATGAGAAGCAAGCGCCTTCCTGCTCGAGCAAATGACAGCGCTAACTTCACTAACTTCATGTCGCGCGCTGCTCTGTGGAGTTACTTCCATGCCAGTGGAGAAGATATGAAGGGATGGCATAAAAAACCCACCCCTGCACTGCGAGCACGGGTGAGAGTTACAACGCAGACCAACTACCAATGACATTGTTCCTGTCACTGCAGGTAACCACTAGAGGGGTCCTGCCCTCAGCCAGAGGAGGGAGAGGGATAATAGAGCGCATTGGACTGTGTGGATTCGGTGGCCTGGCACATCAGAACCAGGAAAACAGAAGGCACTGGTGTTTACTGGTGCGCAGTGGACTCTAATGCCTTCGAGTCAATAAAGGGGCAGAACTGATTCATATCTGTGGAGTGACTCTGGACTCCCCCGTCCCCTGCCCCCGCACTGTCCTCACTCACCATCGTAGATCATGTTCTGCTCTTCCTCACTTTGGTCCTGGCAGTGCCACAAATCCACCCCTAGGTAAAGAGATCCCATCAGATCACCGCTCCCCAGCACGCTCCCAGGAGCACAGGCTGCAGCCCAGCTACTTCTGCTGCTGCACACCCAGGCAGGGACTGTGCCTGAGGGGGCACTTCAGCGAGGCACCCCCTGGGGCTAGTGGCGCGGGCAGGGTGTAGCATCTGGGGGCTGCAGCACTGTGCCTTGCTGCCAGGGCAGGGCCCAGAGAGGGACCCTCGGGTTGGACTCACCAATGAAAAAGAGAGCCTCTTTTTTCACAGAAGACTGGGAATCCCCCAGGTATGTCAAACTCTGCAGCAGGTATTCATTCGCCCTCCTTCTGTCCTGCTGCAGCTGGAGAAGAACACAAAGGCATGGGGCTTGCAGACCCTTCCCAGCTGCAGATGTGCCCCCCCCCCAACCCCACTCCAGCCCTGCCAACATCTCCTTCCTCAGCAAAGGGGCGGGGGCTGCAGAGTTGTCCTTACCAAGCACTCCATCATCGTGAAAGGGTCCTTGTCCTTCTGGGCCTGGCGCTCCAACTTGTTCCACTTCAGGAACTTTGCACAAGCGATGAAGGCTTCTCCAGAGGCCTGCAGAGCCACAGATACAGGGAGATGGCACCGCAGACACAGGTCCCAAGTGCTGGAATGCTTGCTGCCCTCACCCTCGGTTCCCAGACCACCCCCCTGAGCTCAGCACACCCTTGCCCGCACACTGGACAGGTCTGAAATTCATACCTGTGCAACACTCAAGGTCTCATC
>JALIRH010000199.1:0-56921 GCA_023055505.1 Callipepla californica brunnescens
AAACTGTCTTCTCAAGGGCTGGTGGTTTTTCTCATTGGATTTCCTCTTTTTATTGAACCATAGAGTCATTAATGTTGGAAAAGACCTTCAAGATCCCCAAACCCAACCCCAATCCACACCCACCATGCCCACTGACCATATCCCCAAGTGACACATCTCCATGATTCTTGAACTCCTTCAGGAACAGTGGCTCCACCACCTCCCTAGGCAGCCCGTTCCAATGCCTGGACCTCTTTGTAGAAGAAATCTTTCCTAATACGCAACCTTAACTTCCCCTGGCACAACTTGAGGCCATCACCTCTCATGCTGTTGTGGTTACTTGGGAGCAGGACTGTATTTTTGGATTTAAACTGGGCTGGTGGTGGAGCAACAAATGCATGGGGATATGTGGTTAGGATGTCCATAAATGTGATGGGGCCCATGGCTGCACAAGAGGTCTGTGCTTTATTAGGTCTTGATCATGGCTTCCCCATCAAGACTTGATGCATCAGGACACTATGCATGGTGTCATTTCAAAGCCAAGCATGGGTGCATCTTCAAAAGTGATGACTAGAAAGGCTGTGGATGACAACACCCAAAGCCAGTTCCTCACAGATTTCTCACAGTCATTTCTATAAGCCCCAGGCAAAAGTAACCACATTACTTTCAATGCCACTGTATCTGAATACCCTCATGGCATCACTTAACAAAAGTTCCTCAGGTTGAATTTAAGTGATTCTAGGTTTCTCACTCAGTTACTCCAGTGCAGAATGTTTTTATTCATTTTCTTGAAGCTCCAAATCTCTGTAAAGGATCTGAAATACATCCTGATTGAAGTTTTCTCCTAGTCAGCAGAAATGTGTTTCTCTGAATGTGTCTGTCTTCCACATCATCCGGACTGCCAGCCACACTATTTTGTTGCCTTCCTTAGGCTGCTTTACCCAAGCAAAACCGTTCCTATTTTTACTAATTTTCTGCTTAGCTCCAGATCAAGTTTCCCATCCCTTAGGCTCATCTCACTCTTTGTTAAAAGAAAAAAGGGAAAGATTGGAGAAATCTTGACTTCCAGTGAGAACAGGCTGTACCACTCTGGGACCACAGTGGCACACTATTAATGCTACAGAGAAGAACTTTGGGCAGAACTTCATATAGGATGTCTTAGACAGTGGTAAAGTTTCACAGATCATCCAAAGAACTGTATGTGGGGTGATATGGAAAAGCATGAAAGATGAGAAATATTTGGATGCTACTCAGCTTGAATTTCTGTGAAGTTAAGACTGGGTTGGAACAAGGGTGATCCTTAAGTTCTCTTCAATCCTAAACCATGCTGTGATTCCATGAAATGTAACTTCTGTAGGAATGCTCTCAGCAAAACTCATTAAATTATGTTGTCCTGGGAAATGGGACCATTCTACTAGCTCTTAGGAAAGAAACCACAGCATGGAGTACAAAGCACAAGTGTGACGATCCCCAGGGCAGAACCCACACTCCTTGCTCCCATCTTCCCATATGGACACCAGTCTTCTCCCAAGCTATAGTCTTTGCTTCCCTTCATCTCCTTTTTTTTTTCTGCTGGGATTGGAGCAGAGATTATTTTTGTTTGTTTGTTTGTTTGTTTGTGCACAGTGCATAGCACTGAGCTGTGATTTCTTGGTGTGTGGTGATGGGCATGATTATGATCTCTTAAACCATTGAACTCCCACTCCCAAGCTCAGCACTGAGGACCATCATCAACATTTAACATTATGTTAATCCCTTCCTCACTTGGAGTCTGGCCAGTTCATTTTCATGCTACACTGCTCATTTCCAGCTTCTATCATAGTTCTAAAGTTGCATTAAATAAAGAATGGATGTAAAAATCAAATTAATTACTGGCCACTCCATGCTACTTAATTTTAAGACTCCCATTCCACCAGTATTTTTTGTAAGCACAACAAGCTTCAGAGTGCCAGGATGGCTGTATTGCTCTTAAATATGTTGATTAGAGACAAATGTAAAATGGGGATAAGTGTTGGAATATTGATTTGCAATAATATTTGGAGCAGTTATCTGCAGTTTTACAGAAGGCATTTGTACCTGAGGTAGCACTTCAGGTAGTACCTGAGGTAGCAAAGAAGGAATTGAGGGATTTGCCTCTTGAATTAGAATTAAATATCAGCTGTACTTAGAATCATTGAAAGAGATCGTAGAATGGTTGGATTGGAATGGACTTTAAAGATAATCCAGTTCCAACTCACTGCCATGGACACTTCTATAGCTAAACAAAAATAATAATCACCAAAATACTCAAGCTCCATTAGATAGAGAAATATTAAGATCTGTTATTTTTTTCAAGTATCTGTTGGATTTAAAATGTTATTTTATTAGTAGTTTATATGCTCACTCAACACAAAACTCTAGTGCCATGACTTCATAGGCAAGTGGACAACAGGAATTTTCTAGAAAATATGAGCATTTTTCACTCTATGGGTTTTCAAGGCAAATGTTGGGTTTTGGTGTGAGAAGTGCCCTAGGTAACATTGCTTGCCAAATCATAGCATTTATTTTTAGTCAACTCAGATCTGCCTGTCATAAATGGGGAGAGAGCTCTTCTCCTCTCTTCTCTTCCCCTCTTCTTCTCCTTCCCTTCCCTTCCCTTCCCTTCCCTTCCCTTCCCTTCCCTTCCCTTCCCTTCCCTTCCCTTCCCTTCCCTTCCCTTCCCTTCCCTTCCCTTCCCTTCCCTTCCCTTCCCTTCCCTTCCCTTCCCTTCCCTTCCCTTCCCTTCCCTTCCCTTCCCTTCCCTTCAATTTAATGCTTGCAATTCTGGATTTGATTTATTATTAATAATAATATTACTGCAATTGTTTAATATTACTGTGGTTAGGAGCTGAGGGCCTTCCAATCAATCTGGCAGTCAACCATTACCTTTGAAACCAATGCAAATTTATTTATGTGAGTTCTTATGTGAAGGGGAAGGATGGTGGCTTTAAATTGTGACAGTAAAAGCAGACCCCACAGTGGAATATAAGGGGTTACACCTGCGCAGCCATTCTTCATGACACAACTTCTTCCAGGACCCACACAAAAACTTATTAAGCGGCTGCCTGTCACCTCTCCTTAATAAATAAGAATCTCTTTTCAGCCTCTTTGTCTCCTTCACCTCTGGGGCCAGCGTCCTGTAAACACACTGCCAATTAAACCTCACGTCTAGCAAGGCCACCGCTAATGAAAAGCAATAGAGAATTCACTGCCTTTTAATGAGGAAAACATGGCTTTTTACAGGGAACAATTTATTGGGCCAATTCCCCCCGTCCATCACCCTGGGGAGCCGCTGCCTTTTTTACCCCCTGTTTGTTACTTTGTCAAGCGCGTGTAAAATTGCGCGCTGAACACAGAGGTGAAGGCTCTGACTCAATTTACGGTGTGACATCTCTGATCTCGCTCCCCGGATCAGTAAGCGATCCTGGCAATGATATGCATGGAAATTAATTACTCTGCCCGCCAGCGATGCAGCAGGGCCCGCCGTTGATAATAGCTCAGTTTGCAGGAGTTTGTTAGCGGGGCGGTGTGTCTGCTTCTGTTTGCTCACACGCAGACAATGTCAGCGACGTGCGAGCCACCATTGCGAGCTGCCAGGTACCCTTGGAAAAGGCGCCGGGAAATGGGAGGCATGCGGTGATGCTGTGGGTTTTGGAGGGTGGAAAGGCACTCTATTTAGGCAACAGAGATTCGTACTGAGCTAAGACAATTAATGTGATATATATCCAAATGAAAAATGGATTGAGTGGTCAAATTGTGCATAAAGCAATTCAGTGAATAAACTCTGTCTGAATACCTCTGGGGCCATATCATCCATGGGTTATCTCCTTTGGCTTTTCAGTTCTTTTTTTCCTAAGCTTTGCATTCTAGAGCTTTTGGCTGCAGCATTCTGTTTGCTTCTGCCAAGTAGCGTTTCATTGCTGGTGGCTGCAGCAGGGTTACTTGGCATTATTCTCAGTGGCTCAGGATATGAAGGGACATCCGAGCTCATCCAAGGGACATCCATGAAAGCAGCTCATCTGCTGTTTTTAAGGAAATAGTAGTACTGCCCCGATGTTGTGTGGGACCCTCCTTACACCAGGCTATCAGGCAGTGTGGTACACAAGCATTCTTGTACCCCTTCCCAGGGCACCAAAACCACATGAGGAGTGATTAAATCAGTCCTTTCCTATGGGACAGGTGGGGGGATGGGAGGACAGAGAGAGGGATGCATGGATGGACAGATGGATGAATGAATGGATGGGTGTATGAATGAACGAATGAATCAATCAATTAATTAATTAATTAATGGAAGGATGAAGGTAGGGATGGGAGTGATGGAAGGATGAAGGAAAATACAGAGAAGTGGTGGGAAGGAGGGCTTCGGGGATGGGGGGATGGAGGGCTGGTGGGATGGAGATCAGTCACAGCTCCCTGTTTCTGTACATTCCCTGTCCCACCTCTGCTGCTCCTGGCACTGTCAGATTTTGTACCTTGATTTTCCAGCTGTGGAATAAAGGAGAACACAGACACTCAACGCATTAACACAGACACCAGGCAAGCCAGCTCGTCCAAGCATGATCATGGCATGCCTTCGAGGTAATTTCATTTGGTATTTGATGTATTTTTTATTATATTATTTCTTATTAGAGACGTCCTTTCCTGTTTGATCCTCAGAACATTTTCATCCTGGTGGACTTAATTTGGAGTCTTACTCAGCTCTCTTTCCTCTTTGTCAGCCTCCTGATGGTTTCTGTGTTTGGCCGTTACTTTGCCCACATATTTCAATCATTTTTTCACATTTCCGTTTAACTGATACCCTTCAAAATTACAGTTGAAATGGATGATTTTGGAGGTCTTTTACGACCTCAGTGATTCTATGGTTCTATGAAAATTAATATTTTTCTTTTTTTTTTTTTTTCTTTATTTCTCAGACATTTCATAGAATCACGGAATCCTCTGTGCTGGAAAAGGTTCTTAAGATGATCAAGTTTTGTATATTTTTAGAGAATTCACTCCTTTCATGACCTTGAAGAGGATCATAATGTCTTTCTGGGATCAAAGAAATATCATGCGATACCCTGGATTCCCCCCCATCTCCAGACTCAGCTTTGGGATACCAATGTAAATATGGTGATGGTGCACGTGGTCCAAACACGGTGAAATTCCTCCCAGGAGAAAATGTTCACAAAAGAACAGGGAACGCAGACCCAGGGTGGGCTTTTGGAGTCCCTACATACAACCCAAGAGATTTTCTAGTTGGTTCTTCCTATTTACCCCCTGCTAGTGAAGTCTAGAAACTGCATCATCTATATAAAAAGCCCAAGATTATTTCAAAGGTTTGGAAAAAAAGAAGTGGCGGAGGGATTGCTGTGAAAGATCATTTCTTTCTTAATGCGTCTGTTATATTCAGCTGCTTTAGCAATTAAACTTTTCCTTTATTTGTTACCCCTACAGACCCCTGGTTAGAATAGGATCCTGAAGTTGAGTCCGCCAGAGCATTGGGCTTACATGATTCAATTAACCTTTAAGGTAGCTCTGGAAGTTGGTACTCTAGGAGATCCTTTTGTTAATTGGCAGCCTGACACAGACAATTAAGTTTGATCAGATGAAGAGGGCATCGGGGACGTCATTAGCATACTGTACTGAAGACTACGTGGTGTGTAAAAGTTGTTTAATTTCTGTCAAGGAAGAGAGCGGGGGGCTGGGGGGACCCTCCTTGCACATCCAGCATTTTGCTTATTAAATATTTCATTTCCCTTGCCATAAGCATTGAATGTTCCCATTTTTTACCCCTCCTTTTTTGGTTTCTTCCCACTGCAGTGAAATCAACTGAATGCTCATTCTTATCTTATTAAAACTTCTGCGCCCATTGGAGATACTGCATCAAAACAAAACAAAACAACCACAAAACCATATGAAAGCAGGGAGACCAGCAGAGAGATTTACTTCAGGAGAGACAGAAGTATCCAAGCCAACCACTGAGTATGAGTACTCTTGGTCCTGGGAGAGCCCAACAAGGTTCATCCCTTTCCTGTGTCCCCAAAGATGTTCCAGTTGGCTGCAGAGTCCAGTGCATCTCTGTTCCCTGAGACGACACACAGCTATAGGGCAGAAGACGAAACCAAATCACATTTCCTGAAAAACAGAGATATTCCCTCACCTTTCTATCTGGGAACTTAGAGAAAAGGCAGCTGGAAAGGGAACAAGGGACATAAAGCCCCATGGACACATGACATGGGAAGTTTCCATCTATACATTACATGGACAGGCTCTCTCTTTACACTCGCACTATTTCTCCAGCAATTATTATATGTATTGCATAATTCTTATAGCATTAGCCTTGCTACCGAAGTCATTAGTGCGCTAAGACAGTGATAGTAGCAAATGGAGGTCCTTGTGCTAATAATATCAATGAGATTTTAGTCCTAATCCAGTGAGACATTTTTAGCCCTCTACTGCCATTATGTTGTGTAATGCAAAATTAATGTGAAGCTGCAGTGCAGAATGAGCATGCTGTGCTGTCTCACTGGCTAGACACGCTGCATTAAGGGTGTAGAGGAAGAACAAGAGGCTGAAGATTAATCCAGACCTCTGTCCAACAGTGACCAACATTCAAAGCCTTGGGGATGAGATAGGAACAGAATAAGCACACAACAGCTCTCCCATCTCTGTTTAGAATGGGAAATCCAAGATTTTTATTTCACAGAATCATGGAATCACAGAATATCCCAAGTTGGAAGGGATCTGTAAGGGTCACCACATTCAACTCCTGAACTCTAAGCAGGGAAGCAAGAAAAATAAGCCTCCTTTGTCAGTCGTGGTCTTCATGCGAAGAACATCAGTAGTAGAACTTTCAGCCTTGCCACTTCGGCGGATATCTGCACTAAGAACCCAGGATTCTCCAAGTGATGACAGCATCCATGGAATGTCAGGGAGTAGGGCTTCCTCTGCCTCTTCTGGATTGAATATGCAGAAATTTGAATTCTCTTCAAATCCTTCCATTCGGACACTTACCAGTAGAACACTTCACAGCATTGTAAGCCTTATTTTGCATTTGTATGCAGTTTGTATTATTGTAGTACAATGAGGAGAAATTAGCTGTAGGGATCCAGGTGGACAGGAACTGTATCTTTCCTTTGATGGTGAACACCATCTTGAAGACTTCTCATGCTCCATACACCCAGGTTAGTCACCATGTCAGAGGTCAGACCTTCAAGAGCTGATGTGGTGGTTTGGGCTGCCAGTGCTGTGTTCTATGTGATCACAGAATAAAAGGAGCTCTGGAATTAGAGATAAATGAGTCTTGTCTTGGAAGAAAAATCTTGAAAGGAAAAACTATGGGAAAACTCTTCCTATAATTTGACTGAAGATTTGTAAAGCTCTAAGTATTCTCTTCATATAATCGTAGAATCACTGACGCTTGAACAGACCACTAAGAACATAAAGTCCAACTGTCAGCCCCTCACCACCATGCCCACTGCTGTTGTCACTTAAACAAAATACGAGATAAATGGTTTACCCCCTCCAAGCAACCTTTGTCTCACTGTAAAAGTCTGCTTAGGTTTTCAGTGAAATTTGGGATATCAATCCTTGCCTGGAAAACAGCACAAAAATTCACTCAAGATCTTTGAAGTTTAGTCAACTCTGTGGGGAAAAAAATAAAGAAAGGTGGAAATTTCATAAGATCAGTTAGTATCCATTTGTATGTCATGCAAAATGGCAAGGAAAAGGATAGAAAAGATTGAGAGTGATGGTTGTAAAAAGTGGGCACTCGATGTCAGAATCATGCAGTCACAGAAATGTTTGACTTGGAAGGGACCTTCAAAGACCACCTGGTCCAAGAGCCTGCAATGCACAGGGACGCCTCTTCTTTTCTTCTTTTAAAGCATAAAGAAATAACACTTGAGATGTATACGCTATACAGTTTCATTAAGATGACATAACATCTTGGATAGATGATAATTTTATAATACCTTTGCATGCCACTGCTATTACTACTATGCTGCTTTATGACGATGTTAATATACAGATGTTGCTTTAATCTGTTTTTTAATTTACTTTGTATATCCCCTACGTACATTTTGTCGTAAGGTAGTTTATTTTGCAGCAGCTCATTTATTTTAAAAGTTGGAGTTTTTTATACCGCTGCTAGCATGCTAATGACATTTATACGTGTGTTCTTCTTAATCTCTCGCCTAGTTGCCTGGTATAGAACATGGATACATCATTTCTCTGATGAGTCTAAGTGCTAAAAATTGTTTTATTAGTGGTTTTATTTTAGGGTTTCATTTTTTTTTTTTATTGGAAGGTTTACTAAATACAGCTCGGCAGCATAGTATTAAGGTGTTGAATGCCTTCCCTGTGACTTCAAACATCCTATAATTGTTATCTTTCCCCCAAGAACTTGGTGCTCCCTAGGAAGGTCTAAGGGATGAATTTGTAGGTGGTTATGTATCTACAAATGGACAGTTATCAAGTCCTCAGACACCACATCTGTGTCTGGATTTAAAAATTCACGTTTACCATAAGCCAAGGCTAAGACCTAAGAACAAGACTTGGGTTGACTTTGAGCAGGGATATTTTGTGTGGGTTTTGGATAAAGTAGATCAAATAGGAGAATAAGGCTGGCACAAAAAGATGGGAGATACAACATGGATTTCTGACCTTGACTTGATTACCCCTGACCTTGACTTGATTACCCTAGCAGCATCTATGTGTGTATTTGGTTGCAGAGGTGCCATGAAGTCCCATTTCAGAAGGTGCTTTGTATGGTGCCAAGAAGAGTGATGGAAGTGATGCACATGGTGTAGGCAGCAGGGAACAGGAGGGAGCAGCATACTTCTTCACAGCTTCCCACGCTGGACTTCTTGAATTCTGACTAATTAAGTTTTAAGCCCAGAATGCCAACAAATAAGCCAAAGAACAAGTTGCACTGAGTTCAGTGGGATGACTGTGGTGTGTCATCCCAGCACGTTTCTGCCCCATGGCAATGGCCCCAGCTCCTGCTCTGCCTCGATGAAGCTTCTCCTGAAGCAAGGATAAACAATCAGTCTCTCCTCCATGGTCTTTGGTTCCACAGCTTCAGTTTGCTGAAGCTTCCCCACCTCCTTGGGGAGAACTTCTCACTTTCTTTAAAAAATGTGTTCCAGGAGAGGCAGGAATATTTTTCCCATAACTTGGTGGGATGGAGCTTGTGGAACACTGCCTTAGGTGGCTTCGTGTCACCGAAATGTATTTGCTCTCTGATGCTGTGGGCATTGGAAGGCCTGCTGTTCCCAATTGTCCATCGCATATTACAGATGGTTATAGCCATGAAGACTTTACTATTTATTTGCTCCCTGTTCCCTGTGACTTTATTATGCATGAGCAGCTTGACTGTGATCTTTCTTTTGTTTTACATTTTGCATTCATTAAAAACCAGTCATCTGCATATTTTGTGAACCCTCGGGGGTCTCTTCCCCCCTTGATGCATGTGTGCTAGTCCCATTAGCATGGATGGGAATTAGGAGATCATGCTGAAGGAAAACACAGTACCCCTCCCCCTGCTTCTCCCTTTCCTGCTCCACCAGGACATTAAAAAATAAAATAAAAAAAATCATTATATAGAGTATTCACTTTACATTGGAAAAAAAAAAAAAAAAAAGGAAAGAAGACAGGAAAGAAAACTTGACCGTGCATCTCTGGAGATTCTCCTCATTGCCCCAGGCTAGAGGCTGCGCAGACAGAGGGCGTAAATCATTTTAGCTTTACCAGTGTTCACAACTATGCTTTTCTTTGTAAATAAGGGGGTCTCATTTCCTTCACTCCAAAAATGGTGCAGCATCTGGTCCCTGTGGCTTCCTGACAATGCTGAGGGTGTGGATAAGGGAGTTGTGGTATTTTCCTGAAACTGTCACCGAAGTGGATAGATCCTCACTGACCACCTCAAGGTTGATCCTTCGCTGAGCAGAGGACCACAGCCCTGTTGATGTGGTGGTGGTGGATGGGGAGGTTGGTCCTACCATTATCCCTGTGCCATGTGTTCCTGCTGGTGGCATGGGCTGTGCTGTTTGCCTCCATGTCTAGAAATGAATGATATTTTTCCATTTTGATTCAAACTACCCATGCATGTTGGCCTATGGTGGAGGGATGCACTTATCTCTGCCTTATCTCTGAGGGTTAGAGCAGCCACGCTTCCCCACCCCAATAAAAGTTTTGTGTAAGCCCTCCCCTGCTCCTCTGTGCTCCAAGTTTGACAGTTCCTCGTTTCATATGTGTGCGCACAGGGAGACACACAGAGAGATGAATTTATTCTCTCCATTGTTAAAGCTTCAGCATTGCCCTCAAATCATTCTGACACAAAGGCAATGCGGCTCGCTTCACCAAACAGCGCATTTTGCCCTGAGCAAAGACACTTTCCCATGCATGGAATGATCTCCCACTGTTTCCCATAAGAGCACTGGGCTGGATGGAGGAGTGGAATCAGAAGTTTTTCAGCAAAACAGCCCACTGAAAACAACCGAAATACACGTGGGCTTGAGCTGTGATTGAGCAGCACTGGTTGGAGACAGGTGTGATGTGTGGAACTCGGCAACAACCCTGTTGCATTGCTGCTGATATGAGCTGGAGCATCCCATAGTTGACTGAGCATAGTGCTCATCACTACATCACGGTGTTTCCTATGAAGACCAGGCCCATGACTGTATAGTTGCGTACTCATTTGTGAGTCATATGACATGGATCATGGCAGATTTGGGAACAGTGGCTACTTCAGAAGGTCTGCCATGTAGATGGAGCCCATCTTGCCTGGTTAATTGGGGGGGGAGAGGGAGGGATTAATGGTGGTGGAGAATGACTTTCCTGGCTGGTGTTGGACTCAGTGATTCTTATGTGTCCCTTCCAACTCAGAATATTCTGTGGTTCACTGAAATAAACCAAGAATAAACAAAAATGATGGAAAATGACTTTACAGGAAGCGGCATAATTCTTCACCCTTCTTCAACAGTTTTTTAAGAGGTCGAGACTCCATTTAGCTAAAAGATGCAAGCTAAATAGCATGACTGGTCTTTGTGTCTGCAGCACACTACTTCCCAGCCTTGAATCAGCAGTTTTAAAGAGTAAATCAGTAATGGTCCCTGGTCCCATAAGGAAGACAAGTAAGTTCATAACAGGAATTTGAAATGGGGAAAGGAGATGAGTGGAAGAACATTAATTCCCAAAATAAAGCATCATATTCATCTTGAATATATGGAGAGTGCATGGAGGAAAGGAGAGGCGTTCACTTTGTTAAATATTTACTGCTCAAGTATTACTTCACAGAACATTTCTGGAGCTTTAGCTAAGCAGGATGGAGTAATTGTAAACGCTCAATAGGACCATTTGCTGAGTACCTTGTTCTGAAATGGGAATTAAAGCAAGGCAGAGAGAGCTGTGTAAGTTTGACTACTAAAAGCATTGCTCACAAGAACACAGCTCCCAGAGACCAGCCATCATCTCATCTCACCAGCACTTCTAGAACAGGAGTTTCCCTCCATTAGCTGCTACGCAAAGCCCAGGACCTGTGCAGGGTAACCAGTGAGCTCCTTTTAAGTTGGTAGGAACCAGAAGTACAGAGGATGGCATCAATAAGACGTACTCAGCATTCCCCCCATATCACATATTCTACTTGTGGAAATGTCCTATGCTTTGAGTGATTTTAATTCACTACCACCCTCCCTGCAAGCAACAGGACTCAGGTATAGCATCACCCTGTAATGATGGCACCTTCTCCCCAGAACTCAATGCTTCAGACTTAGACACAATTAAATCACAGATCATCCACAGCCGTACAAGTATTGAAAGTCACCAGGAACAAAGAACTGTCTTGCTAATCTGTGTGAGGCCACTGCAGGAAGAGTCTCCCTGTGGATACAAAACCAAATACATTATTATCCTGGTTTCTGTGAGATGGAAAATGTTTGATTTTTTGCTTGGGAAGAGGCTATAAACAAGTATGCAGAGACTGCATCCTGTAAGGTATAAAAGTGGCTGAAGAAATAGGAAGAGCCAGCTGACACATTCTTTCATGATATCTGAGTGAAGCAAAACTGTCCATGAGTAAGTGAAGGCAGGTCTCCCAGACTGAGGATGCGATGCCAGCCATCTACAACGTGCATCCTTCTCCTGTGCTACTCTCAGCCATAATTCCAGGGTTGTGAATTCATCTTGCATCTTTAAAATATCAGTGCCCTCTGCTCAGTGACACTTCCTTTTGAACTCTCTCCCAGCTCCCCCAGATTTCCATTTCTTGTGCAACTTGAGCTAAATGTGGTGGCTCTGTGCAAAGTGCCTTCCTTCCATGAGCTCATCTGTCTCCCCTTGAGCACTGGCAGCCTTTGAGCATTCAGTGTGATTTAAGGAAGCCAGGCGTGACAAATAAGGACGACTTGGATTTTTTTTTTAAATTACAAAGTGCAAAACACATTGGCAGCTCATTCTGATTCACAAATACACTAGAGAAACTTGTAACCTAAGAATATTTTGTGAGGGGGAAGAAAAGCACAAAATCTGTTATGCCTCAGGAAGCACACAGCTCCTTTGCATTTCTGAAACTTACACCATGCTGGGCAGGTGTGTGGTACAGCCCATGGAATTCAGAGAATGCAGTCCTTGCTGGGAAATCACTACACTGCAGCCCACTGCTATGATTTAAGTCACTTCAGATGTCTGAGAACTATCCAAAAACTAAAAATTGCCAGGAAACTATTTTTGAGATCTCAATCTATTCAGAGAATTGTAAAAACTGCCCCCTCTTCCTCTACGAAATGTCACCGCTGTTTTAATCTCTATGAACATCTCTCTCAGTCTGTGTAGATTTATGTCATTTAAAACAACATTTGATACAAAAAATTACCATTTCTGTTTCTTGTTTTGTTGTGTTGTGGTTGTATGTGCCCTCATTCCTTAACAGCAAGATTCTGAAACTCATTTTCCTCAATCTTGCATTCCTAATCTTTCTCTTCTGTGTCTAATAATATGGCTGAGCTCATCTTGGGCCTTTCCTCCAGAGGAACAAGAGTATAATTTGGAGTTCTTTATTTTTAACTGCCTACCTCTTTTCTCAAGAAAATTTCTATGAGCTAAGAATATTTGATATATCAGTGATCTTCAACTTTCTGTCTTATTTCCTTGAAACTCTTCAACAGCTTCAGAAATTACCAGCCTCATTTCCTTGAGGAGCTTAGTTAAAAGTGTTATTTTGAAATCACGGTATTTTTCTTTCTTCTTGTTGGAAAATTCCAGTAAAACTCCGAAGAGCCTGTGCACAGAAGAGCAAAATCAGAAATATTCTAATACCACAAACTGGAATCAAATTTTGCAGTATGTTACACCTCAGAGTACAAAGCAGAAAATAGGAAACAGCTTTCCGGACTGCGAATGGCACTGCTTGTTTAATCAGGGTTTTACTGGGAATTTATACAGTTTCCTAAATTATCAGTCTTTTATACCTCTGTAGTACACTGAGAGCAGGCCAACAGGAAAGGACCTGGGGAATGTGGTGGATGAAAACCTTCACAGAAGTCAACAGTGTGCACTTGCTGCCCTTAAGGCCAACTCTACCTCTGCTTTTTTTGTAAGGTGTTTTCTATAAAACCACATATTAAATGAACCTCTACCACTAGAGTGATTTTTTACTCTACAGAGTTCTACTCATCCTCCTTCTTCACTAAACAAATGACAGAGATCCATCTTTATATTCTTAACCTTCTACGTTTGCAGTGGAAGGTTGTGAGAAAGGCTCGCATTCCAAGAGTAAGGCTGGCAGGCCTTTTGTTCTGAGGAAGTGAGAGGGGGTGATAATTGCAGGTGAACATGTGCAGTGGGGGATATTGAGGCCATGGAGTGTGTCCAAAGGAAAAGGATGATGGCCTTACCTTGTGCCAGAGGAGATTCAGGTTGGATATAACAGCTAAGGAGTGGTGATGCACTGGCACAAGCTGCCCAGATCGCTGGGGGAGTCCCCATCCCTGGAGGTGTTCAAGAGCTGTGGAGAAGTGGCACTTGGGGACATGGTCAGTGGGAATGCTGCAGGTCTCAGCCAGTGTTTATCTTCATTGACAGGACAGGTTTGCTCAGCCTGGATTATTTGCCAGCCACAATTACACGGCACAAAGACGTCTGAAAGAGCAGGATCCCTCTCTTGCTCTGCTGCAACCTCGATAGGCAGAAGGCACATTAGGAAATGGCTCAGATAATGTTAAAGAGGATGGATTTGTGATTATGTCTCTCTGACCCACCTGGTAGTCTGCCCTTGAAGCTCTACTTAACAGGTCTTCCCCATGTCTTTGGAAGCCATTAATTTTGTGGCCAAGTCCCTGAACTCTCTTTTTTCCATTCTTTCTTTCAAGCATAGAGCTGTTTGCTTCTGTGCCATCCCATCATCTGGTGAACACTTGCTCAAGGACGCCTCAGAAGATTTGTGCTAATAATGAAAAGCTTGAAAGGGGCAAGAGATTTTGCCTGGGAAATTAATGTACATCAACCAACCCTACTGTGTTGCTGTCCCATGGAGAAGAGGGAACCAATAACAGAAAGACTGGATAACTGGTTTGAGGGGTCGTGGACACATGAATTACTGCCCTACTCGTCTAAGCAAAATTGTCTCTACATTCAAGAGATGCAAGGCTTTAAACTATTTTCTTCTCTCTCTCTCTCTCTCTCTCTATTTATTTATTTATTTAATATTTGTATTTTACAAAAAAATTTCAAGTTTTTCCATCTCCTTTGCCATGGATCGATAACCAGAAAAATTTTCCATGCTGCTTCTTTGCTTTCTATTGGGGTATTTTCAGAAGTCAGTGGGGACTGTCTCTAGGTTTTGGGGTTGAGGTGTTGGGTTTTTTTTTGTTTTGTTTTGTTTTGGTTTTTTGAATGTGTTTGTTTCTCCTTTCACCACAAAACGCTTGAAGGGGGCAGAGCCTTGTGCATTGCATAAGAGTGTCCCTCCACGCGTTAATGTGGGTCTGCGCCGTGCCATGCCGCGAACATAATGTGTCCTCCCAGGGACAATTTGCATAAAGGATAAATAAGAGAATCACAATGTGAAGTTTATTCATTTTTAAATCCTGCAGCGTTTGTGATTGAAGGCCCAAGCTCAGATGTTTTCCTGATGTGTACCATTAAGAGTCAGGGCTCTGCCTAATGTCTCTTCTGTTTCTGCAGGGGGACGTAATGTGCAGTATTTCTCCACACTGGAGGATCATTTTCAGTGCGTACCACTCGGCAAGGGAGTGACGAACTGCAGGCTGCATTATCTTGTACCGGGCCCACTCTCCTTAATTTGCTGTAACCGAGCCAGCACATTAAATACAAAACATATTGATGTTCTCTGAGAGCCCTGGAGGGTCTTTACCCTTCCTAGTCAAAGGAACTGTACAATCCAGGAGGAAAGAAAAAGGCATTTTGCCATGGTGAAAATAGTTGTGCTGCTGGCACGCTGCGGCTGACATAATGTTGCGCTTCCATTTACTTCACTTAGAGGGGAAAGTTGTAACAAAAGGCATTTTATCTCCTAACAGAAGATCAGAGACAGTGGAGAGACATCGTCTGAACACCAGCTTAGGGGACGCGCATAGCAAAGGCACTATCCCACACACGAGCACAGTGGGAATGGCTTGGGATTGAACGGAGTGATCTCAGTGGTCTTTTCCAAAGTTAATGATTCAATGAAAGGATTTGCTGAGGACAGCTCTGGTAATCCTACAGTTGACATCTGGTGGTGGGAGGGGCACCACAGGCAGGAGCTGGTATGGGACATCCTGGTGATCATCTGATGAAGGTTAAAGGACTTGAGACATCACAGTAATTTGATTCGTATCATGTTAGTTGATAAACTTGTTTCCCCTGGATCCAGACAAAATCACCAATGTTGCTGGGGAGAAGAAAAGCAAGATCTGATTGTGACTCCAGAAAGAGATAACCAATGCCCCGCATCAGTCTTTGAGTTCTAATGCATGCTCATAGACAGTCACCTTGTGTAGCTGAGAGTGTTTTAGGGGGGCTTGGAGAACTCCATTTTGGTGTACACTTTTCTCTACATTGATAATAAGAACTCAAAACTAGAACAAGTATTTCTCCACTACTGGTTTTGGCTTTTCTTATTTCAGAACTAAAATCTCTCAGGTTATTCCTCTCCTGCATGATCTGAAGATGATTAATGGCAGTTATCTTGTGGTCATCCTAGCCAATGAAACATAAGTCTGTGATTCCATGATAGTCTATGAATCTGTGTCCTGTGATCAACTCAACTTACTATGTAAGGAGAAGCAAATGCCTATATAGTTTCCTGCATTTTAGGGAGTCTTACTAGTTCTCTTGAGGTCCTTTAAAATGTAAATTTAATCCTTCAAATATTCAGGGGGTTCCTGTGTTCAGCCTGCTTGCATTCATGTAATTTGTAAAGCCTGGGTAGTAATGGGGATTTCTATCTGTCAGTTTGGAATGAAAAAGAGAAATATGATAAAAATGTATCTGGAAGTACTCACATGGAAACACAAAGAATAAAGTAAAAGGGATTTCCTTAAGAAATCATGTTAGACTGTGACAACATGTAAGCAATATGATTTGCGAGTTTTTCTGAAAATTACGTATAACACAAACATATATGCTAGTTACTCCATTTACTGGGTAAATTTGCTGTGTATTAAACTATTCTGATACTAAATCAAGCAAGATTTATTGCATGAAGTGAGAGCTAGCAATGGTCTTTGGATGTGAAAGCTGAACCCACAGATGGAGCTCTGATGCTGTGCCCTCTCATGCTTTTGTGAAAGGAATTTGGGTCAGGTGTGGCATTTCCCATTTTTCAGACCCATTGATTTTAGATGACACAAACTTCAGCAAGCCCTGCAAGCTCCAGCTCAAGGCATAGAACAGACTATGCTGCTACAAATCAAGCCATAGCCCTATGTTATTTTAGAATATCTCTAGCTTTTGCACAACAAAACCCATAAGGAAAATCTTTTGCAAATGTATCACTCTGAAGGGAGGTAAAAACCCAAGCAAACTCAAGGCAGCATTTCTAAGCTGCATGCTTGTGTTTTGTCTTTTCCTACTGAAAGCTCATGCCTGGCTCATTAAGTTACAAGATATTTGCCATGGGTAATGCTTATTCCAAATCATTTAATGCAGCTCTAGACACAATCCTTCAGATCTCGTGCAATCATTTGTTGTCTTCAGCATTAGGAAGACTTTTTGTAGCAAGAGAATGCTAACAGTCTCTGCAGCCATTGGTTGTTGATGACTCTTGATCTGGGTGCATCCACATTTCTTTTTTGTATGCTTTTAGTTATGTTCAAAGAAATATTTTATGAGTCAGAAAACATTTAGCAAAAATTTTCAAGGAGTGGAAAGCTGCTCTGGTGAAATTGTTCTTTACAACCAACAGTAAGGAGCCAAGTTGCAGTCCTTAAGTTTGATTATCTATAGCATTTCTGCTGTGTATCCAACACTGCCCAATTCTTTGCAGAGATCAGGAAGATCCATGCTCCACCTAATCAGTAAGAGTGTAAAGGAACCCACTTGAATCAAGCTGGGTTGATTCAAAACAGATTACTTGAAAAGGAAATGAATGCATATAGACAAGATACTTCTCAGGTGACATGGCTTTTCTCCTTGTTAATATTGTACAAGGAGAGCAACATCAATGGGAAGACTAAACCATAGCAGGAGCTGACTAAATCCTGACTTTTTAATTCATACGGATGTGGTGGTTGTGGCCACTGGAAGGGCTTCTGCATGTTCAGATTATCCCCAGGGAGCAGGTAAATGTCGTCTCCAGTAGATACAGTGAGGACTCTGGTTTGGGACTCTACTGGCAACAGAATACAAGTACAATGACATTTCTTCTCCATCTCTTTACTCGTACACTCAACTACTCACCCAGTGTCTATCTCAAGAACAAATAGGACTACAACATAGGGACATCTAGTCATCTGCATCTTGCTTTTGCTTTGCTGTACTTCGCAAAAACCCCGTGACGTTGAACTCCCTGGTCACCTAGGCTAGCAGTCCCCTTTTGCAGATCCTATATCTGATGACCAAGGAAGCAAATGCAGAGAGTACATCTAAGAGTTTCAACATGGGTTGCCAAATGAAGCTGTGGGTGCCCCATCCCTGGAGGTGCCTAAAGCCAGGTTGGGTGGAACCCTGGGCAGCCTCATCTGACAGGGGGCAACCAGCTCAGATCAGGGGTGGGACTGGAAGAGGTCTAAGATCCCTTTCAACCCAACAATTCTGTTGTTTTCTGATCTTCAAGGTCTCTTCCAACCCAATCATTCTACAGTTCCACAGTTATATGATCTTTAAGGTCCCCTGTGACACAACCACTCTGTGATTCTAAGATGATTCCCTCTGAAACTCACCCCACACCCACCTTATGTGTCTGCCTCCTCCATGTACTCCCAGCAAAGCCCTGGAGCTCACCCTTCAGTCTTTTCCAAGGCAGTGCGCATGGGTACATGTGTGTGCATTTTTTTTCCCAGAGTGACTTGTTTGTGCTGTCATCAGCCGTTGTTTTGGTAAATGGTGAGTTAAACAGATATATCCAAGCGTAAAATCTAAAAAATGTTCCCTGTGGGCGCCTGGGGGGTGTTGTTTGAAATCAACTACATATCAATTGAGCGGCGGCGAGCGGATCCGATGATAAATTCCAGTCCGCAGACGCCTTATAAATTACATTTTTTTGTTCACGATCTAGCCTCATCTCAGCTCCCCAGAGGCCCTTAGACTGAGAACTATGATTGTGTTGGAGAAACGTTTGCTCAGCTTGAGCGATGCCATTAGTGTTCCATGTGCTGGGCTGCTCGTGCCGGCACCCCCCGCTTCCCTCTCCTCCCCAGTCCCAGCCCAGTCCCCCCCCCTTCCTCCCTTCCACCAAATGCAATATGTGCCTGGTAATTTTTCTGTTCATTATCTCATTGTTTTCTGTAAGTACAAGGTTAGATTGAATTACTGCAGGCTCTATTGTCTATTTGTAATTCTCCTTCCATGCCGAGCTCCTAATGAATGGGCAATTTAGTCAAATCTTTGTAACGGCTTCTTCTGTGCGTCAGCCACTTAATTACTCTGAGCTTTTCTCACTGCTGCTTTATTGCATGGAAACTCAGGCTGCTTCCAGGTCTTTGCTAGGGGATCTCCAGTTTCAAAAGAAAAAAAATTGTCATCATAATAACCAACCTGCTACAATAGTGGGCATGGTTGGGATGAGTTGAGGTTGGACTTGGTGATCTTAGGGTCCTTTTCCAACCCTAATGATTCCATGTTCTCTGATTATGTGATCCTGATCCCTTGGTATAGCAGCACCCAGGCACACAGGACATCCCCCTCCTGCGTACTTTATTTGCTCAGTTGTCAGTGGGTTTATTAATGTTGTGTGCACAGAGAAAACTGCCACTGTGCAAATTAAGCAAAATGTATTTAAGGTGAAGATGACCTAAACCCTCTAGCATGGATTTGAAAATAAGGCAAATCAAATGAATGCACAGGAACCAAGTAAATTTATATAGCTTCCTCCCCCCAAAATGCAATTCCATTGAAACTGAGATGTGAATCTCCTCTTGTTAACAGGATTTCAAAAATCTGCTTTTAGTTTGCTCTTGGCACAAGGGGCAAGAAGTGAGCTTTTTTTGTTTGTTTTCTTGTTTGCAAGAAAGTATATGTTCACCTTTGTGTCCAGTGTCATATATTTCAATCTATGAATGAGGGGCAGGACACAGGAACAAACACATTTGGAACACATTTAATAAAATAAATGTGATTATTTATAACTAGCAGTGAGACAGATGTGTAGAAAGCTTTAAAGAAAAGCCCTTAGCATGATAAATGCTTTTTCCTTGCCTTTTCTCTCTAGCTCCTATGACTCAAATCAGACATATTCTACAGGGAATGGGCTCATCCCTCAGAACTGCTACAAATGGATGGAGAATTTCATGCAAACTTTGTAAGAGTGCAGAAAGGCTGATGATAATTACTCTATTGGTAATTATAGAAATCTTCCAAAAGACTTTCAAGGAATTTTCCAACAGGGGATTTTCCCTTCCCCAGAGTGAGATTTCTGAAGACCCAACACAAAGGCATTGCAAGATGTTTTCACTAATGTTTTTGCGTATCCTTGACTCTAAAAGTCAAAATCTTCATGCCTTAGGTCTGACATGCCTCAGGGATCTGCTCCTGGATTCTTAACATTCCATAGATTTCAGTAGAAACCAGAACTTTATGTGATCACAAGAAGGAAGTTCTCTTTACTACATAGGCACCACAAACTTTGTTCAAATGTAAATGTACATCTCTGACCAAGTCTCCATGTCTAACCCTTGTTTTAGTAAATAGGCATTTTAAGGACTGCTGTGTTATCAAGTCAGGCTGCTCATGAAAGTGGAGGCATCAAATGGAAATCAGTCCACCCATGTTAAGTCAAGCTAAGTGAGTTATAGAGTGACCAAGTTACTAAGTTATGAATTTGAAGAGATTTTTTCCTATTCAAGCCCAGGGCATTGTGTTGAGGTCAGCAGGATCTGAATGCCATCATACAAAGCATTGCACTTTCTACCCCATTACTACAGACATATGTGTACCCGTAAGCTCCTTTGTGAGCACACTGGAGGAGATACAATGATCCAGATCCTACCAGGGGGTTTGCATTCAGTCCTGGGTGCAGCCAAAAAGGAAAATGCATCACGGCCATACCAGAAGTGGCTACTCAACAATCATCAGACCAATGGCTCTGTGTTGGGCTCCACTTTAGTGGAGTCTGTGATGTCAGCATGGAGGAACAGAGGATTTATACTGTTGTCTGCAAAAGGAAGTGTTGGATTTCCAACAACAGAACCATGTATTAAATAGCATCTTATTTATATTTGTCTTCACAAAAGAGATGAGGACAAGGAAAGAGGAAGCCTGAGAGTAAGCTGGTGCATTGCAGACCCCGATAGGCTCTTTGCCTGCTTTGTTATAATACTTTATTGGAACTGACACATTGATAGCCACAGTTTTTCTAGGAAGTGACCTTCATGCTGCCCATTGATTCCCAGTGGCCATCAACTCCTTGCAATTGGAATGACAGGCCGGGTGAAAGGTCAGTCCTTAAATAAAGCTTCTGGATTACCAAACACCTGAAGTTCAAATGGAAATGGAAATCCGCACCTCATTTTATGTGACATGTTACTGCTAATGACACTTCAGGATCTTCAACAGCTCCTGCTCTTTAACTCATGTGTGTGTTTCACTTGATGGCCCCTTAAACCAGACCCTATAGGACAGGCAGCTGAAAGGAGAGCAATCTCACTGGGACATATGGCTTCTGGGACAAAGCTTTTGCAGCAAAAGCCATCAGAACCAATTAAAACATTTGCCTTTCAAGTGATGGCCAGAAACCATCATTCTCTTAATTAAGATTCACAGGAAAGGGATTTTATTTACATGAGCTGTGGCATTGTTCTGCTGAGGATGTCAGATGCTCTCTGTTTGCCTGTGCACAGCAGGGCAGCACCCATCTTCTCATAACCCATGGGAGCCCCAGCCCCCAGGACATGGTGGGTTCAGATTAACCTTTTTATCTTCTCCTCCAATACATTCATTTCTTGCAAATGGTCTTTCTTGGAGAGCATTAGTAGATTGGACAACAACTTTCCATACAATATTTGTGATTCCATTCTATGATTCTGTGATCTCCAGACCACCCAAAATCTCATGGAAACTGGGTAAGGAGCAGATGCTTGGTAACCAAGTTCCCATAATTTCTTATGTTCCTTCTCTTTAACTTATCATGTAATATTCACTATTACTTTTCTAAACACTATTTTGCTGATGTGCACCAAACACACAATTTCCATTTATGCTTTGGACAATCAGCATGGAGGAAAATGGATGGGTAGGAAGAAGAAACCTTCATTACCAAATCTAACAGTTTCTCTCCAACCTCTGTGGTACGCACCAGTGTGTTATTTAGGCAAAAGATGTTTTGGAAGGGTGAATCTGAAGTACTGGTAAAGATCTGTTCCATTACAGTATAATCCCAGATGCAGCTTGAATAATTCCATAGACAGAAGGACATTTCATAGTCCCAGGTACTGGATGGAATAGAATATTCAATATTCTACTAAATACAATCCTAGAATGTCTTGAGTTGGAAGGGACTTTCAAGACTGTCCAGTTCCGGACCTCCTGCCATGATGCTGAGTTACACACTCCTTGCCAAATTTTGAAGGGAATATTTTAAATTGTCCAAAGAAGCAACATGAAATATAATATGATCTCTCATAGCAACCAATTGGTTCTGTTCATCTGTAAAAATACACACCAAATAACAACAACAAAAAAACAGTCTTGGTTCTCCTAGTTAAGTGAAGTGAGAGCTTCTGTATAAGAGCAGTGTAATAGAACTTGTTTCAAACAAGCTTACAAAGATGTTTAAAATGTCTCCCCTGGCCAGAGACCTTACACTGAATTTCAGCCAGCAGCAAACTCTTTTTGGAGCTGCTATTATAAATCAAATCTGGGTTTCTAATGAAAGTGCTGACACAACTTTAACTGTGAGAGTACTTCCAGGCAAAACTGTAAAGAAATTGTAGTCCCACATTTTGTCATATAAGACATTTTTTAGTAATTGTGAGATCAAATAATTAATTTTTTTAATTGAGTTCTCAATGAAAAACATTTATTTGTGTGAGTAGCTCTCCAGATCACTCGCTGTAATATTTTATTCCCAGCTGAACAGCTGAAATCTACAAAATATGATAAAAAACTAGATAATGATAAAAAATATATACTGGTATTGTCCTACATCTGGACAAAGAAACATGTTCACCAGTGTTCTCAAAACACTGGGGATGCCGCAAACATTTCCACAAATATCAGTAGGTCATGGACATGAGGTAATTTTGGGAACGTGAGATGTCCCACTGAAGCAATCTGTGCTTTATAAATTGTACAGTGCGAAGATGTTTTGCAGAACTTTGGCCATTAGAGTAAGCCTTGCCCTTTCCCTTATCAGAACTGATGTTAGGAATATTTTCTTCTTCAAAAGAGTGGTCAGTCACTGGCACAAGCTGCCCAGGGAGGTGGGGGTGTCCCCATCCCTGGAGGTGGTCTACAACAGTGGTGATGTGGCATCTGAGGACGTGGTCAGTGGGTACAGGCAGGGGATGTTGGGCTTGGGGATCTTGGAGGTCTTCTCCAACTTTAACAATTCTATGACTGTCTGAGATGATGTGGCACTTCAGAATAGTTTTGTTTGGAAAGAGAATGAAAATGGTGAAAATTTGATACCTCTTAAAAAGCACCATTTTAGAGGCTATCCGAGGATTCTCTGTAACCTTTTCTAAAGTACAAATACTGGTGAAGATGTAACTCGAAGCCAAGGGATCCCTTTCTGATGCAAACACTGCAGTTCTTTCTAAGGAGGTGAGAGCACTGGATGTGCTCCTCATCATTTGTATGTCACTGACTTTTCCATCTACAAAGTTGACCTCTCATAGTCAGCACATGAAAGGGGTGTGTGGTCCAAGCACTATACCTGACCATGTCCACGAGTAGTGAATCCTGAAGTCCAAGTGGCTGGTGTGATATAGTGGATATTTTTGGGGCAAAATTCTATTTTTTTTTTTACTTCTTTATAAGACCTCACAAAAATCTCTGGACTCTCAGAGATTTTGTTCCTTCCTGTTCTGTTTTTGGTCTGCCATCACAATATGTAGTTTTATTTCTATTGCACTCACAGGGAAGAAATTTTAATTCAGAACTGTGTATTTACTTTATCAACTTGTCTTTACAAATCACTCTATGATCCAAGGGGTTGGTGTGAGACGGAGAGCGAGCGAGCAAGGAGTTGTATTTATAGTAAAACATGGATAGTCAATAGCATGTGGGAAAACAACTGAAACTGAGAATGGTCCCAAAGGTAATTTGCAAATCTGCTGAAATCCTGAACAAGCTTTGATTTAACCGAAGCTTGAAATGGCTTTTATTTACTGTCTATTGTGGAATAAATGACATCTCATAAACAGGCTTTATCCATTACCACAGAATGGAGATCACTGTGTTAGGGACATTTTATCCTCTTGATATAAAACAAGATATGCTATCGTGTGTTATTACAAATAGAAAAATCAATGCTGAGGCACACACCTCTGAAATTTCATTTTTGCAGCACCCCATTTTCAAAAATGTATTCTCTAATAAAAACGTCTCCATAACCAGGGGGATTTACAAAACACTGAGCAACAAAGAACAATACCAAACAATGAATAAAGTGGCTCCATCCTGAGTCTTTCTGCTGTACATTAGTCACACGCTTGCATACATTTCTGAGCACTGAGCAGAGCTCCCGCTAGGCAGGAAAGTAAAACAGCCGAATTACCTTCTTTTTTTTAAGCATTTTGTGCAGAACACATGCTGCATGCCAAGTTGTGCTGGAGAGGAAAACTTTGCAGTAAAATCTGATCCGAGGATGGAGACATCAAAAGAAAGACTCCTATTATTTTCTCCAAACTCTGCCTCAAATCATATATTGACAAAAGAATGAGACACAGACAGAGGTGGCCAAATGGGGACAAGGGAGGCCAGGCAGGGACAGAGGTGGCCAAACATGGATTGAGGTGGCCAAAGAGGAACAGAGTTGGACAAACAGGAACAGAGGTGGTCGAACAAAGACAGGGATGGCAGAACAGAGACAGAGGTGGCCAGACAGGGACAGAGATGGACAAACAGGGGCAGAGGTGGTCAAACAAGGGCAGAGGTGGTCAGACAACGACAGAGGTGGCCAAAGAAAGACAGGGATGGTATAACAGGGACAGAGGTGGCAAAACAGGGACAGAGGTTGCCAAGAATGTTCCATTTGAGCTGTTTTTAACTCCAGTCCTCGCTCATGAGTTAGTTACAAATTGTTTAGCATGGTTGCTGCCTCTGTGCAGTGCATAAGTGGCCCACAGAATGTGGGAATTCAGAATCTCTTTGATTTTTTTTTTCGCTGTAAGTGCAATATTGGATACAAGAGTTAATGGAAAATAACAAACTGAATGCACTGATATTTTGTTTTCCTGATGCACTGTTGTGTGACTCCACAGCTTATGGTTCTGAGATTCTGAGACACACCTGTCAAGTTGAATGGGACGTGTCCCCCAGTACCACAGAACATGAGCTGTAATTGTGGAGTGACTGTCCAGAACGCTTCTGAAAATTCAGATAGATTGCTTTTGATTCATTGCATTGTCAGAAATTAAGATGGGACAGTTACTTTCAGTGAGTTGGCAGAATCCCACTGAATGTGAACTAGGAAAGAGGGTGCCCTGCTCACACAAAAAGCATGCACGCTGCTGTCCCTAGAGAGGGTAATGGAAAATCCATGAGAAGTCTGCATAGATAGAAGGGAGAAGTCACCATCAAAAAGGGATTTTTCCTTCTCATCTGTAAAGGTGGATGTCAACGAGCAGATATGCAGCCATTGCTCAGGATATATGAATCTTCCTTGGGCAGATAAGTGAATTTATGAGGATGACTTGCAATGTACAGCAATCCTTAATGAGAGCAATTGTGATGAGGTCACATTTACATTGAAAATGATCTCATTGCCCCTCGGGCTTCGCACCCAGTGCTGGGAAATAGCAAAACACGGACAAGGAAAGCTGCAGGAGCAGACCAAGGAGTGATTTGCAGAGAAGTCTCAGCAGAAGTTTTAGCAGGAAGCAGAAAGCTCTTTAGGCTTTTTCTCTCTGATGCAATACAAAATTCAGCGGGGCCCAAGGGGCTGCTGCATTTCCCTGCAGGAATCACAACCATTGAGAAAGGCTGATCTGCTGGCTGAGTTCTTGTAGACATTTGCTAGCTGCAGACACAAGCAGGAGTATTTAGGGATGCACTCAGGATGCTATTAAGAAAATTTCCATGGATTGGTGAAGTCTCTACTTTTTGCCCTCTGCTACGTTCTGACCCTACTGCACCAAGAGTGTACGATATCCTTGGATAATGTTGAGTCAAAACCCTAAATCATCATCATTTAATTAAAAAAAAAAAAAATGGAAGAGAAAGAGGGATACAAGAGCAACAATATCTGCTTTCAAGAGCAGACCGATATGGAGAACTACAGCTGCCCTGATGGACTGAGGAGAGAATTCAGGCTGAGGGACTGAGGATGCAAATAAATATCATGCAATTAAACATTCGTGATAAACACAGTTTCTTGTCAAAAACCCATGAATAGCTCTGATGAATAATTATTTTATTATTTTACTGAAAGGCCACATACAGAAAACAAACAAGCAAACAGTAAGTTGAGAATGGTTCCTCTCCTTCATTCCAGCACTTGTGTTCTTGTTTACTAGCTTTCAATCTACCTTGCTGTATTCCCAAGGAATCTTGTCCTATTGTATGCTCATGAGCAATGCGCAGAGTTTCAGCTACTATCTCCAGGACCATGGTCAGTGCCAAGGAATTGCAGATCTGCAAATTACTCCCCTGGTTGTGGGATCTGTTACGCATATCAATCACGTTTACACTTTGGGTGGGGAAGAGCTCTGCGCACAAAGTATTTAAGCGGTGGTCAGCTAATGGAAAACTACTCAGAAATAGCTCTTATTGTTCCCCCAGTATATAGAATATTGCTCTTTGTTTCCATTACTGTGAAGGATATTTGCATGAAAATAGGACTGTTGGTTTTTAAACATTCATTTGTTTCTGCACTCTTGGAGAACTGATATCTGTGGAGTTCCAGTGGGTGGAGAACACTTAGAATAGGAAGGGAAAACCTGGAAACATCATTTCTAGTCATGGTTAATGGTCATGGTGGTGTTGGATTGGTTAGACTACATGATCTCAGAGGTCTTTTGTAGACTTAGTGATTTTATGATTACTTCATCGAAAAAAAAAATGCCCTCACTGGCCCAGAATCCTGACTCCACTGGTGATCAGAAGGAAGGTTTGGATCATTCTGAACTTGGGTCAGTTGTGGATTTGGTCTTGGTCAAAACAAAGCAGGATCTAGATTGGAGACATTCAAGACCCACCTGTATGCCTTCCTGTGCAACATGGTCCAGGGAGCTGCTCTGGCAGGGGGGTTGGACTAGATGATCGCTAGAGGTCCTTTCCAGTCCCTAAAGTTCTGCTATTCTGTGATTCAGAGGAGGTTGAAAGAGAGAGCTCAAGTCATTTCTGCGATTCAGCAGTGTCCAGATTTGTGCCTGAGCCTTAAAAACAATTTGACAAGAGCATCTTTGTTACCATACAGAACAGTGAGGAAGTGATGGAAGGTAATTTTGTACTTTGTTTATGATCTACTTTTAATACCAGTGCCCACTTAGAATCCAGGAAAAGTTTTTGTGTAGAATAGCAAGTTGATACCGGGAATAATCTTATTAGACTTCACAGTTAATGGTTAAGATAACTGGTGTAACACCTATGGACAGGGCTAGTGTGCAGTGCAGCTTTGTCAGAAGGGTAAATGAAAAATAAATAAAGCCCCTTTCATCTCTGATACCCCAGTTGCTCTCACCCTTAATACCACTGGTTGGGATCCTTCCCAGCAGCTGGCTGCACATTGCACAGTTTGCTTCGTTTGAGCAATTTCTGACAGAAAAATGTTTAAGTAGGATACAGATATCCCTTGGCAAAGGAAAAGGGGAAAAGGGAAAAAAAAATACCAACAACATAAAAAACGCCTTTACAAAATATAAGACAGAAGAAGCTGCAGGCACAGATGCCTCTGAGCAGTCTCAAGTTAAGACTTTCCATTTCCATGTAAAAATGTCTGTCAAAAGGGCAAGCTACATTTACAATGAACAAAGTTTTATGGCTTACACAGGCATGAGCACTGCTAGGAAGATGGGGAAAAGATTCAATTTACCTTTGGGTTGCAGTGCTCAGATTCCCATTTAAAAGTCGAAGACCTCTGATTATTTATTGATGTCTTTCTCTTCGAAGCTGTCTATATCTGTACTGGATTGTAAGATGCAACAGTGTGGTCTAAAGAATTTTTTGAATTAAGTTTCTTTCAAGTCATTTTTCCCTTTCAGCTATTTAGCCAGCAAGGCTGAGGTTTAACAGGCTTCCTCTCCATTCAGGGGGTGATATATTTATGTATTTATTGGCTACCAATTGAATTAACAGCACCTGAGTTGTCATTAAGCACTGGGTTGTGACAGGGTGACTGGATTTTCTGTTTTCTAATTTAAAGGAACAGGGGAAGGCATCTTCAGCAATACACTAAACCAATCCACATTTTGCAGAGAACGCCTTTCAAGTTTCTATAAGGCAGCAATGCACAGAATTTAATAGCAAAATCTCTATCACTATCTGTCTGTCTCTCCCAGAAAACAACAAAGTGGTAGTTTTCATTTTCTTTAACTTACAGGAGTCAAGGAGACTTTTACTGAAGACACCTAAAAAGACATTACAAGATACCTCTGGCAATGAAATGAGTATCTCCTTATTGCAGCAAACAGAATAGAAAGTCTGTCATCACAGTAATAAGAGACATTATCATAAGAGAAAAATAAAGAAGAAAAATCAACAAGAAAACAGGATGTGCAATTAATTTTGGTACTTATAGTGCCTTGAAAAATCAAAAGTAGATCAAAAGTAAATCAAGATTAGAGACTCAAGTAATGCACAGGTAAATGAAAATGCAGCCTATTTAATTTCACAGAGCCATAGAATCATAGAATCATGAAGGCTGGAAAAGACTTCTATGGTCCCCAGTCCACCCCCATTGTGTCCACTGACCATGCCCCCAAGTGCCTCATTTCTGCAGCTCTTAAACACCTCCAGGGTTAGGGACTCCACTACCTCCCTGGGCAGCCCCAGCCTGGTCCAGTGACTGACTGCTCTTCAGAGAAGAAATAGTTCCTAATATCCAGCTTGAAATTCCCCTAGTGCAACATGAGGCCATCAACTCTTGACTTATCTTGACTGTTACCTGGAAGCAGAGGCTGAAGCCCCATTCACCACAATCTCCTTTCAGGGCATTGCAGAGAGCAATAAGGTTTTCCTTGAGCCTCCTGCAGACTGAACAATCCCAGCTTCCTCAGCTGTTCTCAGTCAGACTTGTGCTCCAGATCCTTCCCAGCTTTGTTGCCCTTTTCTGGACGTGCTCCAGATCTTGTAGTGAGGGTCCCAAAATGGAGATGTATTTGAATTTTCATAGACAGAGAAGTCCCTGGAGTTCCAAGACCTTGATTGAGATCCATGGTTGGTCTCAGGCAGCTGTGATCATCTAGCATAGCTCAGGCTGTCTGACACGAGAACGTTGAGAGAACCTGTTGACATTGACTGAATACTGCTGCCAAGCTGCCAGATAGCATTCCAGCAGGGGATATTTATGGACCCCAGTGTGAAATTAAGAAACTGCCCATCCGATTTATTAACACATTCACCATTAAAAAATAAGCGAAGTTAATAATAGTTATCACAGTAAAATTGATTGTCGCTATGCTCATATTGATATGTCACTATTACCATTTTGGTAAATCACAGTCCCCAAATGGCTTCAGATGAATGTTGCAAACTGATGTTTAACAGAAATGCACATTTCCAGAAGGAGATCTGGGTCTTCCCATGGGACTGTGGTACCCTGGTAGTGGCGCAGATATGGGGATAAAAGCTCACCCCATACAGCTGATCTTCTGGTCTGCTTTCCATCCAAATCCAGATGTGGACTTTTGGGGGTGTCCAAGACAAAAGTGCAAAGCGCACAGCGTGCTCTGCTCTGCTCTCACCTTTTTCCTCTTGAGTGGAACCAGATCTGATTTACCTCACTGCTTGTCTCAACATCTGGTGCAGGCTGTGGAGAAACTCAGGGAGGCAGACACATGACACGATTGAATATCACTAACTGGTGTCTGCAGAAGTGATTTTAAAAAGAGGGTTTTATGTATGTGATGGATCGGAGGCCCTTCCAACGCCGCTCGGCTGCTTCTTCCCAAGATGGGAGGTTAATAGGTAGATGCATTAATGTAATGACCTCTTTATTGACACACTTTCATTTTGCTTCTCGTTAACCACCATGAGGGTAAAACCCAGAAGAACTGTTCAGAGAAGAGTGACTACATTTAGAAAAGTAAAACAAATACCATTACACGGAGTGCACTAAAACCAGCTAATTAGTAAAATGATGTCATGGACCCTCTATTATTAATAGATGTGTGTATGACCATGGTGTTCTCTTACAGATAATTTTGAAGAGGTGTTTACAGTCTGATCTGAATCTGAATGTATTCATTTTCCTTGTGACATACATATTGCAAATATATCTATATGTAAACACAGATTTCACTTGGAAATATACATCAGATCCAGTCAAGACCTCTTTGCACATACGTGAAACTACAGTAATTAATCTCAGTTGTTATATGAGAGGAGCAATGGCCAATATTATAAGAGTGGATCCTTTAAAAAAATAATAGAATCAGAGAATCATAGAATCATAAGGGTTGGAAAGGACCTCAAGAGATCATTGAATCCAATCCCCCTGCCAAAGCAGGTTCCCTACACCAGGTAATAAATAAATAAATAAATAAATAAGGCCCCCATCTGATCTGAGAAGTATGAGTAGGGCATGGGTTGATGGAAGACTTTCCTCAGTCTGTTTCTGCAGCACAGACTTATCTATCAACTATATAAAATGTTTTGTGATTGGGGATATATTAGTGGCTGTTTATCTTGAGTGCCTCCTCACTGCTTCTTAAAAGCAAACTGAACAGGAGAAAGGAAAGAAAACTGTTGTTAGAAAGTGTATGATTCAGCTGGATTCGGGCTGGACTATTTGTTTTCTCTGAATGAAAGAGCCAGGTTTATTCACCAGATTACAAATCCTTAACAGTTCCATTTTCCTGCCCTCGTGATCATTGCTATTGATTACTGCATGCTCTTGAATCTATTTTATGCAGCCCTTGTTTAATATTTAAGAGACATAAGGAGCAGTGTGTTGTAATATTTAAGAGGTTAACTTACTGCAGAGATAAAGAATAGACACAGCTCCAAATGAGATGGAACTTTGGCCCATTTTATTGATGTACTAAAGCATACATTTAGGGATAGAGGCTGCAGTGTGTTATAGATACTATAGATCCTTCTTCGTGGTCCTCCCCTTCTGGATGCACACCAACAGCTCCACATTTTTCTTGTTCTGGGGAGCCCAGGCCTGGATGCAACTGGTAGTAGCCACAGCAGAAGGTGATCCTGGAGGTACTTCATCACACCTTGAAGCACGCAACCCCAAGAACTACCATAGGAGTAAAAGGTTAGAATTCACACCAAGTTTCCTTTGCAAGCCCCCGGACTACCTCCTCCCCTTCATCCATCAGTACAATTAATACAAGTGGCAGGGGAGATGCGATTTGTCTTTGCATCACCTGGGGATAGCCAGCATCCAAGAGGAGCAGAAGAGATTTGAAGTTAAATAGATCCATGCCTCGCGAGTTATTACCACTTCTTATGCCTACAAGATCATGTGAGAGATAAGAAGTCCTTCTGATATCAAGCATTTTGTGACACACCTTCCTTACCTGGGAATCCTGGAATCATAGAACAGTACAGTGGTTAGGTTGGAAGGGACCTTTAAGATGGCTGAACTATTGAACCACAGAACAGCTGAGTTGGAAGGGACCTTAAAGACCACAGAACCATACAGTGTTTGGGTGGGAAGGGCAGTGCAAGCCAGTGCAATTATGACTGTATTGCTGACTTGTCCATATAACCTCAGTGTGTATGGGATTACATAAATATTCTCCTTTGCTGGACTCCACCACCATACCCCGGGGCTGTGGATATTTGCAGCAATTTCTCCTGGAATCAGTCTGCAGTGTGAACTGTGTCACTCCTGCTCCTGAGCAAGGCTTGGGTTAGGGCTGGTGTTTCATTTGATTTCCTCACTCTCCTACAGATGAAGAAACACGGGAGCACTTTAATGAAACTGTTTGTTCTTATTAAGCTGAAAATGGAAAAATACCTTTTCCCCATTGGAGACGTAACCAGAATGGCACAAGGCTGCAGAGTTTTATTATCTTGGTCTCGACTTAAAATACAAAGAGGCGCTTCTTTAAGAAAGTTTAAGAGAAGTTCTATAAACCATGTCTATATATAATCCCTTTTGTAAGCAGCTAGGAAACTGCAGGACGGAAAGGTTGCCTGCCAGACCTCAGAAAGCAAATACTAATTCAGCAGTCTAGTCACTCTGTCAAACATTTAGTGTAGCAGGGTTGATTGTTCCCTAGTAGGTATCGCTCTGGTGTATCCGCCAGGCCTTTTGTCATGTTAACTGCAACCGATCAATGGATTGAGGTCAGGACTTCTGATGTAGGTGCAAGCTTAGAGGGAAAAAAGTCTCAAAGATTCATTTTTTCTCGTCTGGTAGCACTCCGGTCACTTATTTTTTCTCAGTTAGCCTCTGCTGCTCTAAAGTGGATATTGATCAGTGCTTTAATGCAAACCTGTCAAATTAATTTTGCAGAGCTGGGATATGACTGGCCTAAAATTGCTTCTGCATCTGTTCTCTGCAGCAAGCCTATGAATTTTAATCATGACCAGAATGGGCTGTTGGCTTTTTTTGTTAGAAACTTGAATAGGAAAGGTTTAAACTGTAAATGCCATGAAATGATGCTGTTTTGTTCTTTTCAGAAACTCGTGTGGCTGAGGTCAAAGAAATTATTATGTCTGCGCATTCTTGGCAGATGCTTGGGGAGCTGTGCAGAGCTTTCTTCTTTTGCAAAGCAAAGCAAAGGTATGTAGTGAGCTTGTTCAACATTCCCAGGCCAATGAGGGAGCAGCAGGCTCCTGTGGCTCCTGCAATGCCAACTGCATCACTATTAATGTACAATTTTCTCTCTAGCCCCGCTCTCTGATCTGATTATTCCTGAGAACTTTATCTCATAGAAGGAAGAGGGAGACACACGAGGGGAGCGTTTATTTATTTGGTGCAAATTAAGAAGAAATAAATTCAGAGCATCCTGAGCACTGCCAAACAGTGACAGTGAGTGTAACCATTTGATATTTTGCTAGTCCTTTTTGTCTGCTATTGTAAAAGCATGAAGATTAATTAAGTGTCGTGTGAACTCCGCGAAATGGTGAAGAGTTTGAAATTAATTTTAGAGAGGGGAAAGCTGACGTTTAAGGTGGGATTTGTAGAAAACTGAGGTGAGATTTGGAAAAAAAATAACTTCCCAAGCACATTCAAGAGCACATTCTGTCTCAGATGCAGGAACTCAAACAAACAGCTGACTTGGGAGACTTTACACTTCTCCAGCTATAGCAGAAGATGGTTTGTAACTACTGCAAGAAATGTAAGTCAGTAGAATGATTCAGGCTTTTCCCTGCTGAGAGAGTGGGCAAAACTTGAATCGACTACAGCAGTGCTGAAGTGGAAAACTCGTGATTTGGTCTTCCACTCCCTTCCAACCTCTCCCTGGTGTCCAGCAGTACTTTGTATGAGTTTGCAAGTGACCAAGTATACTACTGATACAGTTTGTAGATAGAATAACTTCATGAAGGCCAACAATTGCCTTGCCCAACTCCTATGACATCAAATGCTACCTAAGTCACACTGCTTTTGGCTGCCAGTTGGACACCCCCGAGGTCCAAAGAAGGTTACACTGACTAACTCAGCCACATATTTCCATCTAGAGACCATCATCAGGTCCAGAGGAAGCCCATGAAGGTGGTCAGAGGACTGGAGCACTGCTCCTATGAAGAAAGGCTGAGAGATTTGGGCTTGTTCAGTCTGGAGAAGAGAAGGTTGTGGTGAGACTTCATTACAGCCTTCTAATTTTTTAAGGGAGATTATAAACAGGAGGGGAATCAACTTTTGACAAGGGTAGACAATGATGGGACAAGGGGAAATGGTTTTAAGCTTAAGGAGGGAAGGTTTATATTGGATAAAGGGGGAAGATCTTTACAGAGAGAGTGGTAGGGCTTCCCAGAGAGGTTGTGGATGCTCCATCCTCCCTGGACATGTTGGGACTCCCAGGTTGGATGCATCCCTGGGAGCCATATCTGGAGGTTGATGGCCCTGCCTGTAACAGGGGGTTGGAATTTGATGATCCTTGGAGTCCCTTCTAACACAAACCATTCTATGTGTCTATGATACCATGATCACCTCGTGTTTCTGTGGTACAAATAGGAAACCAACACCTTTGCTGCACCCTGATACTCTTGGAATTGAAGCTCTGTTGGATGTCTCAGGAGCACCCAGTGCTTGGTGTGTCCCACAAGATCAGTAGGGAGGACAGATTAAACATACCCTCCTGCTGGCCAACTAAAGGATAGCAGCTACTGGTGTCCATATAGGAACAAAGAACATCATTAACGTTGTACAAGGGGATATCCTGTGTTAGAGGGAAAATGAGATGGTAGCTTTGGTAGCACAGGTTTTTCCCTTTCTCAGTGGAAGACCCATTTCACTGGGGAGTCCATGGGGAAAACTAATTGCTTTGAATAACATGAATGGCATCAGAGAGAATAAAAACTGTAGTGAAGGTCTGCCTTCTCTGATGTGAGTGGCAAATTTTCCAGGGGTTCCCAGGAGGTAAGATTTCATCCCTAGGCTCCAACTTATTTTGGATCAACTGGAACAACATTCCAGTGACCATCACACATGTATCTTCCCTGTTTGTTTGGCAATATTTGGACAGGTGAGGAGCTCAGAGTGGTCAGATACTGCATATATATGCGTGAAACTTCTGCTAAGGTCAAACCCAATGAGGTTATTTTCCTATTTATTTTTATTATTATTAAGTTAAGAAAAGAATTATTTTAGGTGAAGTCAGGACACATTTTTGTTAACCTGAAACAAGGAGTTTATTTCAGAAGTTATGTAGTTTTACGAAATCTTCAGGGCTTTATTAAGACAGAGACTGAAAAAGAAGTTTTTAGGAAATGAATTTTTTCAAATCAATTTTTAAGCCTTTTTTTTTTCCCTCTTTTTCCTTTTTTTTTTTTTTTTTTATTATGTGTGGTGCATTTTTACCTGACATCATGAATTGTTTCAGCCCCTTCAGTATTTTTTTTTTTTATATCAGATATATCTATCCCAGCTATAGAGCTGATTTATTTCCAAGTAGCAAAGGTTCATTTTTTTACTTCTTGAAGATGAAACTTAATTCCTCCAGCAGCTTCAGCAAGAGGAAGGTTTTAAAAAGGTCACTGGTTCCAGGAAGGATAAAGGTGGGAATTACTTATCCTTATTTATTGCATCTCGAAGGAGTGTAGAGGAATTTGTGGTAGGGAAAAGATCAACAGACCACTTGTCTTTTAGGAAATAGATTTGCAGTTCTACAGAAATACACATTTCTTTGAAGTTCTCTGTCCTTGGCATGTGTCATTAGCTGGCCATATTGGCAGAGCTCTGTGGTTTTCTATTAGACAGTTACACTGAGTGTGGTTATGTTGGAGAGAGATGTGGAGTGGACAGAAGATGCCACTTTGAGCTCCAAAACCCACCCTAGAGTCAAGGGGAACACCAAGGATAACCTCACGTTTCTGCACAAAAGTCACTGTCATTTGCTGCAGACAAAGAAGATGTTAGAGGAGCACAGATTACTTCTTCAAGAACAGCCCAGTTCTGTTTCATAGCCAAAAAATAAAGTGGGTGATGCTCTCTGCAAGCAAGAACCAAGTTAACCATTGCCCTTTAAAGCTCAGCAGCTTCATCTAAAATGCAGCAGAGTTACAGTACATCTCTCCCTGCTCTGTTGGTGGCATGATGGCACTGATGGATTCAGCTTCTCAGGGGCCAGCTCCATGTATTAACTGGCATCAGAGTGGCACTGGAGGCCATCAGCTACCAGGATATAATCGTACTGTGAATGCCGTATGTGCAAGTGATGGATAAGCACAGCTCTGCAGTCTGACTGCTGGGATGCATGGGGCAAGCTATCCTCTAATTTGCCACCAAGAGGGTCTCTCGTGGTGAACAGCCTCTCTTAAATCAAAGCATTCAATCCCACTGAAGTTGGAAGTTGGGAGGGTAGCGCAGGAAAAGAAAGGAGAAGTAAGGCAATAAAAAAATCAATAGTGCTTCCCTATAAAATAAATTGAGATGTGTGGAGTTCACTTCCACTTGACGTCAGACATGCCAATTCGGCAAATTCATTTAAGACCTAACTGAGAACTCATCTTGTGCTCACCTAAAGCCTCATGCTTGTCCATGTCCTTCACTCCACGTCTTTGGAAGGAACCACACTAGACCTTGTGTCCAAAAAGAGCTCCAGAGAACATCTGTACTCCATTCTTTGGAAACTACCAGAGGAGGATACAAACGTGCAGTCTGAATCACTGCTTTGTTTTGGTCAGTACTCCAGCATATTGCCCTTTTCTTTTGGAGAAGAAATAGCCATGAGTTGTTACAGGGCCCCATCAATCCCACAGCACACATTGGGCCTCAATATTTTGTCACTTCTAAAAGGAAGTCGATTATGGTCAAAGGTTATATGTGGTCACATCTGTGAACATGAATTTATATTGCCTAGCACAAGGCAGAGAGTATGTGAAAGTTACCAAATCACTGTGGTGCCACTCAAAATGGGGAAATTATTTTCAATGTATTCTTTTTTTAAATCAACAATTTAAACAAAAAATCAATTTGTTATGCAAATTCCACCCCATCAATTACTGCAAAAATTTATTTCCTGGATATAATGCTTTAGAAATCAACCTCAAATTTCTTGGTTAACTGTTTCCCTTTAGGAGAATAACGACAGCTTCCTTCAATGCTCCCCCTAGTGTACCACTTACACTTGCACCAGAGGGGCACTGTCTCAGAAGAGCATTGTCATGCCACAGGTATTCCATAATCTGAAATGATGCATGGGATCACAGATTCACAGACTGTCCCAGGTTCGAAGAAACTCATAAAGATAATGAAGTTCAATTCCTGGCTCCACGTGGCACCACCAAAATTCAGACCACATCCCTTAAAGCTTTGTCCAGAATACCCATAAATGAAGAGTTTTTATGAAGGTCTTCCTTGTACCTGTTGGGAAGATGATGAAGAAGGAGGACAGAATAATTTGCAGTTCCTCCAGCCACACTTTCCCAGAAGATTTTCAGATGCTGAGCATCTTTGCAAGACCTCAGAAATTGTGCTCAAATGGGACTCAGTGATTAGAGGATGTAATGGGTTCATGTTCAGCTCATGCTCATCTTTTGCTATAAAAGAGGATAAAGGCTCTAGGAGATTTCATTCCTCAGGCCACATCTATGTTAAAAATAAAACAAGACTCATGCACAGACCTTAGATCATCTGAACTGATAAATTGCAGCAGAAGCCCCCAAAAGTAGCAAAAAACTCTCCTTAACAAAAGCCTGCTGCCCACTGGTTGCAGTTCACACGAAAGCACCAGTGACAGTGGGTTTGGAGAGGACCTGCATCCACAGCAGCTACACGGATTTGAGATTTTTTGAAATCCATCAAAATTTCTGCTATCCGATAGGCCTAGAAGCCCTCATTCTTTTTATATGGATGTCAGAGAGACTGGAAAGGGAAAGCATAGGGGGCAAGTGACCACCTTCCTAACAGGTAACATCTCTGCCGTGTCTACAAGAGAGTTAACTTCAGCTCCTGTGGCTCAGTCATTTTGTCGTCGAGAGCAAATCTCATTTTGACCTCCTGAAATTGAATATTCACTTTAGCCTAGATTTGCAAAGCTATTTGTTAATGCGCACATACGGGGCGGTTTTCTCCAGGGTTTTAAAGAAAAAACTCATTTCAATGTAAAATTCACAGGATGAAATTGAAATTTATTTTGAGGAGAGTTGACATTACTGATTTTCAGGCTCAGACAATCACGTCCGTGTCAGATTGTAATTACACCTTTTTGTGCATCAGCTGCATGCATGGTATGGAAAAAGAAGTAAGATAATGTTGTTTCTTTCAAGCCATAGAAAGGACCTTTGTACTGTCCTTCCCTGGAAATCCCCCACATTGAAAGGAGAAAGGAATCTATTTCAGTTTCCCAGGATGAACTGAGCATTAATTGCACAAAGACACTCGTCTTACCCGAAGTTTTGTTTGATTTTTGCTTGTAATTGTCTGCTAGGTGTCTGCAGAGCATTTCCTTTTCCCTGCAGCAATTTTCACTGTCATAAAACTCTTGCTTCTGTTAAACAGCAACATTAAAATATTGCAATGCTGACCTTAATGTTTTACAAGGAGCTCAAATCTCTCAAATAAGGGTAAAACATGCTATAAAGTCTATATAGGGAGAATTAAAACCTCAGAAGAAAACTGACAGCCTTGATGTAATTCCATCTTGGATTTGTACCATCATAAGTTCCCACCCAACAGCAGGCTGGGGAACTTCATGGCCCAATGCAAAACTGGAGGTGGCAGGATTATGGCAGAAAGCGCTACTGAACCTGGGAGGGTGGTGTCCTGCCTTTACTTCGATAAGGCAGTGAAAGTTGTAGGGAAATGGAGAATGAAATATCATAGCTTTAATATTATTTAATATTTTATTAGGTTAAATGGACACGCATTTTATGCTTTGTAAAATACTAGGTATAGGCAAGGTATTTTGGAACAGCATTTAACGGAGAAGATAGTGGGGCCTGGATCAAGACTTTACTAAATGTATGATGCTCCCAGTAATCAAAAAAGGGGTGGTTTATTTTGTTCAAAGAAAACCAGATTGGGGGAAAATAGATTGTCAGTGAAACAAATTGTCATAGAATCATAAAAGTGTTGGGATGGAAGGAACCTTAGAACCTATACAGTCCCAACCCCTGCTGGGGCTTGGTACCCCACCAGCTCAGGCTGCTCACAGCCTGTCCATGGCCTTGGGTACCTCCAGGAACGGGGTGCTCATACATTTCTGGGGAAAGGCTGTCGTCCATTGTGCTGTTCAGATTATCTCTGGCAAGTTTTTTCAGTACAGAGAGTGTGACCCATTGGCCACTGGAAACATGGAGATGCACGTATGTACTAAATGGATCTTAGGAAACAAATGCAAGGTTGAGTCTGACCCTTCTTTACAAGATCTCATTTTATTATCAGCAGAGAAGGACAAGAAGTCAACAAGAGTTAATTCCTTCTTCCAACAAATTAAATCTTAAGAGCTGTCATCAAGCAACAGGGAATCAGCATCTTTGTACAAATGAATTACAGACCTTCAGTTTCAAATAAACAACAACAAAAAACAGAAAAAGAGCTTGATCCTGGGGTAGCTCTGTCAGTGGGAGGCTTCCAAGTGCATTTACAAAATGTGGGAAGGGCATGTAATCATAACCCAGCTTCCACTGAAACTGACGGAAAAAATCCCAACACTGGCTCCTGTTTCCTACAGAACACCTTTCACAAGATGGCAATGGTGCCTAACACCATTTCCCTCTTCTATAGCACCTTTAGAGTGTAGCCTGTAATTCATGATGAAAAGTAACAATAATATTGCTTTACATCAGAAGATAATAGCCTTCCTGTGCAGCAATGGAACTCAGATGTCTTGAGCAATGTGTGTAGCTTAAGGGTTTTTTTTTGACAGTGCAATATTGTATATAATAACAATTACCAATGACCTCTATTAGGTTGTCCAGTCTCATTAAGACCGATGCATTTGGTACCTGCCACCGCCAATTTGCCTCAACAGAGGTTTTATTCAGTGGATATGATAGAGCTGTAAAGCAATCTTTTTTCATTTAAATAGTTTAATTGAGGAATGCTATCAGATGTTTCGAAATTTAATGTATACAACAATTTGCTTCCCCTATCTCTTTGCAGAGTTTAGTTTGCAGAAAATGACATCTGATTCTTATAGAAAGAAAGCAATTACATTTTGGAGCCTGCCTGCCCGCATTGCATATGTTTTTAAACATAAAAAGAAATTCTTAATATGTAATTGTCAGGTAATAAAAAGGAAAATATTTTACTTTGCATTTATGAAGTAATTTTTCAAAAGCATAAGGGAATTGCATGTTAACGTTTTTCGTTTATTACCACTCTCCTAATGCTGCTCTGTTTTCACAAGTTTAGATTAAAAAAAAAACTACACAGATCTGATGCTCACATATTAGTATGATAATACCTCATAAAGTAATTAGGACAGGGGAAGCCACAGAGTTTCAGAGGTTCTGCTCAGCCCACGCCTGCTCTCAAGCATCATCAGAAACGCACTGAGAGGTTCTCCACCAATTTCTGTGGGGACTATAGTGAGAACCCAGTAAAGTTTTTCACCACCATCCACGGAGCATTTCTACCCCTCACCCCAAATTTTCAAGAACCATGGAGATGTGGCACTTGGAAACATGATTAATGGGCATGGTGAGGATGGGCTGGGGTGGGGCTTGGTGATATTGGTGGACTTATCCAATGATTCCAGGATTCTATGAATCTCAGCTAGAAGACTACAAAAATGAGTATTAAAAATACCAAACTAATGTTTCGTTTGTCTTTTGTTTTGGGATTTGTTTGCAAAGTTTCCCACTGATTTGGGCTACCCATGCACGGGAGATCCCATGTGCTGCTTTGGTCACAGACTCACCAAGGGGTAACCTAAGCCTTTTTTTTTTTGGAGTGCCTTTGAAAAGAGAGCATTCCATGCCCAGAGAGGAGACCTGAGCTGGCAGTGCTAAAAATAAAATAACCTATTTTCTGTGGAGCTATAAGCTACTCTGCTGTCCCTGCTGTTCACAGAATCACAGAATTGTAGGGGACGGAAGTGCCCTTTGAAGATGATCATGTCCAACCCCAGCTCTTCCCTGTAGGCTGTCACTTACCCATCCCTGGTGTCACAGCACTATAAAAACCCAACACAAAGCTCTTCAGGTCTGTATTTGGAACCACGCAGGAAAATCTTACCTCTATATACAAAGCCATGTCATGAAACAGTGGGACTGGGTGAGAGAGGACTGAAAGATCTCTGCTGAAATGACCAGCGAAGTCCTGAAGCACACTGCCCAAATTGCTGATGGATCTCCAGCACGAGTTAACAAACGCCTCAAGAACATGTCTTGGGTCTAGCTCATCTCACCTGAGGTCAAGGGCATGCAAGAAGTGACTTTCTAGAGTCCTTCCATCTGTTTGCATGCAAGAAGTGACTTTCTAGAGTCCTTCCATCTGTGTTCGCTGCACTTCCATAAGTTCAGATGAAGACAGCTGCCAGAGGAGGTATCATCCTGGACAGACACTCAGCATCAAACGGGCACACGGCTGTTTTATGGACTCACTGGTACCTCCTGACTCAGTGCCACTTAGTGCAAGATTAATGCCATGCGAATGCAGCTCATGTCCCCAGCTGGGATTTCCTACAACCTCCTGCTGATGCTTTGCTGGCAGCAAGAGCAACAAGCTCTCAGTTTACCGTTGGAGGTCAAGGTAAAGTGATTTCAATTAGAAGAGGATCACGTAGGGCTCAATCCGATGTGGGCAGGTTGTGTAATGCTGGCAGAGCCATTTATTCGTTTCTGAGCTGCACGGTTCGGGATTTCATTTTCCCTCTCTGATTTTACAGCCTTCCTTCTCACTTTTACCATTTGAAGGGCGGCACCCCAATCACCCCAGTAATTAGCAGTGATGAACTAGAGGGGGAGAGAGGAAAGAAAACATTCTGCTGAGTGTTTCCTTCCCCTGTGGCTTTTGCTGCTGTGTGACACAGCTGCATTTCAAACCCAGCACATATTTACATGCCTCTAAGAGGAAGGCTGTGTGTTTGTTGCCCTGTTCAGAGCAGAGCACATATTTACATGCTTTGCTGAATTGGGGCCACATACCTTTCTTTTTCCTTGACATTGTGGGCAACCCTTTGTTTCTGCTGGTCAAACAAAACAGAACAAAAAGCAAAAAAAAAAAAAGAAAAGAAAAGAAAAAGAAAAAGGAGACTGGGGAAAGAAAATGTATTTATTAAATGGTTCTATAAATAAAAGAGCTGGGAAGGTATAAGAGGCTCTGATCTCTGAGGGGTGATGGCAAAGTGCTGCTGATAAAGTGGCTGCGATTCAGATCAATACAAACAAGGCAGGCAGGTGAATTTCCCCTTTGATCTTCATTCCCTGTGCATCCCGAGTCACTCTGACTGTGCCACACGAATTACTGCTTTGTGCAGGGGAAAAGTGGTTCACTTGGCTTTTTGCTTATTGCACAAGTGGATTGGATGGCAAATGATGAGTGTCGCTTGTTATCGCTTCAAAAAGGCACTGGAAAGTGGTGGCTTTGGCACTTCATGTGTCAACATTTTTTTGTGTCAATGGGGCTGGTAGATATATCAGTACTAAACAGTCTTAATAAAAAAAGATTAAATCTGGAAAAAGGAAATAAAGCTTGTGGCAGGGTTCATCTGTAAATCTAGAAATACACCGGAGGGAAATTTGAGGGGACAAAATTGCAATGATGGTAGATTATGTTTTGTGCTTTTGGCCTCAATAGATGTGCTGTAACATGCTCTGTCCTACTGACTAAGGGAAAGCCTTAATCCATCCCTGTGGTCCACAGAGCAAGGCAAACCTTGCTGATATTTATAATTCCTAATCTGAATAGGATGGGGCCTCAGCAGAAGTCCTCTTTGAAAGGGCAAAGCTGTTAAACCATGAAGTATTGGCTTCTATGTGGTCTCATTTTTTTCACAACATCCCAATCTGTTGCAGGCAGAACTTCCCTCTGACACGACTGACAGTTTCTTGAAAAATAAATAATAACCTTACAGCTTCTATGCCCTCTACTGCTGTTCAACTTCCCAACCAGCTGTTTTAATTGTTTTAAAATTAAACATATACCATGGAGATCTGTGGGTAGTTGGAACTTGGAATGTGCTTTTGACTGGGGCTAATGAGTCGGTGATATCTACTCAGAGTTATGTCACCCTACGGGCTTCTGAGCAATTGTGGGACATTCTCCCAGTTGGTTTCACGTCATTTTCGAGCTGGTGTGGTTTCTTTCCTTTTTAAATCCTGGGTATCCCAGGGAGCTTCGCAGGTCTGTCATTTAAGTAGAGGAAGAAGTATGATTACTGGAACACAAATCACATTTACAAGACAATGTACACTGCACATGAACACAGCTGCTGTTCTGTCATCATCAAATCACGAGTATTTAACAGCAATCATGTCAGTACAGTGGCCTCAAACCCTGGACAGGAATAATACAAATGCTATATAACTATGTGCTCTGTGTGCAAGCTAAATCACATTGATGTCAAAAGTGCAGTGGATCCCACTGAGCCATCACACCAGCATGGAAGGGCAAGGCAGAATACTTCTAGAAGTTGCCACTACTTACGTTCATCTGCGCTTGCTCAGTGTTTACGGAGACCAAACACTGGGAACATTGGGTCACCTCTTCATGTGGAGATTAGTAGGAATGTGACGTGTGGGATTTTGTTCAATGCTGGCAAAAATGCACAGGTAATGCTGGCAACTTCGTAAAAAAAATGTTATTTTGTAGCTGCTAATTTTTTTCTATCTAATAGTATCATTGTGCTTTTTTAATCAATCGTGGTTACTATTGAAATAAATAAAAGGCATTACTTTTAGAGCACCCTACATACACTTTTATCATGTAATACGAAGTGCCAGACTTTGTGAGTGGAAGGAGCTTTTTATTCAATTCAATTTTAATCAAATTCTACAGAGCAGCATTTCTATGGCCTATTTAAAATGCAAACAAAGGCAGAAGAGCTCCCTCCATAGCTAAACCCTCTTACTATTGTTGTAAGAAAAGAACAAGGAAAAGCTCAAAGGAGCCCTACAATCCCATTGACACTGGCCAGCTGCAAGCTGTACAGATATTTTAACCTTACTAAATAATGCCTGAAATGTCTTTGCCTTCTATTTTGGGGTTCTAAAGAGTTGGATGAAATGGATGAAATGATACCTGAAGGAAGTGGGCAGCTCTATTATTTGCCGGATATCTCTGTGTTTTCTTAATAGGCATTTTGAATTCTAAGCATTTGCCCTGGTGCTGTTCTGAGATTCTCAAAAATCTGCTCCAAAGTGAAAGAGACAAAAGAGAATGAATGAGATCAAATTGAGTTGTGGCGGGGGACAGCTGGGACCCACTCACTAACATAAGCTGATCTATTCATGATACTCTGTTCCATGAAGAACAAGGTTCTAGTACTTGGAACAAAGCTGGAAATAATACAGCTCCTAAGATCTGCCTTACAGTGGCATTTGGATTCTCCAGGAGATGTGTTTAAATGGAAAAACTGAGTGATTTATTTTTCTTATTACCATTACTTCTGCTTAGCAGTGAAACCTAGTAACTCAAACTCAAAGTTTGTTGTAGGAATTGCACTGCTCTTCTAAAAGTTTTCTTGGATATATGCAGGGATGAGGTTACAAAGCTACAACCTGCCCTTGTTGTTTGAGAAACATTGATATGACCTGCTGTGTCATAGGATCACAGAACCATCAAGGCTGGAAAAGACTTCAAAGATGATCAGTCCAGCCATTGACCTATCCTAACCATGCCCAACAAATCGTATCCCTGGATGCACTCTCAACTCCAGACAGATCTTGATAGCTAGTCACCAGAAGGAGGTAGCAAAGGAAGAAGCAAGCTCCAGAACTCGCTTCCTGGAGTTCTTCCCTAAGCTTCTACTATTGCTCATTGTCAGACAGAAAATTCAGAATCAACTGGAATTCTTAACCAGGTCAGACAAGCCTCGGATACATCTTCTGAATACTGCTCCCCCCAAAGCCAATATTCAGCAGTATGTATCACAGCAAGCTTTCTCCATCTGTTGCATAATATCAAACTCTCTGTTTATTCACCTAAAATTAACGTAAAAATGGGAAAAATCTGATGACTGACCCCAGTAACCCAACAAAACACCTCATCGGTCAATAGTTAATCTGACATCTGGAAAATCATTGTTCTTTTCTGAGGCACATGCTGCTTGTTATGCTGCTTGTTGCTGCTGGACAAGTTCGCTTTTATTTAACATCAACATCCAGAATTCCATAGATTCTCATCTATGGACCCTGAGGCTGCACTCCATGGCTAATAATGGAAAAGCTGCTATCAAGCAAACTCCTTAATTTTAGGCATAAAATTAAGGAAAATGCTCACTGTAGGGCATGGGTATGAGGATGCATTTGGTCTGAAATATAGTTTTAAGCTATATCCAGAATCATATGGATTTTTCTCTAAATACAAATGAATGCAAGAAAATAGATAATGTGAACAGCAGTGCATTATAGACAAGAGTTTTCACATCCAGCTTCCCTTTTCCCGGTAGGATGGAACAATACTGCCTTTCAGTGAGGTTTGCTGAGCTCACCTTCCTGTGGCTTAGATGCAGGCAGAGAAACCAAGCTGTTGGATGGCTTCAGAAAACAGAATTTCAATTTCATAATAGTGTGATATTTCCATTTCCTGATGACCCCCTCGAAGGAAAATCAACAACAAAAGAACGACAAAAAGAAAATAGAAAAAAAGAAAAAAAAAAGCACAATACAGTGTATTGCATTTAATCAAACTTCTGCAGTAGACAGTGGGTTTGTTTGTTTGTTTCATTTTGTACTTCCATATTCCACCCATGGAGCAATCTTGCTGGTAGGGAGGATAAACAACCAGCCACCAAACAAACCAACCACGGGGCCTCCAGGAGCTGTTGTTATTTATTTCCACAATTAGCAGCCAAGTTCTGGTGCTGTGCCCAGAGAACTCCTCTCATTTTTCAGCATGTCACTCGGCGCACAATATGCTTTTAGGAATTGAGGATTAAGACGGCTGATTGTGGGTGGTTTATGAAACTTTTTATGGGAAGCCATATAGCCAAACCTTTAGAGAATCAGACCGTCATTTTAATGGGCTTATGTTGTGTACAAGACTGCTTGGTAAGATTTCCATGCAGTGCAGAGTGTCTTGATAGAGAACTTGGATTAATCAGGGGCTGCTGCTGCCGGTTGATGCTGTGGGTTGTTTTCTGCATTAGCAACAAGCAATGTGAAGTATTGAGAGAAGCCTCTAGGCAGCTGCCCGTTTTCCTTGAAGATGCTGTAAGGGTCAGATTACAGCAGGGAAACATCTACATAACGGAAATAATGAAATAAACTTAAAATAAGCAGGTGTGTGCCTGGAAGACCATTAAAGTGGAGGAGGCATCTACCTGCAGCTGTCAGGATCCTGGGATACTGGGCAGGATGGGACTGGAATGAAGTTATAATCCTGTACACGATGGCCAAATCCTAAGATATCTTTGTGTTGTATGTACCCATATTATATCACACACTTGTGCAGGAAAACACCCCAAATTTAGAGACAAGCAACTGTTAGGCAAACTATCTATATGTCACACCCTGGATGGAGGGCATCAATGCAGATTTTGGATGTGAGAACCATTACCTCCTAACAACTGCTCAACACCATTCAGGTTTCATCAGCAATTTCAGTTGCGACTGAGGGATGAATATTTAAGGTGCAGATCTATAGTGCAGCATTCAGATTTAGCAGAGATGTCATCCTCTTCCAGGATTGTTAAAGGTAATGATTAATTGCCTATTGTTAAAGATATCGATTGATGAAGCTGCAGTATAAATACTGGCAATGTCAGCTACTCTATGCTGATTTCTACCTAAGCACTCAAATGTTTTTCTGTATTTCTAGATCACAAGAGATTCATGCCAAATTCCCACTGTGCTCTGGCCCCTGATTGCTGATCCCTTCCAGCCATAACAGCCCTTCAAGTGTCGTTTTCCAGTCATAAAATGGTTTGAGATGGAAAGGAACCCTGATGGCCACCTGGTCCAACTCCTTCAATGGACAGGGAGAACTACAGCTTCATCAGAGCGCTCAGGATTCAAAATGCAATTTCTTTTCTGTGCTGTGAGTACTGGAATCATCTTAATATCCAGTTTCCATTTGGGATAGTGGTGAAGATTTTTGAAGACCAACTTCCAATGTGCAATCAGCAGATAAGCATCTACCATTCAGAACAAGATAAGGACAAAAGAAATCAGACAGGAGTCACCTTACCAGGGTAAACCAAGAAGCCAGTTTTCGTGTTGCTAAGACTTCAAGTACACCTGGGATCTAAAGATCACAGAAACATAGGATCATGCTTCTAAGGCACAATAAACCTTGCTGTAAGTTCTATTAAGAAAAAAAAGAAAATCATTGATTACTGCCCACTCTTAACAACATTGTTACATTTGAAGGGAATCCTGAAAAACATTTCCAGAGCCTTCAAGGTCAATCCTACACCATCATTACCAAAGTGTTGCACAACACTCCATGTTGATTAACTGCCATTGTACTTAATTAGAGCTCGAGTGGCACTTCATCCTGCTTATTGTCAGCAATACCTTTATCTTGTTATTTGCATTGCACAGTTTTTAATTAGGATATGTATGGGGAATCTCTTAATGATCTCATGTCTGAAAAACCATCCAAGCTTTGTGGAAGGTTGCTTGGTTGTCTCTGTCTCTCCAGAGGGTGCTTTACTGCTGCAGGTTTCACCATTTTCCTAGGAAATATTTGTTCCTACTGCCTGATCCAAAGCCTCCCCATTTACAACTTGTTTCACTTGCCATTGTTACCAACAAGTCTTTGTAATAACCTAATCCAGTTGGACTCAGCGAGGCTTATAGGCCCCTTACTACTCAGGATGTTCTATTATTCTATAATTTCCTTTCTAAATTCCTGTTCACTGGACCAAACAATTTCTGCTTTGCAGCCACGTGTCTCAGGTTGACCAGGTCTTGAACTCATTCCTTATGGGTCTCTTCCAACTCAGGGTATTCTACAAGTTTATGACTTTGGCACCAATGAACTCTTCCTTCTTCTTGAACCCCAGTGCTGTCCACTTGAAGATATTAAGGATGTAAAGGAGAAGGAGGGTAGCTGGATGGCCCTGGAAAATGATAACTGGGGAATTCAACTGCAGATGAAATCCATCAGCAATGTGTGGGTAATGCACATCTGAAGGAAGAATTTAACCGATTTGTTCATGCTGATGGGTTCAGAATGAGTTGAAACTCGTGGGGGCAAGATAGGCATTGCTCCTGGTAGCTCAGTGTGCAGCAGAGGTTGAAAAAGTAAATAAGACTTGAGGCAGTGTTCACAGGGGAGAGAGAATAGAGGGTAAAGATAGGCTGTGGAAACAATTAAGCCTTTGCTTTATATGCAGCTTTTGTTTTTTTGTCAGTTGATCGCAAACTGGAGCTGCCCAGAGAAGAGAGGTTCCTAACACCACAGAGATAACGTGAATGGGGACTTTGAAGGAAATGTGAACTAAAGGGCGAGCTTATAACACAGAGATCAGAGTACACATGATTCCTTGTCCAGAGAGTGTCCCAAATGCAGACCACAGGTCCTGGGTGCAGGAATTTCTGCCCAAGGTGGCGATGTTGAAATCACTCAAACTCTGAAGTCAGGGACTTCCTTTTGTTGGAAAACTCTTCCACTCCTACAGCCAAGTGGTCCAGATGCTCCACTTCCTCAGAGTGAAAAGGGGACACTCTAAATCTCCAGGAAAATGGTGTTTCTTTTATCTGTTCACAGATTTGTTCTTTTTTATGTTCCATAAGGTATTGCCAAAAAGAAGTAAGGAAACTGTAACTATTAAACAGTCAATGTTTCTCATTGTGCCTTGGGTTTCATGCCTTGAGTTTCAGAGCTAAGAAACACGATCCTGAAGTCTGCAGTGCTGTGAGTGAAATACAAAAGAGTTCTCATTTTATAGTGCAATAATAAAAACAAAGCTAATCTTTTGGTCCAAATGTCGAGTGCTAAGAGGAGAATATCAGGCCCAGAGCCCTAAAATGTGAATTTGTGGTGGACTGTGTCCTTTAATGCACTTCATACAATCACTTTTAATCATAATTAATTTAATTAATTAATTAATTTTGTGTTATTTCTTCTTCTTTTTCCTCCAGGCATGGCCCAATTTCATACCACCCCACTTCTACTAAAGTCAGCACTGAGCTCATCTTGCTTCCACACCACATCCAGGCCCAGTTCAATGGTTCTGGCTGGGTAATGTCTAAATAATACCAAAGGCATGGTTTTGTAAGACCAGGAAATTTGCTCTAATTGTTGTCACCTTCCAGTCCCAAGGGTTCCTAAGGAATTTTGCTGCCAGCCCCATACACACATCCACCATGTTTTCCTCCCCTCCTCCCTTCCACATTATTGCCCTCCTTTGTGCTCAGGCTGTGGGACAGAACTGCCGGTCATAAATCCATTGGGTATAGGTCTAGAAACATCATGACAGAGGAAGAACAAAAGCAAACCAGCACCTTTCTGAGCTGCAGACAGATGCTCCCAAATTGGTACCCAGGGCTCTCACAGAAATTCAGAATGCATCACCCAGAAGTGGAGTGGATCCTGAGTAATTAAATGTATAAATTAATTCTCCCCTTAAGATACGCTTCTCTCCCATTATTAGGTTTGTATCAGGGAAAATCCTTGGAGGATCTTCATGAAAGTAGCACTATTTCAAATATTGTCTTTCTTAAGCCTTCTTTTCTTTTTTTTTTTTTTTTTCAGGCTTGATGCCTGCAGCCTACAATTAAAATAAGTGACATGAAGGTGTCTTTAAAACAGAGATCTATGGAAAATGAAAGGATTGTCTGTCAAAGGGTGAGAAATGAAAAATAGCGGTCTCAGATCTCTGAATGGATGAGTGAGGAAAATTCCTGTCTGTCCCAGTACCCAAAGGGATAAAACCCAATGATAGCTTCTCAACTGCTTAGCAGATAATGCATGTGCTGTTTGGACGCTGGTAATGTGTTTTTTACTTCTTTCTATCTGGGAGGAACGAATCAAATATGAGAAGTGCTGGGACATGATTTTCAACCCATTGCCTTTGATTAAGTGCTTTAACATGTGAGTCCAGAGATTCGCAATAATACTAATGGGGCATAAAGAACTATAAACAGGACGGGCCTACTTTGGTCCAAATGCCATTATCCTGGAATAAAAAAGAGCAGCAAATGTAATATGTCCACTGCTAACCTTTTTTTGACAGGAAATTTTCTCTCCTACGTGCACACCATAAATTACACTGCATTTTGCCCGACCTGTGAGTGATTGTTCAATTTCACGAGGAGGACTGTTTGCTAAGCCCAAACCACTTTGCTCAACACAGTATTTGGCTGTGAAAATATGATGGGGTAAAGCAAAACATGTATAAGAGTGGAGGGCTGGGCTAAAAGCAAATTTCTTTTTGTGTCATGTTTGGGAAAAGATGGTAAAACCCATCGATAAATGCTGGGGAGAGGTGTTGGTTGTTCACTGACATTAAATACAATGAAAAATGAGGCTGGAAATCCAGACTGTAAATCCCAGGAAATATTAGGGAGATTGGAAGTGTTGTCTAAGTTTGCTTCTAAGAGACAGGAGGTCACATCTGACATATATACAACACTAGGTTGGTGGAGTGCCGCTCTTTGAACCTGACTTCACGTCACTTCCAACTTTGTGCTACATTTTATTGCTCTCAGCAAGTTGCAGATTGTCCAACTGTTCTATCGTTTCTTGTAAACGGCTGCAGCAACAACAACAATAATAAAGGAAGAAGAAGAAGAAGGGCAAAAAAAAGATTCCGTGACTCTATAACGGAGTCCTCGGTGTAAATCAAACATTCCCTGTCATGTTGATAGCTTGTGTTAGTCTAATGTATTTTATATTACTCAAAAGCTTTGAAACCCTGCAGCTTTCTTCATATAGGCCATTATGCGGTTATCATTAAATTGTCTTGCAAAGAACATTATCGGTAATTATAGCAGACACTAAAATCAAATGATCAGACTGGGACCTTTAACACCAAGAGGAACCATTAGAAGTTAATCAAATAAAAGGATGAGAATAATTATGTTAGGATTAAGCAGTAATATGCCAGAAGTTATATACTTTGCTGACTATATATCTTTACTCTCAGCTTCCTCCCTCTCCTCCTGTTTGATGCCTTTTATATAATACTTTGGCACAGAATGTAAATGACGGTATTTTTGTGTGTCACAAATGGGGATTTAGGGTTCAAATGAGGTTCATGTTGAAATGGCAAAGAAAGCAGCACTATGGAATGATGAAGATAAAAATAATAGTGGTGTACGAGTGTATGGATAATATATATAAAAGTATAAAGCTGCAAAAAATCCATTGGTCAATGGAGCATAACATGATGATAAAAATAGTTGCAACAGGAGGTGAAACCACATGGCTATCGGTTCACTGCTCAGCATTGCTTTGCTGTTTCTAAGTGCTTCTGCGGTTCATCTGCCAAAAGACACACAGCAAAGACAAAAATTGACATTGTTCTCAGGTTGGATATTAGGAATAGTTTCTTCTCCGGAGGAATGGTCAGGCACTGGGACAGGATGTTCACAGAAGTGGTGGACTCCCCAGTCCTGGAAGCATTCAAGAACTGTGGAAGTGTGGCCCCCAGGGACACAGTCATTAGGCATGGTGGGATGGGTTGGGCTTGGGTTTGGGGATCTTGGAGGTCTAGTACAACCATACTATAAATAAACCACCAGGATGGCAAAGTCAGTGTAGTTGTAAGCACTGAAGCTACCAAAGCTAGCTTTTCCGAAAATAAAAGGAGCTGTTTACTTTTTTTTTTTTTCTAATTTGTATGGGGAAAAATATTTTGAGAAACATGAAGAGGAGGAATGGGACTTCTCAGTGTTAGCCCCACAAGCATTTACTTTTGAGAGAAATTAAAAGCTAAGAAAAATATTAATTTGTAGACAGTAAAAATGTTCACTCTTTAATTAAATATTCTTATTTTAAACTCTTTTAAATACAAACTGTCAGGAAAATTGTGGAGTTGCCAAACCAACAACCTATCTCCACCATGCTCACTGATCGTGTCCCTCAGTGTTATATCTCAACAGTTCCTGAATATCTCTAGGAATGAGGACTCCAACTCCTCCCTAGGCAGCCTGTTCCAAAACTGAACAACTTAATCCTTGGTCCTTGTACCAGATAAACTCCAAAAGAATTTTCCATTTCCGACTCCATCAGATTTCTGATAATAAACTTGAGGCCCCCAAATGGAGTATCTCTGTTGATCTGTCTTTGAAGGTGTTGAGGTGAAATGTCACTCTAATACCACTTTAAAGGTGTAATTTGAAGATGCCCAATTGCAGAATAGACGTACCAGGATGGATGCATGGATGCAGGTATTGGGGATGTAGGTCACAGACACAGCAGGCGCAAAGCCTCTGTTCCAAGGAAATCATTTGGCTCCATTTTCTGTTTTGAAATGGTGATGTGGAATTAGCTGATATTTCATGAATTTACACCAAAAATATCTGATAAATGACAACTTTGTTATGCAAGAAGCAGATCCATTGGGCATATGCATATTATGTGCCTGATATCAGTATGAACATGGCTGACACATTTCTTGCTTACCCTACTGCCCCAAATTCTGTTCACAAACAGAGAAGGAGTGGCTGTTTTGGACAGAGTGATGAAGAGGTAGAGTTCTTGATTCTAGGTGAAGTCAGAAGAAAGGGCAGCAAAAATTCTACTTTGTACTCCCAGAGAGTAGACTTTGAGCTGTTCGGGACACTTGTAGGGGGAGTACCTTGTGGTTCAGTACTGGCCAGGAATGCTGGCTGCTCCTCAAGAAGGAGCCACAAGAGCAGGCTATCCCCCTGTGCCACAAGATGAATCAGTTTGGAAGAAGATTGGCATGGATGAACAGGGAGATTTTTTATTCTGGATCAACAGCAATACGACAAGAGAGAATAGCCTCAAGCTGAGCCAGGGGAAGATTCAGGTTGGTCATTTGGAAATGTTTCTCCCCTATGGGGTGGGGAAGTCACTGTCCCTGGAGATGTTCAAGAAACATGTATTCATTGTACTGAGGGACATGGTTTAGGGAGAAATACTGGTGATAGGTAGATGGTTGGACTGTATGGTTTTGGAGGTCTTGTTCAAGAATCATGATTCCATGATTCTATGAACTTACACCAAAAACCTCTGATAAGTAATAACTCATAATAAGTAACAACAAGCATATCCATTAGTTGCATGTATAACACGTGTCTGGTACAAATATGAACATGCATAACATATTTCTTGCTTGCCCTACTGCCCCAAGCTTCCTTTAGACCAGAATTTCTCGTCTATTGACAAGAATAAGATTTTAACTTCCATGGACAAGGTCATACAGATGCTTACTTTTTCCTGTATAAGCAATACAACAAAAGGACATCAAAGCTATTCCCTGCTAAATTTGCTAAGACAAGATTGCAGCAAGCCATTCCCTTTAATTCTAGCCTCATAATTTGATTTCATGACCTGTTGCATTGACAGAGATTCCAACAGAGTGCTGCTCTGATTGCATTTTAATTGTGATATTAATTTAATAGTTGCTTCTTCCAGCTTGAGGAGTTGATAAAACTGGAGCAAATTAGCCCCGTAAAGTGCTAGCTGGAGTGTGTGAAAGCCACAGAGATTCAGGCTTGGAAAAAGCACATTATGTGGTACCATTCAAGCATATCACCAAGACTGGGCAATTAAAATGACGGTAACTCACAGTCACCAGGGTTGCATCAAGGGGGAAGTGAGTGGACCATGGGACCAGCCAGAGGTTTTGCTCAGGACCTGGGAGTAGGACTTGATGATTCCTATCGGTCTGTTCAAATTCAGGATATTCTATGATTTCATGACTTCTCAGGTAGGCTACAGAAATGGGAGATCAATGGTCTTTCCCAATGTATGAAGCCCATTAATAAGCTGAAATTGGCCCTCTCCTTGGATCCTTGAAAGTGAATTTATTGAAGTATAAAACCAAAGAACCTCTCAATAATTTTGATTCTACTGAAAGAAACTGGTTCATTTTATTGGTTTTCACAAAAACAAAGCTTTTTCTATTCTTTGCCAACTTAAGTGGTTATTATTTCTTCACTAAACTTTCACTTTCCTATGCCACTACTCCACAGGAAATAATACACAAAGTGACCTTCTTCCAGCCTACATATGGAATATATGCAAAAATCTTTCCACAATTGTCCACATATGAAGTAATGTAAGGGTTTCCCAGCATTAACAATTCACTTTCCTCTTCCCTTTCCACTGAATTTTATTGAAACACCTGGGAACATTTTAGGAAAGAGGACTGAAGTTTTGGGGAATTAATTGTTTTGAATGAACAGAGGTGTCAAGCACAGTTACTTGTAGAAGTTACCTGGCAGGAAATATAAAGAAATAATTCAATTTGATAGAACTGCAAGCTGTTCTTGGACAATTCAAGAACAGAAAAAAATCTGAATTTGGGGAAGAAATTAATCATCATAAATTATTGGCTCAGCTGTACTATTAACATTAATAACGCTCCCAAATTAATTAACTGAAAAAAGTCTTTTATTAAGAAATAATCAAACCCTCAGTCAGTGTCCTTACAAATATTAGGTGTTTGCCTCACTGTGGTGGAGCTGGTTTTATTTTAATAATGTGAGAGTGTGGAGGCCCCTATGGATGTAGAAAGAAGGGAAGGGAAGGGAAGGGAAGAGGAAGGGAAGGAGGGAAGGAAGGAGAGGAAGGGAAGGAAGAAGGAGGGAAGGAAGGAAGGGAAGAGAGGAAGGGAAGGGAAGGGAAGGGAAGGGAAGGAGAAGGGAAGGGAAGGGAAGGGAAGGAAGGGAAGGGAAGAGGAGGAAGAAGGGAAGGGAAGGAAAAAGGAAGAAGATGAGTTGGGACAGAATGAGATGAAATGGGACAAGAAAAGTAGAGGAGAGAAGAATTAAAATCTTTGACACTGCAAAATGGATCTAGTTGATAAGTGCTTAAAAAAGAATGGAGCCAAACAGTGTAAATGATGTTAGATGAGAGATTATTTTATCCCCTTACATTTAGGTGACAAAAGTATCTGTCAGGTTCTTGTGCTACCACAAGATGCCTAAATACTCGTTCAACATTAATAACACTCCCTCCTTACTACATACACTTTTAGTAACAAATGAGGGCAATTAATTAGGTATTGAGACAATTAGTGAAAAATCCTTTATTTTGTTGAAAACTGCATTTGCAGTAAGTAAGAGAACTGGCTGTACTCCATCTACGATACTTGTAATCTAATTTTAAACCTGAAGTATCCATTTTGTGTGACCTACCAAAAAGCACATCTGTTAAAATGCTCTACAGAAAGACACCTTCAAATGAAATTTGTCTCCAGGAGATGGGAGAGCGTCCTAATCACGTTTCATATCATTTTTTTTCTCCTCTGGATGGATGTCTTCTTTCAAAGCCTGATGGCCAGAGAAATGAAGGGTACCTTTCAGCAGTAAGTAACTACTAGAGCTTTACCTTGCTAGATTATTTGTTAGTTATAACTAACGTTAAAAATGCCCTGTCAGAAAATGCCTTTAAAAAAGTGTAATATTTTGTTTATTTAGCAACTACTTGGGAAAATTTAGCACCGAGCCAGAAAGGTTGTGGAGCAAGTAGCACTTCATAAATTGCTTGAGCCCTAATCAATACATATTGTCATCTAGTCAAGTCCTCCTGGCAGATTTTTCTTTGCCCTGCCTCAAAAGTGTATTTTATGAGTTGTTACCGGCTTGTGCTGCAAGGCCTGGCCTAATGAATCTGTCACTGGCACTATGATTGACATGCCAGTGTAGTGAGACAGTTGATCCGATTGACTTCCTAATTAGCTGCTGTGATGTCTCACCAACTGGTAAGGGCAGAGGTTAATAGTTTTGATGTTCAGCCATCTCTGCGTCTGGAAGCCGAGTTAAACCAGCTCGTTGGAAGTCAATATCTGAATCAAGTTCTCAAGGCTACTTTCGAAGCTGATCAATTAAGTTCTTCCTTGTTCTCCCTCTTGTCGCCTGACAAGGGTTTGATGAGTGGGACCTCTCAAGACAGCATTTTAAGGTAGAGCAGGAATGTTTCTAGGGTGGGGATTTAAGTGCACTCCATGGTCAAAGCATTATTCTCACTGGAGTAAATGAGGTGAGGTTACCAAAGCACATGGGTGATTCAAGTGTACTCATCATGTGGAAAACTATGGCCATGCCCGCTTGTCCCCTCCATTCTCTTCCCTAGAACAACCGACTAGAGAATTGTTGGTTGCCCTCTGCCCCAACTGTGAAATGGTCTTGGCTCAGAATTAATCATGAGAATCCCAAACCATTGTTGAAATGTGTATTTCTTTTCTTCATTACTAAGTGAATTATCCTGAAATAAGCCACTGTACTGTGATTCTTGTCTTAGAAGCACCTGAAAACCATGACATGTACAAATTTATTTGCATCAAACGTATTTTCACAGTTTTCAGCACAGGGGCTTGAGAGTGTAAGTGCCTCCATTAGTCAATGGTCCTAATGTTCTGTTACACACATTTAACTGCATTCTGATACCAAATCAATTGTCAGCACCCACTACATCTGCTGGCAATGAGCAGTGGAGCCCACCATGTTCACTAAAATAAGGCACCTCCTTGGATTTGTATGCCTCTATCTCCACACTCACAATTTTTCTGAACTTCTCTGGGCCTCATGGAAAGCATATCACTCTTCAACATTCTACCATCTTTTTCCTTTGTTCTCTACCATGTGTGAAGCCAGAATCATAGTAGGCGGTTTATGCAGACATAATATTTCCTGGCTAGTCCTTCACTTCTTAGTAGCAATGTGTCTGCAGTCAGTTGTCTCTCTGCCTGCAACCAAGCAGAAAGCTGACATGTCCTTCAAATTATCTCTTATAACCCCAATTCTGTGTTCCAGATGGTATTCAAGTCCACACAAGTGCATTGCCTTGCATTTAGCAACACCAAACTTGGACTCCAATGGTATTTGTCCAGTCAGTCAGTGTTCTGAGCCTTCTGCAAATCGCAGCATCACTTTCACTTTTACTATCCTAATAATTCAATTATATCACGGAGCTTTGGTCATCTCTCTCCTCCCTAGTATTTATGAACATGCTGACAGCACAGATCTTCCTACTGAGCATATAGTGGATCCACGGTGACTTGTCAAAGCTGTTGTGATTACTTGCCTATCTTTGTTTCTTGCCGTGACTAGTAGTTATATGATTAAAGGCCCAGCCCTTATAGCTC